>CP025658.1:5078957-5161182 GCA_003576665.1 Ipomoea trifida | reverse complement strand
TTTAAATCTGTCCCTGGTTCAACCAAATTTGGTCGCATCCACCCGCAACCCCGCCGGAAAGCTCTCCTCTGCGGCTCTGCCAATGACACCTTCAACTCCCGCGCCTTCCATCTCTCCGTCGCCCCCACAAACGCCATCTGCACTTGCTCCGACGTCTGGGCCTCCGCCACATCCTCCATCGTCCCCATTGCTTAGTTCCTCACCATAGTTTCATTCTTCCATGTTATCACCATCATTTGTATGAACATCCATTTCTTTTTCTTTGTTTATTTTCCTTTTCCTTCTTTTCCAGCGTCCCATTCTTCTTTCTTCTTTCTACCTTTTCTTTTCTTTCTTCTTTCCTCTCTTCTTCTTCTAAAAAATAATAATAATAATAATAATAATATAAAGAAAAAGAAGAAAACGTTACCTGCCATTAAAATTAGATACAAACAATTTATATAAATATAATCTAATAATGTGGTAGCCCAAAAAAATCTAGAATGCAGTGTTTCCTTCTTCTCTGTTTCTGTTGTGTTCGGCCTCACACATGTTCACCCACCAACTTTCTCTGATGTGAGCAAGCTTCCTTCTCCAGCATCTTGGTGATGGCAGTAGAAGCCTTGCTCGTTGATGATGTCAATGGTGTTTCGACGATAGAGTTTCGACGGCGGTGGCTGGTTTCCCCGTCTCCGGCTTGGGGCTTCTATTTGGCTTTCCTTTCTGGTTTTGCTATCTCTGCACCTAATTCAAAAATGAATTTTGTAGTATTGCTTGTGATATGAGATGTATTTATATTGTTGATTTAGATGTAAATTCTGATTTTGAATTTTAAATTCATCTGTAAGTAATTAATGTTAATCTTGTAAATTGTAAAAGTTATTTTGCATTTCAAATATTGTAGTTATTGGAAATTGTAAGCATGCTTTGTTTGTTGCAGTAAATGTGAACACAATAAATGCATTCATACCTTTTAATCTCTTTTTACTGATAATTTTATAAATTTATCAAAACTACGTAGTTTTGACTGGGCGGGAAAACGAAAATATTTTTATTTTCCAGAAATGTGTGGCTTTTATATATATATAGAATATAGATAATTACCATTTTACCAAAATTAATATATAATATTAACTAAACCAAATAAATATTTATGGTAAATTAAATGCAAATTGCATTTTCATAAAGACGAACCACGAATAACTTTCTTCATCCTCACACATCTTCCAATGGCATAGTCGGCTGTAGGGACTCTAAAAACTCAGTCAAAATCACCATTGACATCCTAAAGCTCGCTGTCGTTGCTATCGTCAAACGAAGACGGTAACCGGCGATTCTCTCGGCAATTCTCGTAATAGATTCCAAAGGAAATATATATTCAACACACTATAAACATGTATACATACACAATAATATATTTCAATTACAACTAATTTTGTGCTTAATGAAGATTTAAATTCTAACATACAAATATATACAAACTCGAGGTATATATAAAGATTAATGTTGATTAAGGCAAAACAATCAACCAGACAGAGATTATAAAGGCTATTGATACCAAATGTAAGATCAATAGTATTGTCCAAACATACAGAATAAATTTACAAGAAACTTAACTCGTAATAGCGAAAGAATAAGTCGTGTTGATCTCCCAGTCATAGTTGATACCTTGTTGTGTTGCCTCTTGAACTGTAAATCTGCAGGGTGTTAGTCGTTTTGTCTCATACTTAACGAGAATATGATTTGGCATGACTCGGGCGAAGTTCTCTATCTTTGTAAAGAAGATTATAAAGAAAATTACCCTATGGCCAGAATGATCGCCAGGTGGCATGATAAAGCAATTTCCATACTTGAAGAAGGAAGGGAGATGGTCGATAATGCAGAAATTTACCATTTCCTTTGGAATAAAAAGGACGACGACGTGGAAGATGCTAATCTTCAAGGAGGAGCAAGCGACGAAGAAATGCATGGAAATGTGAAGACTGAAGACTAATTCAATGTTAACGAACAAATTTAGCATCATTGAATTGTTCTTTTTTTTTTTTTTTTTTTCTTTTTAGTTATTGTCTTTAGTTTAGAAATGTCCAGCGTCTACATCCTGTTTTAACTTTTAATTAAGTCCAAATCTTTAAATCAATTTATGTTTCTTTTGTTTTAACTTTTAATTAAGTCCAAATCTTTAAATCAATTTATGTTTATTTTGTTGTGACGATGGATATATATGCCCAGTTCACTTTAGTTCAAAGGATAAAGTGTCTTTCTTGGTATACTCCAGAAAATCAAATAAAAGAAATATTTCCATATTGAAATAAAATATTTACCAAAATATATTTCCTGGTAAAAAAATCCACCAGAAATGGTATTAATACCTTTTTTTTTGTTGGTAAATTTACCCAGGGTCTTTCTCTCCGTCCGTTTAACTGGCCCAGGGGGAATCGTCACTCGTGGGAATTGAACTCGGGTTCTCCCGGAATTCCTCCCGACAAAGAGAGCTCACTTGCCACTTGAGCTACCCCGTTGGATTGGTATTAATACCTGATAAATAAAAATGTGTACTAATTCAAGAGTCAAATTATCTGCAAAAAAAAATAAAATAAAAAATTACAACATTAAAAAAATATGAACAAATGCATACATAGTAATATATACTAATAAATATGAACAAATGCATACATACTAATATATGAATAAATATGAAGAAATATCCATCTTTTTAAAAATATCTTTTATATATTGAATATCTTATTTTCAGTATATTGGATATTATACATTAAGTCCATTTTTTTTTTCGTTTTGCAGGTAAATGTACCAGTTTGTGCAGACAGACCTTAGCATTTGAAAATCCATTGAAGGTGTAATCAAACAATAAAGTATAGGAATAGTCTATTTTGATTTTGGATCTATATAAGTAGATAGGATTTTTTATTGTATGTTTATATATTTTTAATTTGAATTGTAATATACAGTAAAACAATGTTATAATAATTACTAAGTTTGCATTTTTATAATAAATGATAAATTTACCAAGTTTATTGAATATATTCTTTTTATGTATTCTTCTAGGCAAACATATATCAAGTGATAAGTAAATCAAACTTTATTGTTCTCTATTTCATATAATTTGGATTAAAAATTATAAAATTTACTCTTAAGTTTGATTAAAAATTATAATTAGGTAGGCAAAACAAATAAGAAATATAATTAGACTCAGACTAATATCCAATCCTAAGGCTCTAAAACTTGAAGAGAATCTGGAAAGGCAACTTGATCATGCCAGGGCCAAGACACTTGCAGAAAATTTTAATTGGACAAGATCTAGATTTGCTAACAAAAATATACTTGGGGAAGATACTCAAGGAAAAATTTACTGTGAACCCACTATTGCAGCAAGGTACTTTTTTCCCTTCAACATAACTCACTCCAACCCAAGACTTGTCACTGCTTACAAACGAAGGTTTGAATCTCAAGCCAAGAAGACACTGCCAAGTACTTTGTCGTCTTCCGGATCAGAAGATATGTATTTATCTTGATTAGAAGGCACTTACTTTACTTTATGGCTATGACAAGGGGGCTTGTCCCTTTCAACTTTAATTGTACTACTTTTCCTGTAGTTATAAGCTCTTCTTCTCCCCTCTATATAAGGAAGAAGTTTGTACATTTGTAAAAACACACACGAGAAAATACAGCAATCAATGAAAATCCATTTTTATAAAACACTCTACTTCTAAAAAACTTTCTTCTTTCTTCTGCAAACCAGATAGCAATTAAGAGGTAACATTACTTAACTAGATATTTTTACTTTATACTTGTTCTTATTATTATGCTTTATTATGCATGATGTTCTTAGCTAAAAGACGTAAGTCCTGCTTGAACTGAAGCAACCTGTGTAGTCTAAGTTGTATGTCAGGCTAAGAAAAGCACCCAGGTGGGGAAAATAAAAGCCTGAATTTGAATGCTTAGATGTTGCTAAGGTTGTAGACGGAGGGTCATAGGATCCTTTGGATAGTAGGTTAGGGATGATAAGGTGAAGATAAAGAACAAACCTGATAATAAGGCAATAAAAGTAAGAACAAATATCAACTAAATAGATCGGGACAAGTAATATAACTCTTAATCTAAGTCTGAATACCAGAAGAAAGAAGAAGCTTAAAACCAGAAGGTTTTTCTTAAACTAAAACTTTTTCAAAAACTTAGAACATTCTTCATGGACAAGAAACTTATCCAAAAATACTTTAATAGTACTGAAAACTTTTTAACTGAAAAAATTCATTATAATTCCGATGAAATTCATACTTTTTACTTAGACCAAAACTCATAAACATATTTTGAATACAACATGTCAGTGCCAAACTATAACTTAATTAAGTATGGTTTATCCAAAATCTTTCCTTTAGAAATTTAAAAAATTATACTTAAAAAACTGGAATTTCAGAGCTTTCAAGAAACATTTACTCTTGATACTATTGAAGAATCTATTGGTCAACTTTTTGAAAAACATGAGCTTGAACAAAAACTTAAAGAGCTTTTACACTTTGTTACTTTTTCAAACCACATATCCAATTTTAGAGGATACTTAAAACCTTTTGAAGCTAATGTTAGCTACTACCTTGACAGTAGTTTAATTTCCAAACTTTTTCCACACCTACTTATTATAATCACCATGATATATATATATATATATATATATATATATATATATATATATATATATATATATATATTATACCATACTTTTCCTAATCTAATTTATTAATTCCCTAAACTACTACACTTCATTCCCGTCCTTTCCTTTAATAATAATAATAATAATAATAATAATAATAAGAGCAAATTGCCATTTTGGTCAGCTGACTATAGGGGTCCTATTAATTCTAGTCCACGACTTTCAAAAGTGTTAATTGCATACCATGACTTTTCAATTTCTATCAATTTTGAACACTCCGGTGAAATTTCCGGCCAAATGTCGCCGGATTTTCTTAAATCTTAAAATAATGAGGGTATTTTAGTCATTTCACGCCTCTTTCTTCTTCTCCGGCGTTGTGCAACTTTTTCCGGCGAGGATCCGCCATGAACACAAACCTCAAATCCTTCAAAATCTTCCCTGCAATCCAGAGCCCATTTTATGGATTTATCATTTTCATACCTAAATAAGCATTCCCTGGTACTGTTCGTGATAAGCATTCGCTGCTTGCGTGAATCATTTCTATGGATATTGCTTGCGTGAATCATTTCCATGAATATTGCTTGAGTGAATTAATAAGAAAATGCAGATGAAATCTGACAAACATATGGAAGAAACAAATGGATATGATAAATCTAGGTCTTGGTCGAAGAAAAAATGACCCTCTCTACCGCATCAGCCTCAGCCTCTTCACCGCCACTTCCGCCGTCGTAACAGAACACGAGCAGAACGACCGTCGTAAAATCCGGCGAGATTCTCTCCATCTTCTGGATCTCCTACTGTTCGTACTCCTTTGGCTTCTACTTGAGCTCAGTTCTTGTATCCATGGAACAAGATAACTTCTTCTTCTTTGGTTCGAAACGGAAAAGGTGGCTGAGCAATAATATAATATGAATAATGGTCGCCGGAAAAAGTCTCACATCGCCGGAGAAGAAGAAAGAGGCGTGAAATGACTAAAATACCCTCATTATTTTAAGATTTAGGACTTTCCGGCGACATTTGGCCGGAAATTTCACCGGAGTGTTCAAAATTGATAGAGATTGAAAAGTCATGGTATGCAATTAACACTTTTGAAAGTCGTGGACTAGAATTAATAGGACCCCTATAGTCAGCTGACCAAAATGGCAATTTGCTCTAATAATAATAATAATAATGAATCCTAATAAGCAATGTAATGCAAAGGATAGTGGATCTGCAATTATTAAAATATTTTCATGTTAAAATCATAGACATTTATGTTTTGTTTAAATCTTAACATTTCATGGTTTTACATTACTTTAAATATGCAGTTGTTTTATTCGTTTATTCATACCATGTTCATAGGTGAAATTATAGTTCAAAAAAATATTAAAAAAATAATCAATTGAAAATTAAACGGCACGGAATTTAGGCCATTTGAAAAAGTAAATTAATATTTATATTTGATTGAAAATTGAATGAAAAAGGAAATGCATTTATTTTGACAATTAAATTATTATAATTATATTAATCATATTAATATTTGTGAAGAAAAAAAGAAAATGAATATATTAATATTTCATTGGAAATATAATTGGCAATTATATTTTTATAATTATATTACATATTAATTATATGGAAATGAATATTAAATTTTTTATGAATGAAAAAGAAAATAAATATTACATACAGGAATATGTTATTAATATTATGTTACTAATGTTATTAATTGGCACATGAATCAGGCCAAATGAAAAATGAGATTAATAATAAAAATTCACTATAAATATAACATAGCTTTCCCTATGCAAAAATTAGTTACCAACAAATGAAATATTAGTAAAAAATTATGAAGGAAAAAGAAATGGAAATGAATATTTATTCTTTTTATGAAGGAAAACGGAAATGAATATATTCATATTTCATTGGAAATACAATCGAAAATTATATTATAATTAGAATTATATTAATTATTTAGAAGGAAACACAAAATAAATTTATTAATAATATTTCACTGAAAATATATTCAACAATTATATTTTTATAATTATATTACTTTCTAATCATATGGAAATTAATATTAAATTTTTATGAACAAAAATGAAATGAATATTATACATGAATCTGTTATTAATATTTTCTAACTAATTGGCAAGGAATCATGCCAATTAATTGGTAATTATTAGGAAAAAAGAATGAAAAGCAATATTAATTCTTTTGATTAAGGAAAAGGAAAATGAATATACTCAAAAGAAAATGGAATATTATGAAAAATGAAATGAATATATTAATATATATTTCACTGGAAATATAACACAACTTTTTCCTACACAAAAATTAGTAACCACCAAATGCATAATTAGGAAAAAATTATAAAGGAAAAAAGGAATGTAAATAATATTAATTATTTTTATGAAGGAAAAAGGAAATGAAATATTAGAAAAATCGAAATAAACATATTAATATTTAACTGAAAATATAACACAAATTTCTCTGCGAACATATTAGTAACCACCAATTGAAATATTAGGAAAAAATTATGAAGGAAAAAAGAATGAAAATGAATATTAATATTTTATGAAGGAAAATGGAAATGAATATATTTATAAGGAAATGAAATATTAGGAAAAATGAAATAAATATATTAATATTTCACTGGAAGTATAACATAATTTTCCATATGAAAAGTTAGTAACCAACAAATGAAATATTAGGAAAATATTATGAAGGAAAAAGAAATGGAAATCAATATTAATTCTTTTTATGAGGAAAAATGAAATGAATATATTTAAAAGGAAATGAAATATTAGGAAAAACGAAATGAATATATTAATATTTCACTGGAGATATAGCATAGCTTTCCATACAAAAGAATTAGTAACCAACAAATGAAATATTAGGAAAAGATTATGAAAGAAAAAGGAATGACAATCAATAATTCTTTTTTATAAAGGATAAAGGAAATGAATATATTCAAAAAAGGAAATTAAAATATTAGAAAAAATGAAATAAATATATTAATATTTCATTGGAAATATAATCGGAATTATATTATTATAATTATACGAATTAAATATTAATTAATTAATTATATTAATTATTATTTATTAACTAGAAGGTTGAGCAATCCTCTCACCAACTTTAGATGTCGTTGATCAAATTAATTAGTACACGTGTGACATGAACACTGCAGAAGATCGAACATATTTAATATATATTAATAATAATTTTTCTATATACGAATTGATATTCCTTTTAACCAAAAATAATTAGTAATTGACTAATAATAATTACCTAATAATTATTATGGTAATTAAGCTAAATATTGGTCGTTGAATTTATTTTTATACTCCATAATAATTAAATTTAAATTATTTATTAATTTTTTCCATATTTATTTTTGTAATAATATAATTACTTAAGTTATATTAAATATCAATCTTTTTAAGATAATTGTAAACAAACAAGTCATATATTATTCAATTAATTGAGTGGTATTTTTGCACTAATCTTATAATCAAATAAATGTACATGTTTAATATTAGATTTTTAAATAATTTTACCTCTAAATTTATTGTCTAAATAAATAATAAAAAAAATTTATCCAGCACGAGTAATTGGACAATTATTTGCTCTAATTCAAGTAAAGAAAACATCAAAAAATATAATCAATCCAACCTATTTCATCAATTACACTATATAATATTCGATGTTATAATTTATATAATTGTATATCGATCCAAATATTCTTAAAATATTATACAAATTCATTCCGTGCAATGCACGGGCAAAAATACTAGTCTTCTAATAAATAATACCAACATCCTTTAAAAAACATTTTAAACTAAAAGAAAAACATAAATCCCTAACATATGTAACTAATTTAGGCTAAAGGGTTAATTGATCAAGTTAATATGGACAGTTCATACGGATTATAAAGGATTAAATTTGATATTCATAATTGAGTGTGTAGTAAGCAAAAATCTAGTCTCTGTGTTCAGATGAGTTAACATGATTTACACACTCCCTATTCTGTCGGACCGAGGCGTGAGGGCCCTTGGAGCTACAGATTCAACCTTTTAAAAATAATGATATACTATTTTTGAATTGAAATGATGCATTCTTGTCTAAATTTTAATATACCCAAATAAAAATAAAAATAAAGCAACAAATTAATTTAGAAAAGAGCCTACCTAATATATGCTCTTCTAGGCTCTCCATTGGTTTGTAAAGTCAACTTGTTTGGCATGTGTTTTTTTTTGCTACAGTTTGGCATGTATTTATGCTATACTGATGCGACTGCTAAATATGTCACACTTTTTTTTTATTCATTAATTACTAACAAATTAATTGATGACACCACAAGTTAAGTGAGCTCTCTTTGTGGGGAAGAATTTCAGGTGATTCCTGTAAGTGACATTTTTTCTAGGTAAGCTCCTTTGCCTTTTGGGGTGGGTGGGAATTAATCACCGGATGGACCTGGATCGTTAAATGAACTGAGAAAAATCCACAATAATTCATTCAACAATAATGTTCGAACCAAATGAACCCCGAGCAGAACACCTAAAGGAAAGTCCATAGTTCCTATCTCATAATTTCATTGCATGACTTGTCATCTATACTACCACCAGTAACCCAATTACAAATAACACACTACCAACAAAAAAAAAAAGAAGAGGACAAATAGTAAAGATGAAGACAATGACAATGTTACTGAAAAGAGAATTAAGAATACTTAGAAAAATTCAAACTAAAAGTAGTATTTATTTAGACTATCATTTTAGACCAAATATTTATACTATCGATTTTACAAAGTTGTAAACATTTATTTTAGTGACAATTATAATGAATTTCATATAGTATCTTGGATTCATATACTTTGAGTTACATATTTAAATAAACAAATTCGACATTCAATTACTTATGTATAAACTTGTCCTATATAGTCTTGCATTGATATACTTTCAAATATTTATTTAAATATAAACATTGAGCATTAACCCATTCGCGCAATATGCGTGTAAAACTAGTATATATATATAAGCCAGGCCGGTAGACCTAGAGGTTGGGCCTCGTATATATAGGTCTGGCCTGTTTAATTTAATAAACTTTAAAATAGACCCAAGCTTAGCTTTTTTACTAAACAAGACATGCCTAACTAGGCCTGGTCATAGGCCCAGACAAATAGGCTTGACCTATTCCCAAAGGCAATTTATATCGTGGACCAGGGTGCACAATATAAGGAGATGAGTTCTGTGTATTCTAGGCAATTGTTCTGTGTATTCTAGGCAATCATTCTGTATATTCTAGGCAACCGTTCTATGTATTTATGTTAGTAACACAGGTTGTGATGTGTTTGTGCATTCGAATGTTTAGGAGGATGAGTTCTGTGTATTTTGTGTCAATATTTTGTGTATTATAGGCAACCGTTCTTTGTATTCATGCTAGTAACACAGGTTGTGATGTGTTTGTGCATTCGAATGTTATGAGGATAAGTTCTGTGTATTTTGTGTTAGTATTCTGTGTATCCTAACATTCGAATGCACAAACACATCACAACATGTGTTACTAACATGAATACATAAAACGGTTGCCTATAATATACATGATGATTGTCTAGAATACACAGAACGATTGCCTATAATACACAGAACTCATCTCCTTACGGGGTGATTGTGCACCCCGGTCCATGGTATAACCATCCATTCCCAAATCCCATCCTTAATGACATGATCAACGGGTGACGTGGCCAACTTCCGGTGGATGTATAGTGTAAGGTATTGACATATGCGGACTGCGGTAACCTTGGAGTAGGTATTTTAAATTTTTAACCACTTGAATTAAAACTATAATTACAATTTCTTTATTAAAAAAAAAATAATAAAAGATCTCCAATCTGCCGATTTCGTGTATATATACACCCCACCATTGAACTCTTAACCCATAGGCCATAACAACCACAATACCAATTTCAATTGCGCCGGAAACCTAACCCTCAACAGACTTACAAATATCTATCACAAATGGAGAATTGCAAATTACCCAGAGATGCGCTGATCGAGATTTTATCCCGAATACCGGTAAAGTTTTTGATGAGATTTAAATGTGTTTGTAATTTTTTTTATACATTGATTAAAAGTGATCGTGACTTTATACATAAACACTACGAAATTAGTCGAGCAAAAAATGATGATTTTGCAGTTCTAGAGCTTGACGCTTATTGTGATTGGCCCGATGTTAATAATTTATATAATTTGGTTTACAAAGAATCTGAGTCTGATGAGATCGGACGCATAAAGTTAGACATAACAAATTCAGGAACAAGGTATGTCATATGTTGTGATGGCATGTTGTGTTTGATTCTTGGCCGAGGTGATTCGATTATGTATTTTAGTGATGGTACAGACTTTATTTTGGATATTCTGATATGGAATCCATTTACTCGAGAAACTAAGAATTTACCTTCTGTTAAGGTACCTGGTATAGAAAAATGTGTTAATTATAAGATGAATGAAGGGTTTGGATTTGGGTTGTCTAAAAACATGTCTTGGAAGATTGTGATGCTTTGGTATTATGAATGTCGTCTTCAACGCACGGATAGCTATGAATTTGTAATGGTTTGTAGCCAAATTGGTGATGGTTCATGGGGTTGGAGACAAATTGATGAGGTTCCACATGTTCCGGTGCATTTTGATCAGAGTTTTTATTTAAAAGGGAGGTATTACTGGCGGTCTGGTGGCCCGGCAATTGACTGGCGGCCTGGTGACCCGATAATGGGACGTTTGGTTTGGTTTGACTTTAGTGATGAAATTTTTGGGATAATCGAGTTCCCATCTTATTGCAAGGTTGCTTCGGTTACCATCATGAATGACGAGATCGCTTTACTTAGTTATAGCGGTTATGCAAAGGTTGGGGATTGCATTGAGATTTGGTTAATGAATGAAAACGATGGTAATATTGATTGGCATAAGCATGCAAGCATAGAGTGCACCAGAAGTATCGAGTATCATAAGTATTGGAGTTTAAAAGGAAACTGGGATGAAGTTTGGAAGCCAATAGGGATTTGGAAGTTGGGAGGTCGTGATCATTTGCTTGTATGTCCGGGATATGAAGGTAATAGGAGTGAAAACAAAGATAAGGGTTTCATAGCGTATGTAATTTCTATTGATCTAGTAACCCAAGAATGGAAGTTTGTTTATTTAACTAGAGATGGGAGGACTATTAATATTCTTTCAAACCCAGATGGTTTTGTTCAAGTTTGCAGTGAGACGAACAACATTAATTCGGCTCTTGGTCCAGGAGACATTAGTCCGAACGTCACTACATATGCTCGAGCTTTTAGTGAGAGTTTAAAATTACTTCAATAATGAAAAATTATACAAATCTTATTACTTGCACTATGCAAGCTAGCTAGGATCTACGTACTGTATTGCTTTCTCTTTCTACAAATCTTGATATATAATAAAGTTTAATATTAACTTTCATTCTTGCATTTCTCTCATCCGATCCGCAAGCTAAGAGTATATCTAACGTTAATTTACATATAATTGTTTTGCACTCCAAAATGTTTTTAATGAAGTTTGCTCACACAAAGGTAGAAGACACAACACACAAGATGTGTGATGATGAAGAAGGTATAACACAAAAAGGTGTGATTAAAACCTTCCTATAAATAAATTAAACATACATTATTATATATCTATCAAAAGTTAGAAAAGTATTCTATCACTCGTGTGACAATTCAGACAAAATGAAGAACATTTATCTTTTATTACTTGTATAACAAAGTTGAGTATGATGCTTTTGGGTCATAATTTGGCCACCTGGGTATTGCGAAATATTTTGGTGATAATTGATGAGTGATGTAAGCAAATTTTTTATATTGTTTAACTGAAACTTAAAATTTTTACATGTAGTTAACTTTTTTTTTTTTTTTTTTTAGCATAATGCATTTAGTTTGCAGTGACTGCATCTTATATGTATCGGTCTAAGGTTTAAAGTTGCATTGCTTACCATGATGAGAAAGAACTAACAATATTCTTAAATGTTCGGATGTTCGGGTGAGACTTTACTTATTTGTATTTGTTCCTGATTATCAAATTTACAATAGTATATTATATTACAAGAAGCAAATTTTTTATATTGCATGAAACTAGTTACTTTAGGGATTCAATTGTATAGTTTTAAAGTTCAGTAGCTTTTTTTTTTTTTTTTTTTTTTTTTGTGAAAAATAAGTTCAGTAGCTTAATTGCATTATTGTGTGCAGTTCTATTACTTATTTCACCCTTATTTTTAAGGGTCACACTTGTGTGAGACCGTCTCACGGATCCTTATTCGTGAGACGGGTCGGGCCGGGCCAAAGAACCATGTAAATGTCATACTTATATGTGCAAATCTCATACTTATATGCTCAAATATAACACTAATCAATAATACAATTTTTGTTACTTATAAGTTAAGAGAAAAAGTAATACATTTTTCATAATAAGTAATGTTGACAAGTGTCCCTTACTTATAAGAGCAAATATAATACTTTTGAGGAAAAATGTAATACTTTTAAATCGAAATGTAAAAGTATTGTATTTTCCTTTAAAAGTATTACATTTACCCTTATAAGTAACAAAAATTTTATTCCTGATTAGTATTACATTTGAGCATATATGTGTGCATATAAGTGTTACATTTGTATCTTGACCCGACGATCTCACACAAGTTTTTACCTATTTTTAATATTTCACAAATATAAAGATTGTGAAAAGGAAGATGTAGCATGCACGCCTTTTGTGCCGTGTACCAAACCACAACATCACAAAAGCATGCTCCATATATTTGACTATTTCTAGTTGTTCTTCCGATGTATTTAAAAAAAAAAAAAAATCAAAGGGTGTAAAGGTAAATTATAAATATGGCCTGCCTGTGAGGTACCTTATGAACAAATTTAATTTGAGTATGAAGTTTGAAATTCCCATTAACTTTATTTTTATTCCTATACTCATATTTTATATTTTCAATTAAAAGTGCATACTTGGCATTTTGAGTCTTGCCAAAAGTAATTGGAATGTTTGAATAAAAATAATGGCACCTGAAAAGGCCATAATTCATTGTGTATTATTGATAACACATAAAATATTGTTCACAAATAATTAATTGTAACACAAATTATTCATGAAAATGTCACAACAATTTGGTAAAAATAAGTTTAATTTAATTTATTTGACCATCAAAACTTAGAGAATAAATCCAATTAAGTAATTTTAAAAAATAGAAACAATAAAATATATATTCTTACGTACACCTCCTTATTTAATCCTACCACACATATTTTAACTTTAATTTCCTGTGTGGTTCACAGGTTAGCCGGGCTTACCATGTGAACGCTGTGAAATTATGGTTGCGCTAGCTAAGTTTCCCTCATCACCTAAAATCATATATATATATATATTTTTTCGATTAATTGAATTTGTATATATTAATTTCATCATTTTCTTGCCCTGTTGTTCTTCTTTCCTAATGGGTGTTCAGTGGAAATTATGAAGAAGCAATTGAGAAACTTCAGAAAATTCAACAATTAAGCTCGTCTTCAATAATTGTTAGAGGTAATCTTTATTAATTGCATTCAGTTATAAGGCGTTAAGCCCGTGTTTAACAAAAAAGACATATAATATGGAGTCTATATTTTGAACCTATCCCGAAATCAGTTGATACAGCGATTTGTATAAAAAAACTACCATGCCCATAACTAGTTAAGGCAATTTATTTGTTTTAATAATGTGCATATTACAACTTAAACCGAGATAAGCAGATTGCATACATTCATTTAGTAAATGTTTCTGGATTCACCATACTGCAAAAAACTATTAGCAGATTTCATGCATTCAATTAGTAAACCTGCAAGAAATTTTCAGTTTGAGCTAGTTCCAAGGACTGAAAAGATATTAAGATATCCAAGCTCTTGAAATAGGTAATGTGTACATTTGTTTTCGAGATACACAGTGACAGTGTTTTTTCAATCTGTTCTAGTTACAGAAAACCCTTGGATTCTATGATCAAACTTAGATGTTTAAACCCTAAACGTGAGGGCCCCTCACCTCCTGCATTGGAGATTGTGAGAAAATGTAAATCGCAGGCAAGGTCTGAGTGCTTGCTTTTTACCCCAAGGCTGAGATCCTCCCCCATTGAGGATTCAAACCCGAGTATTTGCTAGGCCACTACACCCACACTCAACTTTTCGACCATTGAGCTATGATCATAACTTGACAAGCCATTTGATGATATTTTCCCTGTTCGATCGCTTAATCGACTTAGTTGATTTGTTTGTATAGGTGGTTATGCAGAAACATTGTGTCTGCAACAGAATAGAAAAGCCGAAGGGGAGAGAATAAAGCTTTGGGCAGAATCTGCCTGGAAAAATCCCAGATTATCCCTAGCTGAAGCACTGGAACCACCTTCTGAGTCTTCTTCCAAAGTGGTTCTTATAGATACCAGAATATGCAGGGTCATTTAGATAATTTTTTGTTTCTTTTCTTTTTTCTACGAAAAAATAAAGGAAAAACAGAAAGCATGTTCATCATTATTTATTCCCCATAAGTCAGAAAATACGAAGTTATTTGAAATCTTTGAAGTATAATAGTAACTTGTTTTCAGAATTATATATACGTGATGGCATGAATGAAATACAGTTGTGTTACAAGGCAAAAACACCCCAATACTCATAGGGGAAGATCAAGGCCTTTCCCAACATCCACTCCAATAACCTGAAGAATTCCCCTATTCAAGATCTGAAAACACAGAATGCAGAGCACAATATTCAGACTAATTATCCAGGAAAAATAAGCAGTACACAAAAAGGAAAGAAAATCATTTACAGCCCGTTTGGTTTGCTGGAAAATGGAAAATATTTAAAGGAAACAGAATTCAAATTCCATGGAAAACAAATTATCAGGAAAATAAATTCCATTGTTTAGTTGGTGGAAAAGAAATTACTACAATTATACCCATACACAATAATAATAATGGTAATTAAAGATAGTTAGAGTCTTAGAGAGAACATAATTGTCGTCATTGTTTTCCATGGAAAACAAAATACCAAGGAGTGGCCAAGGAAAATGTTTTCCAGTCCAAGAAAAATCTAGGTGTGTTTGGTTGGTGGGTTTAGGCATAAAGGATGGGTATTAAAAGTGATGGCTAGTGTTTAGTTGATAGGTTTTGAGAATGTACTATAGGTTTGGAATACCTCATTAATAAGAAAATTCATACCCTTATTAAATAAGGATTTCATTTGTCTTCATCCTTTTCCCCAATTATTAATAATCAATCTCATTCCACCCAACTACCAAACATTGCTAAATACTTTCACCAAAACCCATTACCCTTACCAAGTATTTGATACCCATTCCGATTCCAATTCCAATGTGCGAACCAAACACACTCCTAATTTTCCTCAAATTCAAGAAAAACATTTTTTCTTGGAAAACATTTTCCATCCAACCAAATACCGCCTTAAAGATTGATAGAAGAAGTGGGACACGAGAGACTGACCAGTTCAACAATGAAAGTTCCAATGAGACCAATCATGCAAGCTCTGGAATTCCATATTTCAGCAGTTCTTGTGAAACCCAGAAATGGACGCTCAAGTTTTGGCTGCTCCTTGGGCAATTCCACCTTCAATGAATCCAGTAATTCATTACTTAGAAAGAAAGAAAAAAAAAAAACAGAAAAAAAAAGCGGCGTTTGGTAGAGAGAGAGAGATACTCCGGCAGGAAGCTTTGCAGCTTGAATTTTGAAGGAGATTGGTTTGTGGGAAATTGTGGAGCTATGAATGCGATTAGTGAAGAAGAAGAGTTGATTGTTTTGGGGTTTAAGTTTTGTTGAGAGTGAGAGGAAAGACGATGAGAGTGTTGATGCCATTTCTGTGGACTGTGGAGTGCTTTGGTTTAAGCTCCTATGAAATAATTCTGGGTTCAACTTTGAGGATTGCGTTGATATGTGTGGGTCCCACTTTTGGGGGTGACGTGCTGCATCTCCATCCTCATATTTATTATGATCAACAAATTACAATTTAGCGTTTTTTTTTAAGGTTATTACAATTTGTTTTTTGAATATTTTTTTTAATAACTCAAGTTTCCCCGAGAAACTATATTCTGAATCCCATAAATTCACATTTCAGACTTGATAAGATAAATCAAGTTAATCTGATTTCAAAACTTGGACACCAACCTATAGACTTTTGTGCAAAAGAACATAATCCGAACTTAAACACCTAATGTTTGCAACCTATAAACTTTTGTGCAAAAGAACATAACCCGAACTTATACACCTAATGTTTGCAACCTATAGACTTTTGTGCAAAAGAACATAACTCGAACTTAAACGTAACACCTAATGTTTGCAGCAAGAATTGATCAAACCTCACACTACCGTCAAATTGAGCAAGTTTTAGGTGAGAACATCCTATTTCTTTTGGTTTATTAACCATTTTCAATAGCATGGTAGTTCTTTTTACCTATTTTATAAAAATATATCATTTTTATATTTGGTCATCAAAATGCATGACTCAATTTTTTGGCATATATATATTTAATCATATGATTGAATCTCGAATAGAAAATAACTATAATGTAAAAATAATTCTAGAATAAAGCAGACTAAAATTTGTTATTTAAATATCACATATGAAAATAAAACAAATGGAAAAAATATTAGAGATGGTATAGAATTATAAGTATATATAATACTATAATTCTATTGATAAAATCTTAATCGTTGGATTAAGTCGATTCCAACCATCCAATGAGGAGATGGATAAGTAGAAATAGCCCTCTTAGAGCCTCTTCCAAAATAAGCTCCCAAGAAAGCTATTTCTACTAGTCCACATCATCCGAGAATCGACTTAATTCTACGGTTAATATTTTATCTCTAGAATACTACTTGTAATTCTATACAATCTCTAATATTTTAGAAGATTCTATAAATTCTAATTTATGCATATAACTTAGAAATATTCTAAAAAAAAAATCTGTAAGATGGTATTAAATGGGTTTCAAAGAATACAAAGAATACAATGAATTCTGGATTTGGTAACCCAAAATTTGTCCTACCTGCATCGAAACAACAGAACACATGATCAATGAATGCCCCAAAGTGACACACTCCCTCACACGACATTTAATTATTACAAACTGGTTCGCGGCATTAATATAATGGTTACTACGTAGACAATCGCAAATACAACGGCTCTATTCACAATAACCGGACTCCTTGTGGCTATGGAAATGGAGCAATAGATCTTGAAAGTTGATCAAATGGTCTAAGCCACCAATAGATAACCCTCAAATAAACAGCAATGTTTTTATTCCAAATGTAAATAGAATATATTTTTGGTATGGTGTCATGCATACATCATAATGTTGGGTATATACCCAAGTCTATAATAGTTTTACAACAACATGAACAAACAATCACATCATCCTTAAAATTTCAGAAAATATAATATCAACAGTAAGCTAAGCTAAGTATCCCTCCTCCTCTTTCTGGTTGATCCATCAATGTTCTTCAAGTCTGCAGTAGTTTCCTCCAGTTGTAACGTTAGAAACGCAGCACAATCACCACTACAGTATTCTTCTTTCTTCTCCCATGTCGCCGCTTCAACCACCATCTCATGGATCTTCTTCATCATATCATCCTGCATGCCGCCCAATTCACAATTAACATAATTTCAATAATCTTTAAACACTGTACTGTTCAGCATTTAATTTAATTTCCTGACCTTTTCAACTTGAGGAATGAGAGCACTGAAATGGTAGAAATACTGGTCCTTCTCCTGGGGATTGAGGATGCACTGGAGTACGGATTCTGCCACCAAACTAGGCCGGAACTCTACAAATTTTGGATCTGTACGTAGTTTTCATCAACAATAATATTTTTAATGTAGTTTCTAAATATATAAATTTTGTATACTAATCTTCAGTAAAATACTAAAATCTTATTAACCAAATCATATACATAATTGAGTATCAAATAGGCCACCCTACCATCTGAACCTATTGTTTTTGCATAATTGAGTCATTAAACTTAAAAGTGTATGTAATCAAACAAGCAAAATATTTACAATTGAAGCATTTTTTGGATTTTTTAAACATGACAGAGAAAATGACAATTCTAAATAAGTAATATAATATGATATATTGAATTTAGAGGGAAATTTGAGAATTTTGTGTTAATTATATATATATTTTTCTTGTTTAATAGCTTGATTATACATGCTCTTTTCCTTTTATATAATATATATATGGCTGCTTGAGAAAAAGAGTACCTAAAAGTGTTTGAAGGAGTATCTGGGTAGCGTGCTTCTTCAACTCATCTTGTAGGGTTTCCGTGAGTTGCAGGTAAGAGTAAGTGGTTGTGGACAACAGTTTCCATTCCAGACCTTGCAGAAGAGACGTCTCCATCCGCCCAAACATGTTAGATCCAAATGGGGGATGCCCTAGCCCCTCCATCTATTATATATCAATTCATATATTCATCACTTTACATAGAAACAGAAATGCATGCAAATGGAGACAACTCTGACCAAGTTAGTCGGACTATTAATTAATTTGATAATCACAATATATATTTTTCCAAGTTTGGCTCCTACTGTACTATAAGTTGTCTATTGTTTTTTTTGGCATGATCAACTATGGACGATCTTGGTGTTGATCGACCTAGTGTAAGGCATTAATGATTGCGAGTTTTTCTCGTCACCGAAAACCAATTTAATCAGTGCAACTTTGTTGTCCTAAAAAAATGCATGCAAACTAAAATATATATGAAATGAAATGAATGACCTCCAATGCAGGCAGAGGAGGAGGGTGTGTTTCATTGAACTTTGAAGCCAAGTACAAGCATGCAACTGCGAGCAAGTCAAACGTACAACACGTCCATCCCTATATATATACCAAATTGCTAAAGTTGTTAAAACAAATTACAATTAATTAATTAACTAAAAACATAAAAGCTACAGACAGATGAGATAATACCCATACTTGGCATTTGTTCAATGAGATGAATCTATCAAGGTAATTTGCTGCATAAAATACTGTTTCCATAGAGACACTCAAACTCTTTTGAACCTACAAAATACACACACAATAAAATTCAACATTAGACCCGAGGTTACATGTATATAAACTAAAGTTTTATTTTTTTTGTCAGACCACGAGGTGTCCTGAGCAGATTTTAACAGTAGGAGACACTTTAAAGCTTCAGGTTAATCTCCATTCTTACCAGACTGACCCAATTAAGACTGGACAAAGTGCTAGCTATATTGGTAAACACAAAAAACTGAAAGGCGGGCCGGGTTAGGTCAACATTACCTGAATGATCCAGCTAATAGCTTTTTGCCTAGCATGGTAAATCAAAGCGTTGGATTGAAGGAGGTTTACATAGCCCGGTTTGGGCATGTAACTCATCTCCTTCTCCACAAGGAACCCAACGGCCTCTTCAAAGTCATTTCTGGAGGAGACTGCGGCGGTGGCGGCCGTAGAGTGGACGAAACTAGGCGGCTGCTCCGCCGCTGCTGGCGGCGGCGAGGCAGCGCTCAGGGAACTGAAATCCAAAACTTCGTCGCACAGCAAACTCTCCATCCCGGCCTTAGAACTTGGATGCATGCATGTAATGATAACGAGGTTTTGGTGGTGGCATGCATGCATGGAGAAGTGGAAGAAAAACAGTAAAATATATAGTTGGATCATCGGAGTAGGATAGTTCATTGCGGTAAAGTACGTTGTACAACAGAGAAGACACGACCTTTGTGAAGAGGTAAATGCCTTCAAATTATCAGTTTTTTTTTTCCTTAATAATAATCTGAGCGAGCGTGTTCTTTAGTCTGTCTAGTTCTGATTAATAAATTAAATTAAATACAACTATGTTTCATTAGTGAATTGCTTTCGGGATTTTTTAAAAAAATCCATTACATTCCATTACCAAATAAAATGAAGTTTCACCTAGACAACAAGACAGAATTGATGTACACACTCACGAGCGATAGTTTATTTGAATTTTTCTCGTTAACAAAGAAAAAGAGATCGATATTCGTAATTAAAAAAACATATGGCAATTACTAACTTGATAATATTTAGAGTTAATTCATTTTTTAATCCTAGACTTATTAGGGAATGGACAGTTATAGTCTTTCATAATATTTTGTCAGATTATAGTCACTGTTATTGGTTTTGTCAGATTATAATTATCATTTATCAAATCAACGGTCAAACCAACTTGGTAAAATTGCCCCAAGACTCTATATATTTTTATTAATATGTCAAGCTGTTATTCGATTTTTTAAAATGAAAATAGTAATTATAACGAATTAACGACTGATTAATTGTCATAGTAAAAAGTTTTTTTTTTTTTTGAAACTCATAGTAAAAAGTTTGGAAATGCTAAAACAACTCATCTCAATCTATTAAGAATAAGAATAAATATTTTCAGTAACCAAGGCCAAATCTATCATCTTTGAACCTGAGAACCGAAAATGAAAATAAATAATTAAAAAAGAAAAAGAAAAAGGAACAAATTAAACAATAGTTAAGAAATTAAATTAAAAAAAGAAAAAGAAAAAGAATTAACTCTTAAACTATCCGTATCACTCTATTTAAAAAAAAAGAAAGAATTAACTCTTAATGGTTTACACATTAAAACACAATAATTGTTATTATGTGAAAAAGAATCGGTAATACAAAGACAAATTGATTCAGAAATAGATAATGAGTTTAAACTAGCCATAATTGCCTGAACAATCAGCAATTACTGTATCTAATTAAGTGCAAGAATACACTTAGTGACTAGGGATAGTCTCATATAGTCCATTGGTATCACAATCAAATACTCTTCCTGTGGAATGAAATAATGCATCATATCATTTCATGGTGGTTTTTCATCTTGCCTCGGGCACTTAAGACCAAAATTCATAAGAAACATGCCCCAAGAATCAGGATAGATATGTATTGTTGATCTAAAATGACCTGTGCTAGTATTCTTTGGTGCCAATCTTTTGACTAACTGTAGTGGTGATGGATTCATTGCAACTCATATGATGAGAAACTGAACCCCGATCTTCCGTCGTTTGTGGATTTTAGTTCCAACTTCTGAAAAGGGCTGCAAGAGAGATTTAATTATACTGTTATGAGAACATGATATAATCTGTGATTTCAAAGCATAGAAAGTCGATAGTCAAAAAAAAAGAAAGTCGATAGTCAGGGACAACCCCATCCAAGTTGGTCAGACTATTAACTTGGTAACCACAAGGTTACAAGTTTGACCCCCAACGGGAGTGGTCTATTGGTCTTCTTGGTTTGAGTCGGTCAACTATGGGCAACCTAGGCTGGTTAGCCTTCTTGTGGTCTTTTGCTGGCTAGGATCACAAGGTGAGATTACCCAGTGCACGCCCTCGAGTAGTGGCTGCGAGTTTCCCTCGTTACCCCTCTCCCCCCCCCCCCCCCCCCCCCCAAAAAAAAAAAGTCCATAATCCATGTGCTCTGTCCATGGACAATTTATAATTAAGTGTTCAAACCATGAATGAGAATTGCAGATTGTGAGAACATGGATACCTGCTATTGGGATCATAGTAGAAGCCATTAATGGAGCCATCATTACAGGAGAAGCAAACATAGTAAAAACCAGCTATTGTCAACCCACAGTCGGTTCCAACATTCACAAAGTATTGTTCTTTCCATCTCTGCACGGCCAAATCAGAGTTTTAACAGATCATGGGTAAAGACACTAAAGAGTGAAGCTCTTGCACGAACAAACAAAAGCCAAGTAAAGCAGATTACCATGAATATGTGTGGGTAACTACTCAAGTCCAGCGATTTACCACCGTCAATTTCCACCAGGCTCTGAATAGAGGAAAAAGATTTTTTTTTTAAAAAAGATCCTCCTTAATTCCCTATCCACAAGAGCTTAGAATGCTTACCAGAAGGGGTGAAAAAGATGGAAACTTGGTCCAGTGCTTTATATCATCTTCTGTTCTGTTCACAATAGGCAACCATCAAAAGTATGAATATTTTCCCTTTTGAATCAATTAATTACTCAAGCCACCAGTAACCAACTATAGATACTTGCAAAAATAAAAAAGAAAGGATAAGAGCATACGTTGCCCCCCATTTGTCAGTGAAGAAAGTATAATTCTTCGTATCAACAATTTCCCCTTCCCAGAAGGTTACCACCTGAGTGAAATGAGAAAGTAAGTTATGTTACACTAGATATGGAGACTTTGGTGCTAGAAATTCATTTAAATAAACACTACCATACAAGAGATAAAATTTGTTTTTATGCAGTCATAGACAAGAGAGTATATAAAGTCATCCATATATATTATAGTTACAAAATAACATCGTATGAAGATAAGTACAAACGATGCATCTAATCAATCAACTTGAAGCTAAAGACTATTTCTGCAAACTGCAAAGGACTATCCTATGTTAAATATTCATTGAACAGTCATGTATCAATTAATTCTATGTAATTTGTATAACTTCCCAGAAGAAATTAGAAGGCCTTCCATGAAGCATTCTTTTAGTTTGAGACAATACAGAAAAAAACAATAAAAAAATCAGAAAAACACTATTTCTCATCTAAGGTGTTGACACTAATAAGTGGCAGATTATAGTATTATACTGCTGAAAAACTAAAGGTCTTTGTTATATACAGATATCTGATTGTTGTCAGGTGAACAGATTCATCTACACATTATAATACAGAAGGAAAAAAAAAGTCCATTTTTCAAGGTTTAAAGCAAAGAGATATGGTTAATCCTAGTGACACTGCTTACCGGTGTGTCGGCCATAGGAACATTCAGGGCCTCCATGGTGCCACATAGATATCCATGGTCAAGGTCACAACCTTGAATTCGTACATTCACTCTCCATGCTTCGTCCTTTTGGAGACTTGAGACATTCTGTGTCCCAGAGAATGCCTGTAAGCAGAAATGCTGTGAGGAAAAAGAAAAGACAAAAGAGAAAAACGAAAAACAACAGCAACCTGATGACTGCATCAAACTATGCAATTACACATCGAATTATGGAGTTGAATGAGGAGAAATAAAAATTCATTTAGCTCTAAAGTTGAAAGTGCTTGTTAGTTGCCATCCCTGAGACACAGAAGGAATTATTGGCAGCACTTATCAATCTCTTAGCAGACACACTTGGATGTGCACATACAAACAGGGATATAAGTGAACCTCTTTAACGTTTTCATTCAATAAGTGACTGATCAGTAAGAGCAAGATTTCGATGCAGGAGGCCAGTTTTCCCGCAGAAACAAGGCTCACATCACTCCCCACCCTTTAGCCCCAAATCATTTACAATAGATATATAAAAAGAAGGCATCAAATACAAAATGAAAACATCAAGGGCCAACTTCACTTCCTATTGGGCAACATCCAAATTACAGTGATCATGTTTATACCATAACCATATGAGGTACAACCATACAAGAGGAAACACCACTTCATAGTAGCAGTGATGAAGCTAATTTTAAGATGTATCAGATATTCAGATGACAATGAAAACAAAAGAGATGCATTTATTATCAGTGCCATTCAAACACCAACACTTGTAGCAATTGCAAGTGATACAATACAAGCAAGCAGATGAGGAAAGAATGGAGAAGCTCACCTGTCCAACACTTAGAAGAGTGCAAGGTTGAGGCAAAGTGTTACCTTGAGTCCCACCTTTACAGTTGAAACAAACATGAGTACTAAAACCACAGGTTCACAAATTTAACCGCAAGCAAAATAAATAAATAAATACAGATCATAATGAAATCACAGACCAGTTCGCATACTAAAAGAAATTAAAATCATGCTATAAAATTGAAAATTAGGAAAATTCACTAGGTCTTTTACATGTACTTCAAGCAAATCTTATAAACAAAACAATATCAGAGCAGAAGAGCACGCCTGATAGATATTCCTATAATAATATACACCTTGAAATTTAAAATTATTACGAGTAAATGAAATAAATAAAAATATTAGCTTTATTTATGAATTCATTAAAAACTGATTTTAAAAACACAAGAACCCAGCAGATATGCAAAATAGAAACAAATAAATAAATAAATAAAATTCAACCCAGCCCCAGCAGCGAGAAAACCTTGAAATTGGATACCTGAATATGGGGAAGGTGTAGATGAAGACGATGAAGTCTCCACAACTCTCACTGGCATTTTCAGCTCGCGATATCTAATTCCCGGAAACCCCGAACCGCGTTCGAACTTCGAATCGAAGGAGAAAGGGAAAGAGATGGTCGGTTTAGCGGTCTAACGCGAACCGGTCATTATTTAACATCCTCCCCATTTTTTAAATTGATGAAAGAACTGTCCAAACCGGCTAGCAGGACGGGTCCGTCAAAGTCTGTCATATAGTGGGTACAGACTAACAAGTCCAAAATACAAGCATAAGGGAGGTCGGCTTGTTCTACCCCGCCTTAAGCCTGCAGACCTGAGCGAGGGTAGTCAAATTTTAAAAGTTATAAATTTAAATAAAAATTAATATAAAAAATATAATAGAAGTATACTAAAATAATTTGAATAGTTTAAATATATATTAATGCATTTCTAATTTTTAAAACACAATAATAACTAATAAATACTTAAATACTGTTAATCCATAACTCAACAACAAATTATTTATACAATATACTAATTTTTTTGAACTTGATTATATATATATATATGGGCACGCTCTAATGAGAACAGGTGACTAGGAGAGAAATAAGAACGATTCACAGCCGTCAACGTGTCCAGATCAACGAACAGATGTAATTTTAAAAAAACGACGCAGTGATATTTTCGTAAATAACTCAAACTTTGGTGCAAGTAAATGTGTTATAAGTGCAAGTAGTTGGTGCACATTTGCAAGTAAAAAGTGCAAGTAAAATCACTTACAAGTGCAAGTAATTTACCTTGTTAACATTCGTGCACCTAGGTGCAACTAATTATAACGTTAGGTGCACTTAGTATTGATGCTCAATGTACATTTTACTTGCACATGTAATACATTTTACATGTACCTGTGCACCTATTTTCACTTATAAGTGCAAGAAATTTACATTGTTAACATTCATGCACCTAAGTGCACCTAGTTATAACCTTAGGTGCAACTACATCTAGGCACATGACACGCTGCGAAGCGTTCTCAGTTTTCTTCTAGACGCACCGTCTCATTTGAACGCAATCATATATATATATATATATATATATATATATATATATATATATATATATAAATCGGTTATCGTGCGATAGGAGTGCTCATGTGCGATGAGAGGATAGCCACTGATCTTGCCAAAATCAACGTCCATGATTAACAACGTTTAACAAACGCTGTGGTAATTTGGTCATTTTTCATATGGGTCAAACTTAAGGCATTATAAACATTGAATAAAGGCATTGTAAATTAAACATCGAATTCTAAATTAAAGAAATGCCTACGTATTAATTTTTTGTTGTAGCTATTAATTTATTTAGTTTAATAAGAGTAATAGAGTGAGTACTTACTTTTCAATAATATATTCTAACATATTCGTAGTACATGTTTAACAATTATACCAATTCTGATTGGATGGGGTTCGAACCTAATAACTTTTTTATATAAATTAATGGATAAGTTAAAAGTTATCAACTGGTTTATCTTTTAAGTGGGAACCAGAACTAACAAACCAGACCTACCTAATTGAAATTAAATTCAGAACAAATTATAAGTAAGTCAAATCAAAATATGTAGTTTTAATATTTGTTACGTTCCAAATTGATTTTGATCAATGGTAGTAGTTGAAGAAAGTGAGATAGGGACGATGGTCAGGTCACCTCAAAGTCAGTTAAGGTAACTATGCCAACAAAGACAAATTAAACTAAATAAAGAAGTTACTGAGAGAAGTAAAACAGAAATAATTAATCCAATTTAATGTTGGGTAGTTGGGCTGTCAGTAACAACATTTGCAGTGCATTGAATACTCCCAGATTCGACTTTGGCCGGCAATTTCACCTTTGTTTGCCCAATAAAACGCCTAGGAAAACATCCTTGGGATTCCCTTCTCTAACGTATATGCCATTCATCATCTCTATATTAAACTACCCATCCAATTCTTGAAATCTCTGCCATTTTTCTTCAAAACTCGATCAACCCACCATGTCTGAGCCGGAGAATCAACCCAAGCCGCTCGCAGATGAAGCAACTAACCACTCTGGTGAGTTCCATTTTGTCTCTTCTTGTTCGACGTTTTTGATGAAACCATAATAATAATTATAATGTTTTTTTTTTTTAAGGAATGGATGGGAGTTCAGGCGAGAAAACATCATGGCCGGAATTGGTGGGGCGAACACCAGAAGAAGCGGAGAAGAAGATTAAGGAAGAGAGTCCTAAGATTAGCGTCCAGGTTGTTCCTCCAAACTCCTTTGTTACCATGGATTATCGTCTAGATCGAGTTCGGATCTTCGTAGATACATCCGGGAAAGTTGCTCGTTCCCCTAAACTTGGTTAATCCTATATATATGCTCAACTATGTATCCTCTTCCATGTTTGTTACTCAGAATTCAATTCAGAAAGAAATTATCTATGTAAATTGCTTCTTTAATTAGCAGCTAGCTGTATTGTGTTTCCTGTATGATTTTTAGTTGAGACGGAATACAATGTCAATCCCAGTCATAGGTTGTGCTGTTGGAATCCATAAAAAAGTAAGACGGAACAGATCATTAAATTTTAGATCAGACTGAATGTAGATCGGATCAAATTTGTTTCATCCAAATTTTATTTGAAAGAAGGGTAAATTTGAAACAGATGCAAAAACATTACGCTCTTGTATTCACTGAATATGGAATACAAATTTGACGATAGCCTATACAACAGCAACATAAAATGCACTTAAAAACTTATAGGAGGAGCTAGCATGGCAGGGGCTCCAATATTCCATCATCAGAGATCATGATTCCTTGCAAGTAAGGCCTCGTGCTTAGCTAGCAAAGAAGGTTCCATTGTTAATGGCATCTGCGTTAGCGTCCCCAAGGGCAGCCTCTTTGAGGTACTTGTCGGCAAGCTGGACTCTCTTCACATTCTCCTGTTCTTGGACAAGCATGTTTCCATACTCCAGCAGCTTCTCAATGGTCATCTTTGGCTGCGCAAACACCGGCGCCCCTTCCCTCGAGTTCAGAAGCCTCTCGTTCACCTTCTCGACTCCCAGCCCTGCCACAAACTTCCTCACTTCATCGTCGTACACTCTTGCCCTCAGTGCACCGAAGAAATCTGCACCCAGTCCAGTCCCCCCAATTCAAACAAATCAGTTTATAATGCCACAGGATTGTGAGCATAAATATAATATGTGCAGTTAGCTTTTAGTTGAGATAGAACACATGCTTTAATTTGGTATCAGAGCCATGCAAAAGGTCATGGGTGTTGAAATTAGGTGTTTTAATGACTTACCAATAGATTGTCCTGGGAAAGTGTCAACAAGCTTGACAACGTGCTCATCAGGTACACCGTCGGTTCTGAAAATACCCTTGCAGACGCCGACCCTGTCGTCCCTGGTGGGTGCCCAGTAGAACTTCTCCATACGACCGTCACGGATGAGAGGGGCGTAGAGGGTGGAGAAGTCGTTACCGGTGACGATGATGGGGACCCTGGCGTTCTCCTGCTTGTTGTACATACCGGGGAGCTGGACGTTGGTGGGGTTGTCGGCGATGTTCATCAGTGTGGCGTTCACCATCTGGTTGTTCACTGTGTACTGTGTAGTCCCGCCCATTCTTCCGGCTCCGGCGTCGAGATCGTTGATGAACAGACAGCACATGTTGCCCTTCCTGATGTTCTCTGCGGCTTCACGGTACCTTTGTCTGATCAACTTCGCTGGCTCTCCTGCGTTCCCACTTTCCAATTCTCCAGCACTCATCATAATTGGGCTGCACACACATTTTCAACCATGTATTTAAGTATTTGGTAATCAAGATTCGGAGGTCTGAATGGTCAAGCCTAACATCCAGTAGTTAGAGTATTGTTCGACAAATTGAAGGATCAACTCCAACACAGTTGGGCTTGATTTTGGCATCGTGATAAATATTTGATCCTAACACTATGCAATTAAGGTTGACAGGTACTGGCTTGGGAAAATTGTTGGCGGGAGGCCTTAATGAAATGGCCAAGTGTAACACCAGGTGCCTAGGAAATGGTAGACGGAGGTCTCTGAAGGGTAAGTCGAGCACCAAACTTTTCGAAATATGGTGTTGCCTGCTGTGCAGGTACAATGAAATAAAATTGCACCTTCATAAAAGTGGTAAATGTTTGACAGGTGACAGGTATTGGACGAATGGTTAGGGCGGAGACATGATGGGCCAAATCTAGCACCACTATGTAACTATGAAATTATTGGGCAGAGGTCTGATGACCAAGTCCATGGCTTTGATTGTAATTATTACGGAGTATTATTCTTTTTAAAAAAGAATTTGAGAAGTAATACTCACTTGATTCCCATCTTTCTGAAGACAAGCTCACACTGGAAGGATTTTCCTTGACCTTTGCCTCCCCAGATACCCAAGATGAGAGGGACCTACAACAAAAAGCAGTCAATACTTTGCAAAGAAACATCTTGCAATCAAAGTCTGATCTAGCACATAAACACAGACCTTGATGTTAGGGAGCTTCAAGAAGTTCTTGGTGATGTGAACAACAAGCTTGTCCATGAAGGCAGGGGCAATGTAAAACCCATCCAGTTTGTTGTCAAGACTATATCTGAAAACCAAACATTAACCAAACCCGATCAGAAATTAATTAATTCCTATTCAAAATGTAAACTAAGTAGATTTCAATGAACTTACGTTTTTTGACCCTGACTGATGTACTCATAGGAGCTAAGAACAGCATGGTGAGTGCCAGTACCCATAGGAGCCTGGAACAGGGTGTCCACCAATCCCTTTCCTCTGGTGATGTCCTGTTGGTCGTCTGAGATGTCTTCCACAAGGCCCTTCCATCTGTCCTCGTGGGTCTGCTTCGACTCGTCGATCTCGGGCTGAGCAGGAGGGGGATCAGATGATGCCCTGATCTGCCAGTTCATGTTCTTGGGACTGCCATTTCTGAAGCTCACTTTCTTCAAGCTCTTGCCATAGAAACCGGTGTTCGGGGCTAATGAGGCTCCCACTGGGGCCTTGTTCACTGCTCCGATTGTGGACACTGAGGTAGCCATGATCAGTGGAGAGTGAATTGGCACTAACAATAACTGTTAATGCTGTGAAGTTCAATTCAAAGTTGATTTGAGAGAAGTTATGGGAGGGAGGAGGGGGTCTTATAGTAGTCCCTTTTTGGGGATAACATAATTAGAATAAAATGGAAAATCCTATCCTGTGGATTAGCTAAAGAGTGGCTCAGAGCCACACAAAAGGGGATTGAGTCTCATAGGTGGAATTGAGCTGAAGAGGAATTCGAGTTTTGGAGTGGGTGAGGGGTTGAGGAAACAGATAAAAGAAGGATTTGGGAGGAGACTGGTGTTTTGAGGCCTGGGTTTAAGCTGCTATTTCCTCCAGAAATATTCTAGTGTTTTTGTCTTTTTCTGCTTGTGGATAACACAGATTGAGCCAGTAACTTTTGCACTCTACCACAGATATATATGCTGCCCAAAATTTTGAGCTGAGCAGAAATTTCTGGCTGGAAACCAATTGAGTTTTGGCTGGAATGCAATTGGCTGGCTAGAATTGGACTTTTCCACATTATCTGATGTAAAACTTGCTGAAGCTTAACAACCACTAGCCTTCAGTTTCTTAATTTCACACTTTTCATTTCTTCTAATTTTTCTGGCATCACTTTAAACACTGCTAAGTACCTTAAATCAAACCCCAATCGACTCCACACTCTAAATGGACCATTTGGTGTCAAGACTAGGGGAGTGCTCCTTAATCAATTCAAGGGAAAATGTTATGTATATTTCTAGAACTATATCTTGTGGTGTGACTTGCATTGATTAACGGGAGAGCGGTGAGATTATAGTGGTTAGAGCAGTGGCAGTAAAGTGAGAGTCGTAACGATTAGATTGGAATAGTAACCATTAGAATGGTTAAAACAATAATAAATATGTTTGTTTAGAAAAACAATGATTGCGAGCAATGAGAAATTATCATTATCAACATATACATAAAATATATAGATAATGATTTTTTTTTTTGAAGACTATAGATAATGATTTTTTATATCAATAAACACTCAAATTTGTCATAACCAACACTTATGATCCTATGTTTTTAAAACCGAAATCATAACCTTCTTGGTTTCAAGTATGTACAGTTCTAATTCCAAAAATTCTACAATATTCAGTTCAAACCAAACTATGATCACCTATTCACATTGTATCATTTTCTTAATTAAGTAAAAAAGTTAAAGATAAATTTTTATTTTTTTAAATTAAAAGTTCAATTTGAACAAAAGATCGTCTAAGTTCACTAAATGGATCCTATGGATGTGAATGTTAATATTAAATCTTATAAAGCTAATTTAATAGTAAACTTTGTGCTGTTATACATTTGAAATATTATTAGCCCTTAAACTTTAGCCAAAAGTGCAATTAGGCAACTAAACTTCAAAAAGGTACAATTAAACACTCCTACTTGTTATTTTAGTGCATCTAAACTCAATAACTGATAATTTATCTGACATAACCAGCCATCAAGTTTCTGGTGACTATTCTGACGAAAATTTCGGCGAAAAAAAAATTATTTCCGATGACCTTTAATTTTTATTTTTTTTTAAAATTCGGCGACCGGTCGTCTTGTCGGTGAAGAAGACGACCAGAAGGCCGCCTTCTCCAGTGGCGAAGGCGGCCAAACCAGTCGTTGACTGGTCTGGTCGTCTCTTCCAATGGAGGAGGCGACCGGATCTGGTCGTCTCTCCCGTGGAGAAGACGACATCTGATCGCCTTCTCCAATTACTAAAGTTTAAAGGCTTATTTGACAATTTTTCCTTGATTAATTAATAAGTACTGAATATGAATAATTTTATTGTCATAAGTTAATATTAAAAATTAATTAAGAAAGAGAAAACTTTTGGGAAGAAAGAAAAACCTTTTTTGTCAAAGTGTAAATGTTGAAGTGTAGAAGTAGCTTTTATTTCTATTTATCTTGAAACACATGATTCTAGGAGAATGAGAGCCATATGTGGAGTTGAACGTTCATGAACAATAATGTTGTAATAACCAATAAAGTTTGAGTACGTGGCGTTACATACATCTTCAGCAGTCAGCACTTCAGAATCATATTGTACAGAGAACTGAATTGATTCACAGACACAGACTTACTTGACTAAAAGCTAATGCAGTTATTTGATTGGTGGAGTTGGGGCGTTTGGTTTTGGAAATATAATTCTAATTTTACGAGAGAAGAATACTGAAAAATAATGTAGAAATTTTATTAGTTAGTCTCGAAATGAGTGGTTGGGTTACTGGGTATGTAAAGTATAATTATAGTATTTTTATCAAAATATATATATATATATATATATATATATATATATATATATATATATATATATATATATATATATATTGTGTCAAATGAGTCACATAGAGCATTCTTAGTTCGATTTACATTTTACTTTTCCTATGTAATTTATATGTTATTACGTAAGAGTGAGGTTTACCGAGTGTACATTATCGGGTAGTGATTGCATGTTTCTCTTGTCACTCAAAATGATAATAATAATAATAATAATAATAATAATAATAATAATAATAATAATAATAATAATAATAATAATAATAATAATAATAATAATAATAATAATAATAATAATAATAGAGGTATAAAACGAGCCGGAGTATGAAAATTGTAGTATTATTGCTCATGAAGCTAAACCTAAAAGAGTACGAAAAAAAAATTCCAGGTACCGGCCCAAATAATAAATACTCCGTAAATAATAAAAGCTATTAACCCAAATAATGGTCCAGGAATACTAATGTTATTCCTAGTATTTGAACCCTGGTATATAAACTAAAGGTTGGGACCTCAAGGCATCCTAGTTATAGCATAACCACCTGCCACTGCACCGTCTACGTGTACGAGTCATGATCCCCCCTCACTATATCCTGCATGTGTCCCATGCCCACTCACCATGTGATCCCGCACCGCATCATGCCTACCGCATCGCTCTAGACACCACACCGCACAACACCCCGCCACCTGAAGAAGAGGGGGTGCGAGTGGGGCGCTCGGTGCCACGCCGAAGGGGTGAGGCACGCCCCAGCCGTCTGGGGTCAGCATCCTGCTGCTCTAGAAACGGGGGCGCGGGCAAGGTGCGCGGGGGCACGAGACATGCCCCCCTGGCCGTCTACCACCGGTCTGCGACATCCCTTCAGGTCCACCCACCGCCTTTTTCGTGACCCCCACTTCTTTGGCAAATTATACTGTGCACCATGGTGCACATAGCAATGTGCACCACGTACCTAAACGACGTCGTTTTGAGCATTGTAAACTAATCATCCGTTTTTTTTAAATCACGTTTCCCGTTTCGGCCGGCCTGTATTTATGTTAATATTCTGTGTATTCCAGACAATCATTCTGTGTATTCCAGGCAACCGTTCTGTGTATTCTAGGCAACCGTTATGTGCATTCATGTTAGTAACACATGTGATTTCATGTTAGTAACACATGTTGTGATGTATTTGTGCATTCGAATGTTTAGGAGGATGAGTTTTGTGTATTTTGTGTAAATATTCTGTGTATTTATGTTATTAACACAAGTTGTGGTGTGTTTGTGCATTCTAATGTTAGGAGAATGAGTTCTCTGTGTATTTTGTGTCAATATTCTGTGTATTCTCGGCAAACATTATGTGTATTCTAGGCAAACGTTCTGTGTATTCTATATAATGATTATGTGTATTATAGATAATGAATTCCTGGAGTCATTCACGTCCGCGTCCGCATCCACTAACATCTTTGTATTTTGTGTCAATATTCTGTGTATTCTGGGCAAACATTCTGTGTATTCTAGGCAAACGTTCTGTGTATTATAGATAATGATTATGTGTATTATAGATAATGAATTCCCTGAGTCATTCGCGTCCGCGTCCGCGTCCACTAACACCGAAACGACGTCGTTTTACGTACGTGGTGCACATTGCTATGTGCACCGTGGTGCAGGGTATAATGATTGCACTTCTTTATACCTGTCCAACCCAACAACAAGCCCATTGGATCTAGCCCATAACAATATTCCCATCAATAATAATAATAATAATAATAATAATAAGTTATCGGGGTTTAGCGTAGTTGGTTCGTCGTCTGACTTATAAGGTCATGACGGGAGGCGGTCGTCTGGGGTTTGGATTAAATCCTATGTGCACACATGAATACCAGGATATGACCGGTACGGTAGGTTGATTGCACGACTTAGGATTTAGCTTCGCAGTAGCTCTAGAGGCGGGTATTAACAATTTTAAATGTATATGATTGCACAAATTCAACTTATCACATTGGATAATTCGAATCCATTGCCAACCCAAATCATTTGTGAAGTCTACACTAAATAATGTCTCAAATTAATCAATCATGTACCAATTTTTCAATGCAACTTACTATTAAATTATATTACCAAGTAATACCAACTAATCATAATATATAGTTTAGTTGATTATATGTCCGATTCACACTTGATACACTAAAACTAAAATTTTAAAAATAAAATAAACCTCAATGATGAGTGACCATGCCTAGCTACCTTATATATATATATAAAAGAATCTTGCTAAACCCTCTACTTTTCATCTTATTCCTTGTTGAGTGACAGTTTGCATTACGCGACTCTATATTTTAAGTACACTAGAATCCCTCTCCCTATATTATTAAGAATATTACCATGACTTAGTGTTGCTAGCTCATCATCTGATTTAAATGTTATGACGGGAGGCTCCAGTATGAGGTTCAAATCCCACTCGAAGTATAGAATCTGATTTTTTTTCCTTATAAATACATCTCATTGATCAATAATAAGAGTTCTGCGTGAGCGTATAAGGAATAATATTTTGGTATATATATACAATTAGCCAACTTGCGGTTGACTCTGAGCTGTGATGGAAGCATGGTGGGTGTATTTTGGTATACAAATACTAACGTTAGTTCATCACATTATATTGTGTTGATCAGAGACAAGAAAGTAAATGGAAAACTACAATGATTGTAATTGTCCACAGCCGGCTTACGGTGGTCACAATGAGCTTCAGAATTTCGGAGGCTTCAATGGCTCCATGTCGTGGCCGCAGGTGGTCGGTCTGCCCGGAGAAGTGGCTGCTTCTCTGATTGCAGCTGAGAAACCACATCTGCAAATCGAAACGGTCAACGGTCCGCCATGGGCGTTGTCTCAAGATCTCCGTCCCAATCGAGTTCGAATCCTCGTTAATGTTTTCACCAACAAAGTCGTTGCAACGCCTACAATTGGTTGAGCCACGACTGCAGCGCAGCTCCTCGATTCAGCCGTCACATACAACATTACTTCTACATATATACTTTGTGTTTACGACTGCACCGATCCGTGATGTGGTCCGTAAGATATAGAGTTTTGTACTTTGTGTTTAATGTGACAGTGGCATTTCTTTAATTTGAGTGTGGGATTAAGAAAATGTAAAATTAATTTGTGTGTTTAATTAAATTTGTGAAAATATAATATTTATTTGTTTTAATATAAATGCTTTTAATTTTATATTTTCGAAATGTGGCTTGAACCCATGACTTTCCATTTAGAAGAGGCACTTTGTGCTACTAGACCGTCTCGTCTCGTCTAGACCACAAGGTGATAGGGCTATGGTTCGATTTTTATTTGTAAAGTCTTAGAGTATAATATTATTATAATTATAAATAAATAATAATTTTTTCCGGCATTAACTTACTATAATTATGAGGCTATTTTTTAAATAATTTTTTAATATAATTTGTATCTAATTGATTTCGAGATGGCTAATATCTAAAAACATAATAAGTCTTAATCAAAGTTATATCGCTAATTTATGTTCATGTTTTTAGTGCTAATCATTTTGTACATTGTGTTTTTGGAGTTGTACTATACAATTTTTTGGACAAAAATCTTACCGTTATAACTTCTGTTATCTTTTCCATTAATTTTACCATGCATATGCATCCACCATATCTTTTCTTATATTCTTTAATGATAATAATATTTGTAGACATTATATGCCAAGGACCTTGTAGTCCAGTGACATCAAACCCTTCCCTTTATACGGGAGGTGGTGGGTTTCAGCCTCAGTATCAGCAATACTGACTCAAAAAACTGTTATATATATATCAAATAATTTTTTTTTCATTTAGATTTTAATTAGTAAGAATTTGTTAGTTATTTTTTAAAATATAAATATTGGGCATATGTTTTTGTGTATTGCACATAGAAAAGACTAGTATAAATCATACATTTCAAGTTTTTTTTTTTTTTTTTATTACCTTACCATAATTCCTCATATTTCATTGTATCTGCTTGGACAATAAGTGTACGATTGATTCGACTGTACAAGGTGTTAGGGTTTAAGGATTGAGATGATCTTTGTTGTATTTTTTTTTTTTTGGGTTTTGCTTTGTTTGTTTGTTTGTTTTTTTTTTTTTTCTTCCAAGATAATTGTAATAATCTGATGTAAATAAATATTTTTTTTAGGTTTATTTCATTGGGCTTTGTATTTATTCATTTATTTATTGTATTTTATTTTATTTCATTCGCTTGCCTTATTTTATTCATTTTGTTTGCACGTTTGTATAAACAACGTTACGGACTACCAATGTATGAATTTAATTATCCATTTAATTTAATATTTCATTCAATGTTTGATATTATTAGTTCTAATATGATAATACCTTTGTAGTTAATCACCCCTTGTATCAACAACGTTACATATTGGACTACCAATGTATGAATTTATCCATTTAATTTAATATTTCATTCAATGTTTGATATTATTAGTTCTAATATAATAATGCCAAGGACCTTGTAGTTCAGTGGTATCAAACCCTTTCCCTTTATACGGGAGGTGGTGGGTTCGAACCTCAGTGGGGGCAATGCTAGCTGACTCTTGTGCTTCTCTCAATTGGTTGAGAAAGTAAATGTGGGAAGGTTTAGCCATTTTAATGAATATATTGGTGTAGGTGTGTACAATAATTAGTGATGTAAAATCAAATCAACGAGGAATTTTTTTTTCCTCAACTATTATGGAGGAACTGGAAAGACATTTGTTTGGAGAACTCTGTCAACAACATTGAGGTTACAAGGAGAAATAATTCTTAACATTAGTTCAAGTGATATAGTTTCTCTACTATTGTTCGAAGGAAGAACTACGCATTCAAGGTTTGCAATTCTCTTAAACCCAAATAAGAATTAAACATGTAACACCAAATAAGGTAGCCAACTTCCAGAACTCATTATTAAGTGCAAACATATAATTTGGGGTGAAGCTAAGCATGAATGATACATAAAAATTGCTTTGAAGCACTAGATATGAACATGTGTGATGTATTGCGTTTTAGCAACCTACACAGTTTAGAAATTCCTTTCGGAGGGAAAATTGTGGTATTCGGCAGAGACTTTAGATAATTTTGCCAGCTATCACAAAAAAGTATAAATGATATCATTAATGCAATAATAAATGCATTTTACTTGTGGAAGTACAGTAAAGTGCTATGTTTGATAAAAAAAATGGATTGCAAATATAGGAGATGTAAAAAATCAAGGACAAACAGATGGATGTAAAATCATTGATATGTTCTGCATATCCCCTATACATCATACTCCATAATTTTTGATGACCCAATATACTTGGAAAAGAGTGCAATACTAGCACCAACACTTGATGTGGTTGACTCTATCAATGAATATATATATTTGAGCCGCTTGCAAATCTTATTCTAATTAATGTTGATCTATTAGCTGATGCTCACATGTCTAAATTTCTAAATGGGATTAGGTGTTTTGGTGTGCCTAATCATGAACTAAGGTTGAAAGTAGGTACTCCGATTATATTATTGTGAAATATTGACCACTCAATTGGTTCGTGTAACGGCACAAGGATGCTCATTACTAAACTTGGAAATCATATTTTAAAAGCAAAGGTATTATCTAGAAGTATTGCAAGTCATAAAGTCTTGATTCCAAGAATATCATTGCCTCTGTTAGACTTTAGACCGCCTTTTAAATTTTAAATAAGACAATTCCCACTATTTGTCTCTTATGCAATGCCGATTAACAAGAGTTAGTCACAAACAATTGTATGTTGCTTTTTCAAGAGTTACCAATCCAAATGGTTTGAACATTTTGATTTACCCAAAGTAGTTCCACACCAAACATTGTATATAACGATGTTTTCCAAAATTTGTAAACCTTTAATATACTATTTAATCATAATTGTTTTTATACACTTCTACAATTATTTTTTTATTTTTCTAATTTCTCTCTTAATTCACCGTATCATGATTGCTTTTGTGCATTGCATGTGTAACTTGATGAAATATTTTATTACCTAATTTGAGTTGATTACCATTGCAACATGCTAGAGAGTTGTCTATGCTACAACTTTGATTTATGACTTATTTTGACTTCTATAACGTTGAAAACTTAAAATTAAGCTTCGTGGTATTCATAAAAGTTGTTAAATCTTTGATTTGGCTTTTCAAGCTTTTAGAATCACATTAATTAGACATTTTTACATTCAGATATTACCAAACCATTGAGCAATAGTCATCTTGGCCAAGAATTTTGACTTCACACTCTTTTGTTTTGCTTTTGCATGCATTGATTCGCCTATATGATGAAAATCATTCGAAGCACCGATGTTAGACTTATCAAAGAGTGTTGTAATAACCATTGTCTTCCCAATGTGCCACCTTAATCAACAAAAACATTAAAAAAAAATTGCATCAGCTACTTCACACGAAATCATATAATACAAAATCAACACAAATCACTTCAAAGTCTAAAGTAGGAAAGTAATTAAAATAGACTTAAAAGGCCAATGCAAAAGTTTACTAAATATGCATTTTTTATTTATAAGATAATAGAAATAACTAAAACATTAAAAAAAAACAAGAGTAATTGTAAAATCTAAAAGAATTTATTAGTGTAGAAGAAATCAATCATAATATAATATACAAGTTAGTTATCATATTTAATTACTTACTGAAAATATTTACAGTACAGACTACAGAGGATGAATTAAAGAAGAAAAGTATAATTAAAAACAATTTGTAAGTATAAATAAACTAAAAGTAAACCCAATATATAATTGAGTAATACTACACATACTTTCACATTCTACTCCATTTTATACTCCCTGCTTACATGTCACCATTTCATTCATTCAAATAATGTAGGCCACAGTTTTTATTACTATCTTTCAATCTTTCTCCAATAAAATCAAGACATGTAGCGAAAGTTTTACTCCTTTGTACATATATCATTTTTCCTATATAATTTATCTTTGTAATTGATTATACCAACACACACATATTTTTTTAAACATATTTCAATTCAAAAAATTAAACCTAATCCCTTCCAAACCAAAATTAAATGAATTCAATCAATCAAAGAATAGTAACAATGATGAGATGTGTGTTTTAATTGAAATATTCCAACTAATTCCCAATCCTAACTAGCAAGTATTTGTCTTTCCGTGCGCTATTAGCATTTCTCATACCTACAAATGTAACTCAACCCAACCAAAACCTCGGCAATGGCGGCTTCGGTTTTTTCCTTGTCCGAGAAATGCAGTGTCTGCCACGACAGAACTGTCGGTTTCGTGTCGAATCTCATCTTCTCGAATTTCCTCTCCATCTGCCACGTGATGGTGTTGTGCGCCATCGGCGCTAGCCACCCCATGATGTGGCCCAGCGCGTCCCTCCACCCCACCGCCAACGACGAGTCATCGTCGCGGCACCTCATGCTCTTTCTCAGCTTCGATTTCACTGAGGATTTCAGATTCTCCGGCAACATTTGGTAGAGCGACGCGCGGGAATCTTCGTCCATTGATATTGTCGGGTCTAAGTATTTTTCTACGGATAGGATGACGTTTGCGTAGCGTAATGCTAGGCCCGACCCGCCCACGGTTGTTGGCCCGGCGGCGTGGAGAATTCTGTCTTTCTTAGACTCCCCGAACGGGTCTTCTCCCCGAAAGAAAATGATCGATTTTCGACTATAAAATCGAACGGAAATGGGTTCCGCTTTGGACGTGAGTGGGCCGGAATGGGAAGTGATTTTTTCCTTTATAGGTTCAATCAAGCAATAATCGGGCCGGATATCCGGAGAGGGAGTTTTGCGCAAGGGGAAGGAGGGCAAAATGGGAAAAAACGGCCCGAAGACCGAGCATATCCGGGCGTAGATAATGCAAACGATTCGGGCCATGAGCCCGACGCAGATATCAAACGTTTTTGTCCACAAAGAAATCTCTTTGTAATGATGGACAAGCTTGCGCTGGTACTTAACCCGTTGGGCGAATATTTCCAAATTTGCCCTTCCCTTCCAATCCTTCGTTTTCCTCTCGCAAATTTCAATCTCCGCCTGAACTTCCAGGGCGGCGTATAATTCCGCCGTCGCGGAGACCAATTTCTCCATCTTCTCCACCTTCTTCTGGACGTCCCTCGACCCGTATTCTAACCGCCCAAATTCAACGACCCCGAGTTTAAGGTCGGTGTAAACGAGGTCGAACCGGCTGAGCTCATAATCGTGGCAGCGGCGGCTCAGCCGCGCCACGCCGGTGGTGATCTTGTCGAGCTCCTCAAGCCGCTCGGCGCAGGCGAGGCTGAAAAGCAAATTATCGTCTTCGGAGTTCAAAAACGCGACCCCCTGGGACTTCATTTCCTTCTTGAGCACTGCAAGGTGGTTATTGGAGAGGGATTTGTAGAGGGAGAGTAAACGCGACATCGTTTTGGCGGCTTCGAAGGCGAGAATTCCCAGCTGGTCGTCATTCTTGGCCTCGGCGCGGTGATCATGAACTCGCGAATTAATCTCCGGGAGACAACCCATGATGGATTTAAGCAAAAACCATGTATTCGATTGCGTCGTAGGCCAAGGTGGATTGTTTTTGGCGGGCGTACAACGTTGGCGATCGAAATGCGGTGTTTTCTGGTCTGGGCCGAGGGACAGGGGAGAGATGGGGAGTATTTGAGGGTGGAGAAATGGAGCTTCGGAGGACATTCATGGGGTCCCCACAGCCACAGGAGAGATTAGAGGAGGTACGGGTGGATTATCATGTTAAGACTTAAGAGACGCGTTTGGACTTTTTTTTCTTTCTTTTTATAAATAATGTGAATCTGAATTAATTAAAAATAAGGTTTGAAATAATTGGAGATGAGGAAACCTCAATTAAGTTGGTCGAACTGTTAGCTTGGTAATCTGTAACTACAAGACTTCAAATTCAACTGTCAATAATTTTTTTTAGTTTGAGCCGATTTTATGTCAGATTAGGATAAGCGGGGTTTACCTGTGTTACTGTGTACACCTTCAAATAGTGGTTGCAGATCAAAAAGATAATGAGAGGAAAAATTCACTTAAATATTTCCACGTCGGAGGCATAACAATGATGGTATTTTGTTGGTTCAAGTGTGTTGAATTCTGTCACTATCAGAAATGGAAATAGATCCTTCGTGTGAATACTTGAGATCGGAGTTCCTAAACTACAATAATTTTGACCAATTCTTCATCCCGCAAAAACATTATATTCCATGAAATGTGTATTATTACTCTTTTAAGTATACAATTTAGTTTTCATTTATTTATTTATTTTAATGCTTGAAGAATATATATATTTTCAATTGTACAAAAATTAAAAAACAAAAGTTACCGTCTGTCTCTTCAATTATGAAATTGTAAATGCACCTTAGTTTAGTGGTTTAGTAGACAATATTTAGAATAAAAGTTATGAAATTGTAAATGTTCATTAGAAAAAATACATCCCTATATGATTTTACCAAAAACACTTGTTAATTAACTATTGAATTCATAAACTTTTAATGGAGATTCATCATTCTATTACTCATCAATAGATGAAAAGCATAATTCTCCTTAGCCAATTTGAGCGCATGAACTTATGTGACGTGGGCGGTTCGTTAAGCTTGTCGAGACTTAATGTCAGATATTTGCATAATAACTTCACATTTTGATGCCGCGCACTTGTCAGCCTCAATTACACAACATACTTAACTTTCAAACGTTTTAATGCACCTACCATTGGCGACTTGCTCCAATACTAATTGTTAGATCAATCATTTACCACTACACCAAAAAAATGTAGTTAGTAATAAATGCCTACATTTATTTTCTTATATTTTCGTAACAGTCAACACCATGTTTCGATGACGAAATGTTGTACTTGACCATCATGCATCCGCCCAACAAATAGTAAATTTTTAAATTCTAAATTCTAAGATAAGGGAATGTCATCTCAAATTTTAACTTGGTCGTGTGAATTGGTATGAACATTTGATCTAATTAAATAGCAACTAAAATAATAAGTTTTTGATACGTGAAGATAAGGATTACGAATTTGTGGAAATCAATATTATGATAATTACGTATCTTGATTAAGCAATATTGTGGTTTTAAGGATAATTCTAACAAATTTAGAATACTAATAAGGTGTACGTCTTTCATAAAGATTAATAAATGACGTTTAGTTCAACAAGGAATTGCTATTTAGATATAATTGTTTACCGGAAATTTTGTGGGTGTTTAGTAAATACTTGTTAGCTGATAGTTGCTACATGATCGGGTTAGCGTGTTTGACTAGTTAATAAAATTAGTGAGTTATAGAAAGATAGTTTGGTAAAGTAACTGTTAGGTAATAGCTGATTACATGCAAAATGAATTTATCAAAAAGTTGATAAAAAAACTACTCAAAATAATTTTTTACATTTTAACATTTTAGAGCAATAAGATGTTATAATAAGCTAATTAATTAAACACTTAAGCAAGCTTAAGTAGGACAAAACGCCTTAGAAACCATGGAGTGCACTTCATAAGGTTGGCATAATGCCAAACCCAACGACACCGGGAAGCTCACCCTACGCAATTGTTAACATTGAAGATGGGTGGAGTTTGTTACGACTATCCTATATTCTCATTGCCAACCGTAATTACAAGAAAATTCATATTTGTACGTACATCCTTAACTCATTAGCTCTCTTGTAATTGCTAAATGTCATCTTAGTTTATAAATACAAGGTACATGATTGTAATTGAAATTATATTAAACTAAATACACATTGTTCTTAGCTCACCCAGAGTGATCAATAACCATTTACTTCTTCCATTACTTTGTCATTTACACCTTCTATTACAATTTTGTTCTTAGCCTACTGAAGTATAAATAGTCAATATTGTTTCTACTGGAGATCGAACTCATGACTTCATCCTATTTGAGAGCCACTTCGTGCCAATAAATCACAATGTCATTGGCTGAAAACTGAGTTCTCTTTGTAACATACATATAACTTTAAAAAAAAAAAAAAAACTTAGTTGATAAATGATGTATTTTAAAAAGAGGGCATTGTGAATTATAGTAAAAGATAGAAATAAAGGTCAAATAAACATTCAATTTTTATAAAAAATAATAATTAAGATAATTAAGGTATTAAATACTAAAAAAGTTTCATATAGACACGCATTTAAAGTCCGGAAAATAGTTGAATAAATTATGAACCGGTAAACGTAATTTCAGTTAGGCAGATTAAGTAAATTAAAGAACGGTGATTTAATTAGCTTCATTGACCAAACTATTGCGTATCATACATGGCCGTCAAGTCTAATCTAACTAAGAGATGGCCAAACATATAAACGAAACATCCTCGTACCTTCCTTCGTTGTCGTTTCCATGTGCATTTAGTTAATTATTTTGTCAATTGTTGTTGTTTCATTCTGTGCTGTAATACAACTACAATTAGTAACTGAAATTTTTATGTTCATGGTCAAATCTTGACTCCGTGTCAGCCGGTTCATTTTCAGAGTATGAAAGTGAGACCAGATAATATGCGAATGATTGGCCGAAGCAACTTTAAGTCGGTCCAATGTTAATTGCACATTAGATTCCAGATTTTTTCTTTGGTATGTACATTCCGTGGCCTGGCGGCCTGACTTGGTCGTTAATTTCCGACGTGGAAGTTAAATTACTTGTATAGGGCTAGGGATAATGATTACTCAGGAACACGCAGAAGAAAGACCTCGGACCTCCGAAAGACACTTTGATTTAGTTGAGGATTATAATTTTGTTACATAAGTCTTTCTTTAGTAATCTTTGAATGAGTGTTTAATTGTTCAATATTATTTCTCTGACTGGGATTTACATTTACATTATGTAGAGAGTAGATCAGTTGTTAGAAAAACATGATAATATGACTACGTACTCAAAAAAGGAGTAGAAATTTTATTATTATTCCAAGCACAGGAAAAAATAGTTGGAATTCTTTAACACTAACATGGTTATTTTTTTGAAAAAAAAAAAAACACTAACATGATTATAATTTTTTAAGAAGTAATATCAAATTTACTGACTTTATTATAATGTAATATTTGTCAATACATACTTCCTTAACCTATTGAAGCACAAAGAGTCAATGCTCTCACTGCGGTTTGAATTTGTGACCTCTCACAATGGCCTCCTATGAAGAAGAAGATTAAGAACAAAGAAAACAATAAGAAAAAAAAAATACTTTTTTTAGTGTTCATGTCGTAGTCTAGAAACCTAGAAGAACGATTCGAGTTTCTCACATGGTGTGTCATGGCAAGAAAACCGACATTTCTTGCCTGAGAAATCCAACAACATTGAGCTTTCTGTAGGTTGCTAGTATAGAAAGGTTTCTTTGTCACGGTTGTCTGAAATTAAATTGGCAGCCATCACTAATTGTTTTTTATTTTTTTTTAATATTCCAGCCATCGGTGGTCAGAACATTAGGGGTTTGTGCATGTGCCTTGTATGATTAAAAAAATTATGACCTTTAATTTGGAGAAATGGTCAAAAAAGTCTGAATATTTTGTGTGGTGGTTGAAATTCACAAGTACTTTTATAGATGCCAAAAGTGGTTGGATCGTTTGCTTTTAACCGAAAATCATCGATTTCCAACCATTCAAAAGTGGTCTAATATTCGGTTATTTCGAATAGTAAGAGAGTTGATCGAGTTTATTATGATTGCAACTACAAAGAAAGAATGAGATCAAGAGGTCTAGAATGAAATCAATGTTGGAGAACTCATGTCATGTGAATAAAATAATGTTAGTAGTGCAATCGAAGTGAATGGGATGCAAGATAATCCACAACAATTAGTTGCATTTGTCTGGTATAATGACAACTTACAAGTGGATTGACATGATATCCTCTAACTGGCAGCGGTGATAAATCGATTATGCAATATGCGAATATGATATTGGATGTCCTACAAATCTATTTGGCCAATTGTCTTCACCACAAGCTTAGGCAAGTTGGTTGACTAACTTACCAATGTGACTTACTAAGATCGCAACTAATCTCTAAAAAGTTTGTCTTAAACTTGCGTTGTTGGGCTTATTGTTCTTGTTATTAGGCTAATTGGGTTGTCTTATAACTCATTCATTTTTTTTTTTTTTTGGTATTTTAATTTTACTTTTTTTCGTTTTGTGGTTTAGTTATTAAACTTGGCTTTAATTTTTCTTGCGGTGTAGTTATTAAACTTTGTTTAAAAAATAAATAAAAATTATTTACTGTAGCAAATGTTTTTGTTGGTATTTTTTTGTGAACGTACGCCCACTAATATAATAGAAAAAATCATGATGAGCCCCATGAGTGCAAAAAAGTGATTATGCATGATTCCTTGTCTTCCTCGGTGATTATATTGGAGCATGAACAAATCATTAACGTACCACAACTTTGGCAAAGTTACTCTGGCCTAGTATTATTATTTTTTGAGTAAGGAAAGCCGCAGTCATTATTTGAGTATGTGTATTGGATAAATTTCACCTTGTGATCTTATTCGGCAAAATATTACTAGAAGCTAAATTAATTTTGGTTGCTCATAATTGACCGTCTCAAACCAAGAAGGTCAATAGGCTTATGGGTTGCTCCTGCTTGGAATCGAACTTGTAACATTGTGATTTTCAGGTCAACAATCCGACTAACTTAGTTGGAATTGTCCCATCCTAGTATTATTATTGTGTGTATTCCAATGTGTGGAATGACAAGGCCAGATCGCTAAAAGGGATGAATCCATTCACTACCAAGGGTTCTCATGGAAGTGATGTAACACATATTCCCCTAATTCAATTTATAGTTCAACCATGACTATAAAATTTGGAATTTTTATCTATGGGAAAAGTGGTCAAAAATCTAAATTTGTTATAAAAATTAAATTTTCAAACAACTTTTCGACAATTTTAGTTTTCAAAAAAAATTAAACACTTGTTATTACTTGTAGCAAAAAAAAAAAAAAAAAAAAAAAATCCTTCTCGTTTAATTTACTTCTTCTTTATATGTAATTTTTTTCCTTTTAATTTCTTTTGTTTTTTTGAATGATTAGAAAAAGTAATTAAAAAAAAACACGGTGTTATTTTAAATGTGAACGCACCTAAATGATGAGCCCATTAGTCTCCTAAATGGGGTTTATCATGATCGAGACTAGCGATTTGAGGTGCTAGAGCTCAAGATAAACTTATTATTGTAGTGTCATACAAATTAGTAGAGGCCTTTATAAGCTTGGAAAGGGATTTGAACCCAATAAACCTCAACTTACGATATGTTAAATGTTAAAGGCCTGTTCGATCTCCATAGGTATGGCGAGTTAAGCAGCCTACCAATAATGTATATTTTTAATATACAAAAAATAAATTATTTGTTAATTGAATGTATATTATTTGATTGTATACAAAATAATGTACTTTCAGTACTCAAATAATATATTTTTAAATATTGTACTTTATCTACATAAATAATGTACTTTTTTTGTGGTCCATACAATAATGATTACAACGTGGATTCATTTGTTCAGAGGATGTTTCCCAAAGATTATCTACTACCACTTGACCTAATGGGGGCGCCGTGGGCGGCGATCGCCGCCCAGGGCCACAGCGCCCCAGGCGCGCCGGTCACGCCCCTCAGTGCATGACCGGCGCGTCTTGTCGCGCCCGCCGTGCCACCATCAGGCGGGACAGCCGCGCCCCTCGCGCGCAGACTATTGCGGGGTGCGCCGTCCCGGGCAGGCTCCCGGGTGCGTAGTGGCGTGTCCTTTGTGCCTTCTTTTGCGGAGTTTGACCGGGAGCTTGGGCACGTAGATGGTGGAAGGTTGTCGTGGTAGGAAGACGTAGGACGCGTGTTTGGTGGAGAGGTGGCGCCTTCTTGGTACCATATACGTGGAGGGTGCCAAGGAACCATCAACAGTATAAAAGGTGGGGTTTGGTCCAAGCAAATCATCCCTCAGATCACGATCTACTTCTTAGCTCCGTAGTCATGTCTTCCTCCCTTAATTGGTGTGTCTTAATTATTGTATTTATTTATCAGTCCCCCTATTATTTATTTATTTTCTATTTGGACCGCCATTTCTTGGGATTGGTACCTTTGGGCTTTGTAAATATTCTGTTGGGCCTTACGCCCCGATCAATAGTATTACTATTTTCTGTTCTTTTCTATATTATTATATCCGATTTATGGTGGATCCGGTCCCGATAAAACCATCAATAGATAATTATGACTATGTAATAGGTCAAGTGTTTAAATCTTAATATGAACATGCTTGTTATTATTTCTTTGGACATATTAATGTAATATATTGGTGTTAAAAAATAATTAATTTTAAATATTAATAAAATAATATATATATGTTGAAATCTAAATATCATGATGTGATAATGATGATGTTAGGCTGTTAGCGCTACGTAAACTAAACTAACGATAATATTAACACCACTATATAAGTCACATAACTTAAACTCTTTCATTAAAAATATTTTTTCAATAATTTACAGGTGACTGGTCAGTTCCAATACTCTTTGTTTATTAGTTCACCTAAGCAACTAAGGAGGTGTCACTGATTCCCCTTCATTACACCCTCTAATTCTTACTTGTACTATGCCGTCCTCCCCATCTCAGTCGTTGATCACCTCATAACACTGACGACGTGGCGCCTGAAAATCAAACACATTATTGATGAGTTTGGAATTGATATGTTACAAGAGTTAGGTACTTTCTTGTTTTAATCATTGTTTATTGGTTACGCGAGTGACTTGTAAATGAAGATATACATACGTGAATTCTCTCAATTCGGTTAGTTGATTTTATCTAAATATTTAGGTAGTGTTATGTACCTAATAGATAATGCTTCCTAACTTAACTGAATTTCTATTTATCTTTTTGTGTATATGTGTTAGCTTTATTTTGTTAGTTATTGTTGCTTACTACTCGTGGTTGATTACTTAGATTCTAGTCGATTTCATAGTACTTAGTGCTAATTATTTGTTACTGGATATTACGTGTCATAATATTGATCCCTAGAGAATGACAAAACAGATGTGCGCTCTATGCTACATCAAAGATCTATAAGGACATTAATAATAATAATAATAATAATAATAATAATAATAATAATAATAATAATAATAATAATAATAATAAATTATTATTATTATTATTATTGTAATAATAAAATAAATAAAAACAAGAAAACAATAATATAACAATAATGGTAAATAATAATAATCAACAAAAAAATAAAATAAAAAGACATAGAATCACATCGTGACAGGCCCTTGTGTGGGATCATTTTGATCCTTACATCGAAAAAACTGAGAAATAAGGTCCTTATCCTTGCCCATCTAATGTTCCCACATCAAATGTGCAATCGAAGAGGAACCTAAGGCTCATTTATTAAAGGGCATTATGCTCTTTTTGAGAATGGTTAATTTTTTTTATTTAATTTCTGGTAAGGATATTTCAAAAAAAAAAAAAAAAAAAAGAATTGTCTTTCCTTAAATGCTAAAAGAGCATTTGAGAAAGTGGTGAATTCGTCAAAATTTTGGCAGATTCCCAATAAACAAAGTGGTGAATTCGTCAAAATTTTGGCAGATTCCCAATAAACGAACAAGATACACTTTGTAGTGTTTATCAAAATGTCATTTTTTTTTGTTTGAGATATTTACCAAACTGCTACCATGAGATTTTCTTGTTTTATAATTGTTTTTCCCAGCCACAGTTTTCTAATTAAATTTTGACCCTTAATTGATCACAAAAGGGGTTATTTCCATCCTTCAAAAAGATATTAAGAACCAAAACTACAACTTTGAATAACTAAAATAAATCAAAATAACCATTTATGTGTCTAACTCATAATAATTAGAGATGGACTAAACTTTAAATTTTCAGTCAGGTAATTCAACACAAAAGTGCAATTATCTAAAAAAATTCTAAACATTTACAAAGTGGACGACTAAATCTTTAAAAGTCATAATTTAAAAAATATTGTTTCCATAATTTACAAGTGATTGGTCAGCTCCTTGTTTATTAGTTCACCTAAGCAGCAGATCGAGCTAGGGAGGTGTCACTGATTCCCCTTCATTACACCCTCTAATTCTGAGTTGTACCACGCCGTCCTCCCCATCTCCGCCGTTGATCACCTCACAACACTGCCGACGTGGCGCCTGCAAATCAAACACGTTATTGACCAAACACACAAACATGGCTACGTGCTGCTCACTACGTACATAATAACCCACAATTTAAGCCACGAATTCCATTCATGATTCAACAACCCATGTAGAAAACCAGGGTAATTTAAAAATAAAAAATAAAAATCAAAGAAAACCCAAATTGCTTCGTGACACGTAGCATATTATGTACATTAATTATCCTGTGCGAGAATCGAGCCATTTACGCAGGTGATAGATGAAGATGATGTTGGTCTTGTTTTGGTCCTCCCCACAATTTCAACCCTAAAAATTTGTTAGTAGTCGTCACGTTATTCAACCTAACACCAACAACACTTTTATTTGTTTTACATGTGTCGCATTAATGTCGTAGGTCAAGGGGGCCAAGTCAAAAGCAACATTGTAAAGTAGAAAAGAAAAGAAGATCATATTCAGTATGTATTGAAGTGGAAATCTGCAATCATTATTTAAGATGTATGTTCAGGATAAATTCTAGCACAAACCACGTACATATGGATAAACTAGTTTGATAGCTGATCATTTCAAACAAAAAATATTAATAGATCATGCAGAAGAAAATCAAGCCCAATTTGACTAGAGTTGTCTAATGTGCCTATGTTTTAACTTCAAAATGCAATGTAAAAAAAAAAAAGTTGGAATAAAGTGAAAGACAAACAATGATTGAGGATTTACCTTTTTCCATATCTCCGGACGTAGAAGCTGGGCGGAGACATTGAAGGATTTAACTAACGACGCCAAAACATATTCCTTTTTGTCGCACTGTTTTTTATAGTCGATGGGCTTTTTATATGTGCTCACCGTGAACCCCTTTCCGGCGTCGTGAACCCGGTCCACGTAGTAAATAATGGGCCGCTCACACGACTCCATTTTCAGGGTGCGCGTGTTGAAAGTGAAGGGCTCTTCGCTCCACGACTTCCACGTCAGAAACGTCTGCAATGGCGTCTCCAATTCCTTGGCCCCCACCAGCAACGGGTAGAGCTGGATCGTGTATCCCCACGAAATCGAAACCGACCATTTCCTCTTCACGTCGTAACAGAAGCTGTGCTGTAACATTCGGTTAGGATCGAAGTTGTAGGCCTGGACTAGCTTCTTCACCGAGTGTTCACGGCTCGTGTGCGGAAATAGAGGATGCAGGTAGTCCAGGTGGTGCAGCGACACCAGCGGCGCCACCGGGTGCGCCGCCAGTAACCCGTATGCATTCCCTCGTATATCCAGCTTCAGAGCAAATAAGGAAGTTAAGTGCACCAATCAATTCATTAAAAAGTTCAATATCAAGACTCAATAAATAAATAAATAACCTGATGGAAGCCAGGTTCTTTGGTGAGTTGAACGCCAATTTCAGTCATACAGCCGCCGATTTTCTGATCGGAACCGTAAGCCGAGGCGTAGCGGTCAATGCAGCCGTCCAAAATCCTAACGAGTTCCGCGGCCAGGGCGTAGCTGATGGCGAAACCGGCGCCGCCGTACGCCATGGTGTACGAGTGCACCTCGTCCTGCTCGACGCTCTCCGACACGCTTCCAACGTAGTACAATTCGTTGTGGTCGTACTTGGACAACACCGTGACCAAATTCTCCGGGAAAAACACCGTGTCGTCGTCGCCCATCACGAACCACCGCACGTTCTCCACGCCCAGCTCGAAGCTCTCCTTCACGATCCGCGCGATCCGGACCGCCGCCCGGGACCCGTACCAGCAAGTGTACTTGAACTTCGACGTGTCGCCGGAGACGCGGTACGGCGGCGAGGTCTCCGGCCACCTGCCGCCTTCCGGCGGCTCGTCCAGCCAGATAAATCCGCGCATCGCCTCAGGCTTCCACCACGCTTCGCAGTAGTGCCGGCGGTCCTCCCACGTCTTGAGGGACCCGCTGATGCCGAAAAGAATGTGCGAAATGTTTGTCGTTTCATCGTCACTGTAACCTAGTCCTACAACATTGGAAGCATATCCGGCGATCGGACGTACGGTGGTTTGTTGGCATTCCTTACAGCCGAACCATTTGAAGAATCCGGCGAGGGACAACAGAGAGATTGAAGCGAGAAGACAAATTACTACGAAACCTTTCATTACATTTGTGAATAGATGGGTGGCTTTAAGGGATGTTTGTTTCCAGAGCTTCATGGGATCTTGAGCGCAGTAATGTTGTGGCTGAGACATTCTCGGTTTTGTTTGTTCTTTGTTGGGAAAATGGAGATTTTTGCGGGAAGAGAGACCTTGAGAGATAAGGATGTTTTTTCTGTTTTTTAAAATTTAGATTTGCAGAGTTATAAAACAAGGTCAAAAAGTGTTTGGCCAGTTTCTTTGGGCTTGTTTTGTTCTGGTTAGTTTATCACGGCGTGACGGTTGGCTATATAGTATAGTATATTGATTGAATATCATTTCGATGTTGAAATATGACATTATGGTTATCAATTCTTCAAAATATTGTTATAAGGTCTTACCAAATTTTACCAAGTAATTGAAAAATTCACATCATCGTTTGATGCACTCAGAATACACGTGTATAAATGCCCACCCCACCCATCCCTCAGGCTGCACTGTAAAATAGATCCAATATTCTAGGAGCTTAATGCAATTTTATGCTGAAATTATCATTTTAAGTTTCTTTGTGTTTTTGTTATTCAGTCTGACATTTATACTTTTTTTAAATGATTGTGTTGGCCAATTAGGTCATAAAATTAACAATATTAATTTTTACTTACGGGTCCATTTAGCCTAGTTCAACCCTCCAAAGAGGTTGGGGTTTATGAGATGGCTACGAAAGAAAGTTAAGCAATAACTTCGCAAAAGATGTTAAAGGGAACAAGTGAGCTTTGTAGGGAACTTTAACTCGAATCTTGGATACTTTTATTCACACTTGGATGGTTTACAAATGAACCCCTATGAGAGTATTTATACCCATTCCACCTCCTCAATGGATGGTAGAGATCTACCTAATCCTACGGCTAAGGTTTATTCTCTATAATCCTCTAAAACTATCTATACACACGGGATTCCATAATGTTCTACAATGTTCTTTCTCTACTACCCTAGAGTTATATATATGATTCTAGATTATTCTAACAAACATGGGAAGCTATGTACAAGTGTACAACTCCTAGAAAGGTCCGGAAGGATGTAGCATACCTCAAAAAAAGTATAGCAAAGTGTCTCGCGCGTCTCGGTAATGTGTAGGAAAGTGTCCCACCCGTTATATTCTTCTCACTTGTTCGCTCTTATACACACAGACACACACATTAAATAATAACAATAATAATAATAATGATGATGATGATGATGATGATGATGATAGAAATTAATTATTATCAAAAAGAGTTATTCCTAAGAATTCGAAAATAACCCAATACATTCACATCGGAATAGCTATCCATTTTCAAGGGGAATAACTCGTTCTTGAGAATACTAATTTTAGTAACAAAATGACTTACCAAAGTTTTCTTCTAGCTTAACCAGATGTCTCGCGTTTGAACCTGAAGAATGCAATTCAACTAACTTAACACACAAGAAAGAGTTCTTCATCACCTTTTGAGGTCTTACTTGACACGAACATGACTAACTTTAGTGTGTGAGGTCATAGTGTATCCTGATTGAAGAAACTTATAGTCTAACAAAAATAAAATGCACACTCTTATAAGATTTGTAGATAAATTTATATACTAACTTTACCTTCTAAATTAAGTGTATACGTTGACAACCCTTTTTTATATCTATAAATCTATGGAGATTATACCATTTATTTATGTTCGTTAAGTTTTACTATTATAGTTTTTATAGATATGCTATAAGAATTGTACATACAATATATTAGACAAATATACATATACAGTTATAACTTCTGTTATCTTTTTCACTATTATATTGTTACCATGCACATGCATCCACTATATATATATATTATTATCTTCTTCAATGATAATAATAGTCACACGTTATATATTGAAGTTATATGTTAGTTATTTCTTAAAATATATCAAATTTATAACCCGGGTCCATAACATAATTTGACTCTACTTCACGTACAGGCTTACGCCCACTTTATAAAAAGGCAACGTAATAAACGTATGTGTACATAACTTGGAAGCATAATCGAAGCCTATGCCAGGTAAGACAAGATAATGGCCCAAAGAAACATGCAATAAGCCCATATAACCTGTACGCTAATTATACATATGCATCTGCGTGCGGTCGTTATATCTTGGACCGAAAAATTATACTATGGACTCGGGTCCACCTTGCAATGTGAATTAAGGTTCATGTTCACAATTTAAAAACTTTACAATTTTAGAACTCTATGTTCACAATTTTAAATTTTCATATGCAAAATTAAATTACTCAATATTCACAATTTTTTAAGTCTATATTTACAATTTTGTTATATAGATTCAAAAATTGTGTTATACTATAGAATATAGAGTTATGAAATTGTGAATATAGATTATTTATGAAATTGTGAACATAGTGTTATGAAATTGTGAACATAGAGTTCAAAAGTTTTGAACACAGAGTTCTGTAATTGTGAACATAGAGTTCAAAATTGTGAACATAGAATTCTAAAATTGTGAACATGGACTTGGGTCCACCTTGCAAGGTGGACCCAGGTCCATGGCATAACAATTGTCGTGGACCATGGTCCAAAAAGGGAACCATTTCTTTAAATAAAGAAATGGTTGTCGTCACAATTTAACGGAACTCTGTAAATGAAACTACAGTTTATCTCAAGGAGCTGACCAATCGGAGGAGCCCGCCTGCAAACCGCTAAATAGACCACGTACTCTTGCTCAATCGGGTCTGACATCTTTTACTCTCTCCCTCACTTGGACAACTCCGATCTACTATACAACGGATTGACCCCGACTTATGTATTACTAAATACGTAGTAATACATTCTCATTGCCTAATCTCCATTATCGCAGTGTACATATCTCTAGACACCTCCTCCATCTAATTTACGCTATATATATCACATGTAATATTGGTGATGGAATAACATTCCATTGTATTATCAAGAATGAGATAGTCCAGGAAGTGGGAGTCAAGACAAGAAAATAGAAGAAATATGTGGCCCTGAGGCTAAAGGGAGTTACAACTGCAAAGGAAATAACACAATATAAAAACTTACGGCGTGTTTGGTTCGTGGAATAGGTCGGGAATGAAATACCATTCCGGGGAATAGACCTATTTCATTGTTTGTTTCGTCATTCTATTCCCGGGAATAAGCTATTCCCTTTGCAAGGGGAATAGCCATTCCTAGGGGACCCCCTAGTATTAGCTATTCCCAAGTATTAGGGAATAGCTTTTATACTATAATACCAAAAATGCCCTTTTTTATTATATTATAATCCTTATATATAATATTTGTTTATTTAAATATATATTTATTTATATATTAAAAATGTAATTAATAATTAATAATTAATAATTAATAATAATAATAATAATAATAATAATACATTTTTATTTAAAAAAAAAAAAAACTTGTAACTAAGAACAATTAAGGCTCCTTAAATGAATGAGTTTTTGCTCTTTAAGGCTTCCTCATCCTGTTGTTAATTTGAAAAGAGAAACAATGCTTCTCTTATATAGAAGAGCTCAAATGAGCTCCTCTTCATGAGTTATCAATGTGGGATCAAAAACTCTAATTTGTGTTTTAAAAATTATTTTATAAATAATTTTGTTTATTATTATTATTATTATTATTATTATTATTATTATTATTATTATTATTATTATTATCATTATTATTATTATTATAATACCTTTTTTCTTATTATTGTTATTAATATTATTATAAGTTTTATTTTCTTGTTACATAATAATAATAATAATATTATTAATAATAATAACATGAATGTCCTTATTATCATTATTATTATTATTATTATTATTATTATTATTATTATTATTATTATTATTATTATAATATTATTATTATTATTATTATTATTATTATTATTATTATTATTATTATTATTATTATTATTATTATTATTATTATTACATATTTTATAAGGGTATTTATGTCTTTTAAAACATATTTCATTTCTAATCCTTAAACCAACCAAACACTGTAATATAATTCCTAAAGTCTATTCCTCCCACGAACCAAACAATAGAATACAATTCCTATTATATTCCTTGCCTATTCCATTCCTTATGGAATAGCATTCTTATTACCTCAAAATTCATTCCGTGAACCAAACGTGCTGTTAGAGATCAGACAAAGGGGTGGCTCACTTTAGTCCCATATAATATTTCTTCTACGTACTACATTTTCTCTCTTCCTTTTACTACCTGACCATGGTAGTTCGTCTTGTACAAAAACGTAACTATACGTTATATATAGTGAATTTTGGTGCTCGTAATTTTTATCTTAATAATTTTCATGTTACATTTTGTGTCTTAAATTACTTGTTCATTCATTCCTTCCCTACAAATACTTTTTATAACTCATTTTTATCTATCAAGAAATCAATTTTTTCCATTAATAGGTAATGTGAGTATAAGTGAAATAATTAAATGAGTGTGTTGGGATTACAAAATTCTGTAAAGTGAAAAACACAGCTCATTCTCTTGGCCAAATTCTACATACACTATATATATATATATATATATATATATATATATATATATATATTATTGTAAACTTGGATTAGCAAACAAAAACATCTGATCTCCCATGTGCCTTTCCTGTCTCTCCAGCCCTAAACTTATGCTTGCATGCATCAGATCCATCCAACTCAATAACCCTAATCAGGACAAAACCCTAAACAGTAGTCACCTTATTAATATCCCATCTTACATGCAGCTTGTGAAACTCTGTTAATTCAATTCTAACCAATTTTGCCAGCCCAATAAATGTTTCAATAATCCCTTAAAATATGGAATGCTCTCTCTAATATAACCCAGAATGTATACAGTGCAGTGTCCCTTCCTGATGATCAATATAATGTTAATTAATGTTTCAGAATATTTTTTTGATAGTTGAGTTACATTGTAACTCTTGAAACAAGTAATGTTTAATGCATAATTTATGAGTTCATATCTTTAATTTCCTCTCAAATTTCACCCACGTGACCAGTTGATGGGTTCATATCTTAATTTGTTGGTGAGTAATATCCTTAGCTTTCAAATAGTAGATCAGAGTTGAAACCAACTTTCATCACCCATCCCCTATAATGTTTCCTATACTTGTCACATCAAACACTTATCGTTACATGCGCCAAAAGCTATACCTATTCTTGTCACATCAAGCAGTTATAGTTACGTCAAAAGTCAAAATTAAAGTTATACCTATTAGCGAAAATACAATTTTATTCCTATTGGATAGAAGCTTGGAGTGTCAAGTCCGGTCAACATCTTCCCATTGAAATGTGACACTAACTGCTATGCAAATTAAATATAAGGAAATAAATTAAAGGTGCGCCTTTATTACAAGTTATAATTTTTGACATAATGATACATATGATAGATTCTAAGAATTGGTATCAGAGTAGGTCATGTGTTTGAATCCCATTATTATGTTTCCGAGCGTAAAATATTAGATTTAGACTCTCCAAGTCTCCGCAGCTCCGCTCAGCAATACACCCACATATATACTTCAAAAAGCAAAATTCAATCAATTTACAACTAGAATATATATTATTCATTTCTAGATAGCTAGCTCATGGTTTTAATAGGAGATCAGAATATTTCAACCAAGGGCCCCTCGGATAAGGGACCATATATTCATAATAATGACCAATTGACATGAGAATAATGTATTGAAGATTGTAGATTCCTCTTGAACCAATTTCGTGAAGCCAAGATCATCCATATATTTCGGGAGCTAGGGCAACCAGTGTGCAGACTTTCTGGCTAATCTGGATCAACTCTCCCAGCAGGGCGTGACTATTTTGAATCATCCCCCGAACGACTTGATTGTCCTTCTCCAGCGCAATGTGGCAAGTGTGGAAACTTGTAGGCCTCGCTAATCTTTGGGACCCTGTGTCCCACCATCCTACCAAAAAAAAATTAAAACTAGGAATAAGTAATAACTTCTCTTTCTTGAATTGTAGAATTTAGGGCAAAGTAGCCAGGAATGATAGACTTCCAACAGTGAACAATAAGAACCTAAAACTTTTAGGGTAGGTTAGGGTTTTAATGTCACATACAATGCAACCTTATTAATTTATACTCCATCATTATTCCTCATCAATTCTCAATTCTTCCTATCTCATAGAGTAGTTGGGAAGCAGAAGAATATAAAAAAGGAAGCAAAAATTCATTAATGTTGATATACACATCAACCGAGGAACAAACAAAAAGGGCTATCAGTGTTTGATGTGATAATATTCTTTTTGTTAATAGAAAAATGGGCCACTGTGCAATACTTAAATGGGTTGATTCCTTGTAGTTGGTGGCACAGTTTTGTAAGGATTGAGAGAAAAGTGGAAGAAGAGAACACAAGTGCATGGCATGGGTTTGTATATTATATATATATATATATATATATATATATATATATATATATATATATATATACATATATATATTAGTCTGCAAGGGATCGATTATGATTATAATGATAACAAAAGTACAAAGGAAAAGGGAATCTGTGTTGTGTTGTATCTGACTTATACTGGGATTAGTTTACACATTTTTCTACTGAGAGAATGTCAGTGAGGTACTGATGAATGGGAAAATGAGATTCATCTCATCCCATGCAGATTGGAGTTAATACTTCCAATTCACCAAAAACCCACATATACTATATGATTTAACACATCAACCGAGTCTAATCTAATCGAATCTCGATTGAGCCCAGTTCAAAATAGCTCTTCTAAAAACGGTGGCTACTATATATACATGAGTCCAAATTTTAATTTACGGTAAAATTCACAGTCACTACTAGAATTTGTGTCTAGGTGGATGACTGTAATCAATAAAGAACATAAGAAAGTAAACTAACATAGATTGTTCATAGTTGACTAACTCAAACAAAAAAGATTAATAGACTGCTCCCATAGGGGTCTGACTTGGCATGAGTTCAAATTCTTGACAACATCTCTAAGCGACTTGATCAAGTCCATTCCACTATAATGACTACACAATTATTTGCCTTTTTATTTGTTGTTTGACCACATGCTTCATCAATTAAGGTGCATTAGAACTTCACACACAGAGACTAATTATGTTCGTGTTGGGTAGGACCTCAAGAGGGACAAAACAATCTCATAATTTTCGAGTAGCTGATTAAATATAATTGAATAGGAATTGTAACATCTCATCCACAATTTATGTGTATTATTATTTGGAAAATACTATTCCTACTCCAAACTTTTACTCCGATCCCTCTCACAAAATTTTATTGTTGATATTTTCATTGAGACCTACATAATGAAGATAACTAATCTTCAATTGCCAAACCGGATAATAAATTAAAAGAGGAGTAGAAATAGAGACTACATGTAGGCTGTGTTTGGCAGAGCTTATTTAGGAATTTATAGCTTATTTTAAACTACTAATAAGCTATAAGCTTTGTTTGGTAATGCTCTCAAACTAAGCTAGTAGCTTAAAATAAGAGCTTATTTTGAAACGCTACTTCAGGTAGCTTTTCAAATATAAGCTAGTAGCTTCTTTAACTTTTTTCCATCTTTATCCTTATTATTTTAAATAATGACATCATTTATCCATCCCAATTAAAACTCTTTTGGCATTTTTTCTTCAATATGTTTCGTTGTAATTTTAATTTGATATTTGTGTTTGAACAATAATTTTTGTATGAACTAATTTTATGAATTATAAACATTTTGTTTTACTTTATATATTTTTAAATATATGTTCTTACTTTATATTTTATTAAATTATATTGATTTCATTATTTTATATTTTAATATGTAAACAAACCTATTTAAATTTAAAATTATTTCTTTTATGTAGATGTCCTTTTTAGTCTTTTTACATTTATCAACTTATCAAAAAGCTAATTTTACCATACACTTTTAAGCATAACAGCTAGCTTAACATCTCTTCAGATTTCAGCTTCGAGCTTATAGCTTTTCAGCTTTCAGCTACCATTTCAACTAGGTTTGCCAAACATAGCCGTAATAGAACTCTTATTATTTACCTTTTTCACTTGTGTTTTTAAGAATCATGAAGTTCTTAGACATAAATTTTTATACTTTTACTGCGAGTTTTTTATAGTATGTTAATTATTTCCATGCATGAAAGCAAACTTTCAAAATAGAAAGTGAAAGATACAATTCCAAGTAAAAGTTATTCTTGCAGAATATGGTACAATACATATTTGGCACGTACTGTAACATTAAATTTGGCATCTTTTTATAATTTATTTTCAATTCACCCCCACTGATCTGATCCATAACTAGCACCAAGTTAAAGTCTTGAAGTTCGAAAAGATCCTCCGGAATAAAATATATAAAGAAATCAAGAACTACATGCACTTATTACAATATTCACCTAGTTCAATTAATGAAACAATGACTTTAAATAAATGAACAAACAAACAAAATAAAAATTCATGTTTACTGTACCTTTTGTTGGATGTTTTGGGATTGGGATTATAGTGAATGAGATTTTCTTCTCAAGTTTGATATTCAAACAATTTTTATAAAATCCTATTTGCTAACATAGTTAACTTATCAGTCAATTTTAGCTTATTTAACCACTATCAGTTATTTGACTTGATTAAACATTCAATATAAGTTTGATTAATTAGCGTTTTCCGTCAGTTTTTTGGGAAAATCATTTTACATGTAATCAACTATCAATTAACAACTAATTTACCAAATTTTTTTTTCTTATAATCAGCTAATGCTACCAACTAGTCAAATCCACTAATCCAATCAAGCTAATTTACCAAACATCTTATTACAATCAGCTAATGTTATCTAACTAGTCAAATATATTAACCTGATCAAGTTAATTTACCAAACATCTTTTTACAATTGACAAATGCTATCAACTAGTCAAATCTATTAACCCAATCAGCTAACAATTATTCACCAAACACCACCTAAATATGTTTTGCTACCAAACATTCTTAGATCACAAAAGCCGCAGTCATGCAGTCCATCGATCATAACAAGTAAAATTATCCATATATGATTCATAAATTAATCAAATAATTTGCAGTATAGTATCAAGAAACAGACAAGTTATTTTTGTATGGAGACATGGATATAATCGATTGTATTGTCTTTTAACGTGTCACGAACAGTAACAATCGATGAATTCAAAGCCATTGTTTATACTACTGATATATATACTTGATAAAATGTTCTTAACTGAAATGCTAGATAGAGATTGTGCACAATTTTTTCAAGATTTCTTACGGTTCTTGAATTCTTACATACACTCTGCAAATTCCCAGGCCTACAAGCTTTTCAGCCTTCTGATCAACAAAGCAAAAAGAAAAAAGAGGGAGAAAATTAAACATACTGATGCATGATGAGGTGAGTAATGAGAGAGGAAATTAAACGTTCCAATAAACCATTGCATCATCCATTTTGGTTCCTTATTTCACCTTTGGAGGATCACCTAGCCTTAGCTCCAGATCCAATTCTTCTACGGGATTAGCTAGGATTCCGAAACCCGGTTTTGAGAACAAACCAAACGTAGGATTGGCATCCATTTTCCTTCGCTTGCAGCTTGAAACATCCTCGTCTGTCGGCCTTCTTGTCGTCAACAACATCCTCGTTTCATGATCCCTACAACTAGAGGAATCCACGATTTTCAGGTTGTTTTCTGCTTCATCATCAATGGCGGTGCTCTTCGTTAAATCTAACAACACTTTTAACTCCTTCTTCTCCCCATTCTTCACGTCCGAGGTTAAACAAAACCGCCTACTCGCCACCGACAGGTTTGACCATGCCGAAAACCCCTCGTTCTTATATTTTTCCGGGGCACTATTGGAAACCCTAATCCAGTGATCTGAATCGGAGTTATGGCCGCCGCCGGCGGCGGCGGGAGGAGGGTACTTAGGTAAATTACTAGCGTTGGGAACACCTCCGCCGTCGGCTTCAACGGACGGTGAGGATTGCTTCAACCTAGCCCTATCTCTCCTGTGCACGTTCATGTGACCTCCGAGCGCTTGCGCGGACCGGAACTCTCGGCGGCAGAAGCTGCACGTGTAAGATCGCGGCGGCCAGACGCAGCCCCCAAGCGCCCCCGCCGCGTCCTCCGCAAACGCCTGCTCCTCCCACGAATCACCGCCGTTCGAAGACGGGTTCGCCGAGTAAGCAAAGAGGGGATGAAGGTTATGATGATGGTTCTGATGAGAGGGCGCCATCAAATCCAGCTTTCGCTTTGGCCACACCCAACATCTCGCTTGCTCCATCCCACAACAACCTTAATAACTTCGAGATCTTCAGAGGAAAAAAAAAACAGTGAAAACGGAATTAATATAGAAGAAAATGTTTCGAGGATGACTAGTAGTTGGGTTGTGTTCCCATTTTGGGTATTGAGATCATGGGAGGAAATGGAAAAAAATGGTTAGTTGAAGAAAGGAACAATTCAAAAGAGTTGTGTTCTAGGGTAGAGGGAGGAAGGTGAAATGGTGGGTGTAGTTCTATAGACTGTTTCTGGGTTTTGATTTTTAGTTGGCCTCCGGATCGGAAGACCAGACACTGTTGTAGTAGAAGACCCCTACGTTGGCTTATATAACACTAAAATATAAGAGAATATGTTGTCCAAGGTTACAGTCATACTATCCAGTTGGTAATCATAAGTTACAAGTTTTAGTCTCAGTGGAAGCAGCATATTGTCTTTCTTAATTTGAGCTGATTAGATTTGATTTAATTTCTGTGATTATTTACCTGTTAAAGTCAAAATCTTATGCATAGCATCAGATAGTGACTGCGAGTTTTTCTGATGATTAAAAAAATGCATTTGCAATTTCTCGGTAAACTAAGGTGGAAACACGAGAAATTTTGTTACAGTTTAGTAGTAACATTCCTGTTGTTGAAAATGAAATCCAAAAAAATGACTGGAGTGGGTCCCGTAAGACCATCTGGTGCATGGGTGACAACAGACTGCTTTCACACAAACGTGACTCAGATCATCTCATCCTACTGAGATTGATTATTGACTTCAGTATATCAGATATAATTGTTGGACATTTAATGGTTGGGTGTTTAGTTATTTACTATCCCATAACCAAACACTTATTATCACCGTACTAAAAATTATAATACTACTTCAGTATATCAGATATAATTATTGGACATTTAATGGTTGGGTGTTTAGTTATTTACTATCCCATAACCAAACACTTATTATCACCGTACTAAAAATTATAATACTACTTTAAAATTAATTGTCAAATCAAATGTTTACCGTTATATACCAAAATATATATAACAAATGTACAACTTTATTTATTTATTTATATTTACATAGTAACTAATGTTACATTAGCATGTTAAGTATCAGACTAAATTCTCTAAACCTCCATCCAAGTATCCAACATATGTAAAAAAATATATATCCTTTTTTTTTTCTTAAAAAACAAAGATTAAAAAAAAAAAGATTTATTACCCAAGAAAATAGTGTTTTTAAATTTAAAAACGCAAGTGAAGAGTACTGTTCAACCGTATATTTCAGTCCAAGTATACTTGGAACAGAACATTACTCGATCATAATAGGGAAAGAGATCTGAGTAATTTACGAATATAAATATTTATTAGTAATAAAAAGAAAATATTAGTAGTATATCATATGTGAAATATAATATCACATGACGCACAAGGTTGGCATGCTAGCTAGAAGCTAAGGATATCACATGAACTAATAATGTTTTTTAAGTTTTTAATAATGTAATTTTAATATATTAAAAATATACTTTTTATTTATGGTTCACACAAATGTGTGGACCATGGTCCATGGAATAATGATTGCTACACCACGTTGTAGTCCAAATAGAGCCTATTATGGTCCGTTACGTTTTAATACCCAATCTATTTTAATTATTCGCCTGTTACCAAAATTACTCTAATTACTCAATTTTATGATGGATCTTGTCTAATAAAAGATCATCTATTAATTAATTTTTTTCTCTATATAATAATGTATAATGTATTACAAGTAATTAATAAATACAATAACCCTAAATAAGTCAAGAATGAATAAACTATATATATATATTAAATGACTTTGATATTCGCCTCAAATCGATCTAACCAATTTGACGATGAAAATTGAATAATGGTACACTGCGTATTTAAAAATATTGTATAGAAATGACAAATTCAACAGTTTGTTAAAAACTTGAGTTATTTAAAGACTGGTTCGTTTGTCTTTTCCAAATTTTACATAATTCGGTAAAAAAAATATGTTTAAAAACCAGGAGGATCCAGTTTAGCATTCCATTTAATTTGTTAACTAGAAATTAAAATTATTTTAGCATTAAATGATATAGTATTGTTGCATGTGTAATAGTACAAATAGACCCTAGCTAGAAATGATTCACACACGTGTAGAGACTTTTAGTGAACAATTTACTTCAGTAATAAATTCACCTGGGCCAGACGTCCCAACCGGACAGAATAGTAGAAATATAAATCACGTGACTCCAATTGTTATATTGTGGATTAGGATTCATAGTATGGACCTTGGCCCTATACGATGTCGTTTTTGAATTTTGATTTTGAGGTGACATTTTGTTGTTTAGTTCACGATACATGTATTTTCTTTTAATACTGTAAAACATGTGTATGTGTCTTGTACGGTGTTATGCGTTTCTGTATCTCATGTTATGTAATTTTATACCTTAAGCATATGGATTTTGTACCTGAAATAAAGTAAATATAGCATACATACAACTTTGTGTCTTGTGCTATGCACTTTTGTGTCTTGTGCTATGTGTTTTTGTGTCTTATGTTATGCAATTCTGTACCTTAAGAATATAAGCTAGTCCACGATATAAACTGACACGTGACTCAGCGGCTCATTATTAGGTGAAAGAAGTAGTGTTTAGTGTCTATAAGATTGACACCTATCACATTGGGTGAAACTCTCACATTGTAATTCTCAAAGCTTTAATTTGTCATGTCTCCTTGCCCACATTTTATAAATAGTATTATATACTTATGGATAATGTATAAAGCTCGCACATTTTAGTTCGCACATGATTATGGTGTGTGTGTATACAAGCAAGCTATGAAGACGAAGACAATGGATGCCAAATCTTTCTAAAAGCGAATTTACAAAACTTAGAGTAACTCCAACCAAAAGTAGTATCTACTTCCTAATACCATACCAATTACAATAAGTATTTAGATAATTGTTTTTAGAAAAGTGCAAATTAAACATTAATTTTAATACAAACTATAATGAACTTCTCTTATATAATCTTGCATTGATATATTTTAAATTACTTATTTAAATGCAGACATCAGACATTAAATCAGTCGCGCAGTACGTGTGCATATGTGTAAAACTTGTATGATTAATAAGCAACCAAGTGTACTATATATACGAGGATGAAAAATATTATGCATTTTAAAAACATCTAAATATTATTACTAAATAAAGTTTTAAATACCAAATAAATTCCTTGTTCCAAGTTCTATCTGCTGCCACAAGTAAGGTCACGAGGGAATATTTGTGTGTAGCACCAAAATACATTCCGCAGTCTCCCTAATTCCTGCATGTATGCATATATGAATTCTTTGGGCCTTAAAGGAAGGAATCTTGCTGCCAGCATGCATGACAAGCATTATTCTTACAAGCTAAAATAAAATGTATGGTGGACTCTACAAACCTGTCAGGTCAGAGTGTGCGAGTCCTTGGAGCAATGAATTTTGTCTTTTATGGACAAAATAAACCGTATCACGGATTCAAATTACAAGCAAGCCGGAGTTCGCTAATATGATGGATCTGATCAACGCTGTATTATGCTTACTTTCCAGTAAGTCAAGTACGCTTTTAACTACGGAGTTCTTTGGTTATGTGATTGACTGATTGTCATATCCTTCCAAAAACCAATTGGTAATAAGTATGTAGGCATTAACCATTTAGCCACATCTCTCCTTGGTAAGTCACAGCGTCATGTTTCGAATTGAGTAGGAGCTGAACTCGGTCAATGTCAAACACCTTACACCACCCGTGCCAGCAATACAATATTATATTTAATTGAATTTTGTTACATGAAAAATACATGATAATAATAATACTTGGATTGTTTGTATAATTAGCCTTGGAATATTAAAAATGATGTCTGTTTTTAAGGTTGTGTGCCTGCAAAGTTATATTGTCCAACACATATATACATACAGGAAATTACACCCTCCCCGAATCCCAGTCTGTCTTTAACCTAAAAACCAAAAAAAAAATTGCATTGCTTCCACACAATATAATGTTGTCCTTCTTTCCTGGTTTTGAAATTATAATTGAGCCAGCAAGTCCACTACTGGTTAAGTGTTAAGGGGAAGAAGACGAGAAACGTACAAAATGGGACGACAGTCAAATTTTGAATGGATTGGCTTGACCAGGAATAATGTGCATACCGTGGTGGTCCATATATAATATATATGCATTATTTCATTCATTGCACAAATTAAATTGTTATTAACTAATAATTAGTATTATTATCATTATCATTTCAAATCTCTGATTAGTTATATTATATTGGTCCGTGTAACGTGTATGAAATTAAATTTGTCATTTTTTGGGGAAATTGATTTGAAAATTTTATTTCTGGATATGTTATTGAGAAACATCTTCCAAGCTAAGTATGATAATGAGTATCACATTACAGCATTATATTATATATATTTATTAAAATAAATTAAAGACTGCTTATTTTATTAGCCCAAGCTAATGCATGCAAATTATTGAGAAGGGTAGTATACTTAGGTAGTCTATTGCAAATAATATTTTTCCAAACTCCCTTCTCTAATAAAAAGGTGTTATGTAGACCGTAGTACTGTGAGTTTCTCTCATCACAAAAAATAAATAAATAAATAAAATTGCGTAGTGAAAATACAAACTATTATAAAAAAAAAAAAAAAAAAAAGAAGATAAAAGCAATAACATTTTTGTTGGTCATGAGAAAGTTAAAAATCTAGAAATGATAAATAGACTGTTAAAAATCTTTTTATACTTTAGAAAAATAAAACACAGACGCTATATCATGGATCAGTATTCACCATAAGTATTGTGGCCACGGTCCATATTATATATATACAGTTAACAGATTATATACATTCAATTATAATTATAATTTGGATCAAAATTCACAATCCGCATGATGAACTTTAGTTGACGATATATAATTTACAACCAAAGTATGTGCAGCAAAATTCTTTTGCTTAACTTGTTTTAATTTGAGTTTTAAAAAAGAAAAAAGGTCAAATGTTGTGTACAATTATTTTGGCTTTTCTGCTAGCAATTGTGGTTGGATGGGACTTCGGACATGTCTTGAACCACAAAAATAGTTAAGTGGGTGACCGTCTAACGACCAATTCTCTGTGGTCTGTGGAATATAACGCATTAACGTATAATAAATACAAATATAATAATTGGTTAATTAAGGAGAAGAATAAAGAGAAGAAGTATTAATTGTCCAAATAAATACTACAAACAAAAAAAAGCTTTTTTGAATTCAGCCCTGTATTTCAGGTCAAATGGATGATGAACCCCAAGCCAACTCACTATTGCCATGAAGAAATTCGTGAATTTCTGAATGGTAAACGGTGAAAACGTAACCAAATGGACAAACAATTTTTTAGTGAAAATAGTAAAAGTGAAAATTATTATGATTTTTTTTTATCTCCAATTAAAAGTCATATTCTGCATGCGCGTTCAAGCCGGATATGAATCAATTTCACATTCATAAAGAAACTTGAATTGAAAAAAAAAATTTATGATTTGTTTTTTAAATGACATCAACTAAAACAACACGTAGAGAATTTCGTTGGAGTTGAGTAGTGGAGCTAATAGTGTGTTGAGAGGATTTGTACTTAGCTTGTATATTCTGTCCCATTGCTTGTAGGAGCATAGTCGTCTTCTTTAGAGTAAACACTACAACTCTACAAGAAATTTGTTAATAAACAATAGTCAATAATTATGGTATGTTAACCAATTAAATTATTAAGAATGAAACTATAGTAAAATAATTTGTTTATAGACAACAGTTTCTCACTATTTAATGTTGCAGAAGGCACTAGGCACTACTCGGGCACTTAGAGGGCGTCTAAGCGGCCAAGTAATTTGAGTATATTGTCTCAATTTTTCTCACTAAGGGTTAGGAGTTGTTAGACTATTATAATCCCCCAAACTAGTCAAATGTTTATGTTAGATGGTTAGTTGAGTACATGGTTGAAGAAATATAGAAGAGGAGTAGCGGAGAGGTAAAAAAAACACTTGGCCAAGTTGAACGCCAACTCACTGAGTTGGGCACCATTTCGGTCGAGTTATGAGCCCAACTCGGTGCGCCAACTAAAAGCCGCCTAGTATAGGGCTGAAATCGTCTCGGCCTAAGGGCGCCTAACACCTATTCGGTGCTTAGGCTGCCGCCTAGATCGATTTTTACAGCAACGCCATTTATACAATATGTTGACCTTCGTCTTAAATCGTGACTCATATTTGTCTCTACACTAAACTCTATTTGTTTTTATGTACATGAATTCCCAGAAGTTAAATACAAAAGGGAATGGTATCATTTTTCAACGACAAACCATAAGAGATAAAAACTATTATACAACAAGAACAAGAAGAAGGAAATTTGTAATGAAGTTCAGTTCAATCAACATGCACAAATCAATCAAAATATACAACTTGTTCTAAAATTAATATTAAAAAAAAAAAAAAAAAAAAAAAACCACCTCAGTTTGAGATTTAGTTGAATCGGATCATCCAAAAGAGAGTCAGTGTTACACATGTTTGGACACATCTTCATACAGTGGAGATTAAAATTTGCATATATATAACATCATCATTCAATAATTCCAGCATACCAGACAAGGGAGAGGACAGTCACCTTTCCCTAACACCACATTAAAAAAACACCAAAAAGATTAACAGTACAACACCTTAATATTATAAAACTACTTACCAGATTGTCTTATTAACTCCATCAATAATGTCTTCTTTTCCAACTTTAATTTTGGTCCTTAATTGTTTCCCAGTCACGAGAAGGACAGAAATTTTAGTTTTGTTTATTTAAGGTGAGGGAGACAGGCAGATAATTAACGTTAGAAAATGAAAGTGGGGAAGAAGTTTCGAAGGTAGGAGGTTAAGAGGTTTATTATATTGTATTCGTGTGAGGTGACACTTGATGATTCAATTGAAGTATTATCACATTCACAGTTCACACAGCCTTCGAGTGGGAAAAATATGTCTTTTCACATTTATTTAAGAATTAATTATGCACAAGTGTAATCTTATTTAACCGCTAAAGATGCATGATTGGATGGTTTAATTTATTACTTAATTAGTTAAAACTTTCCATGAACTGCCTTTGTGATTAAAACAAACAATGTTCATTTATGGTTATGGCCTATGCGCGGTAACTCAATTCAACTGTTATTTTTGTGTTATCTTGTTGTACCATTCTATAAGTAGTTAGACTTTAATTTTTTCAATATTAATTTTTTGACTATTGTAAGTTTTTACTTTAATTTTTTTGTTTTTTTGACAAACATTCAGCACACGGTAGGTTCGCGCCCGCTAGTGCACACAAGCCCAAGCTTTCATATATAGGTCATTTTGAGATTTGAATTGTGACCCTCACCCTAATGTGCGCGAGAGAGCTCTTATGTTAGACAATTTAAAATAAGAGAGTAGTCATTTTAGTGATTTAGTCCATTAATTATACCAGAATAGTCAACTCAGTTCTTTAATTAAACATGTGATCCCATTTAGTTCCTAAGTTGTTGTTTGGTGGTCATTTTAGTCTTTTACCTCAAATAGCTGGTAAATTTAATGATGATGGAAGGGTAAATATGTAAATTCGTTAGTTTAATTTCCTCCCAATCAAAGCACACATCAAATAAGTGAAAAAATAGATCTTAAGTCAAAAACTTTCGACAGTAACTTTGTTTTCTACGTAAATTCATTTAAATGCACCTTAACGAATACAAATTATTCTATAGCTAAATGTTTTCAAAATGATTAAGGGGAGTTAATAAAAGATTTAGCTAGTCTTTTCTTAGCTTCCCTATATAATTCATTTACTTGACTTAAAATGTTGCATTTTTTAATTTTATTACTAGTCTTTTCTTAGTTTCCCTAAATTATTTTGAAAACATTTAGCTATATGATTATTTTTGTTCATCAAAGGGTATTTAAATGTATTTACAAATAAAAAAAAGTTACTGAAAGTTACTTTTGACTTAAAATCCATTTTTAACTTAATAGCTATCTGAGGTGAGGGACTAAAATGGCCACCAAATAAACAATTTATGGACTAAATGGGGTCACATGTATAATTAAGGGACTAACTTGACTATTCTGGAATAATTAAGAAACTAAAATTTCTATTTTTCCCATTCAAAATTCTTTAAAAGTTCAATTGTATTTATACTAGTGTAAGTGTGACAAATGCTACTTTAAAACCTTTTCAAACTCCATTTTTCCAACTTTAATGGCACACTCTGATCATTCAACAATTATCCATTTTTGAGCGAATAACATATCAAATTAATTCTCTCAACTTTCACTTTGGCCTTACCAAATCAAAAGTATACTCCATTCAAATTAATAACTTGAAATGATGATCACTTAAAATGTTAATTTTTATTAATTTTTTCAACAATTTGAAGTAGTGAGCTTTCAGTTTTAAAGAAAGAGTGTTGCAAGCATTGCTCCATGAATGGCATGCAAAAGTGGTAACCATCATAGGAACAAGGAATTTGTCACCACCATCACAAAGACGTTGTTTTGCGACCTCAAAGAACATGCTTTCGACTTTTCGAGATAGATATGCTACATAATAAAAGGTTGTCCAAGATAGACCAACCACAAATAATAAGATCGAGGGCGTGTTTGGTTCATGGTTTATACACTAGAATGAGAATTAAAATTATAGTTATTGCTTGGTTGACAACCTTTTAAAACACAATTATGTGATTTGATTACTCATTCAATTAAAAACTCCATCCCCTAATTAAAAACGTGTCACCTCTTGACCTGTTGCCTTCTCACCACATTCCTTAGATTTTTGTTTTGATTTTTTTTATTCATATTGATGCTTTAGATATCATTATATTATGATTAATCTGCTAATCACTAAGTTAAATTTGTGCGAGCATACTTAATTGTAGGAATGGATTAACATATGGAGACAGATCAGAGCATCCATTCACTTCCCCGACATAACTAAGTACAAAAAATTCTTGTTTGATTCTGAGCACTTACATTTGTTACTAAAAACAGAATCTAATCAAATATATATTAGGTTAAACATCTTTCTCAAGGTTGGAGAAAATGAATTAACATTTGAAAGAGAAAGATGGTCCTCTTTAGTCTCCGAGATTATTACTCATTTCAACTGAAACTTAGTGGTTATTTAGTTTAAATATTAGAATAAGAATGATAACTGAAATCAAATACTTAGCAATTGTAATGAATTTTGGTAAATATAGCATGTAATTAGAATAGTTATTAAAGATGTTGTGTTTGTAATATAATGTTCATGTATATTGAGTTTTGTTTTTATTAACATACAGAATACACATTTTGTACTTACTATAAAGTTAATTGAAATACATATGATGTACATTTAGTTTAATGTTTATTAACATTAAGGTTTAGGTTCATGAACATATATAACAAATATATGAACATAAATAGTATATAATGAATGCTATTAAACATGATGCTAATATAATGTTTATATACATTAAGCTATATTTTTATGAACATATAAAAAGAACATTATTAACCTACTATAGAGTACAGTGAATGTAAATACATATGATGTACATTTAATTTTGCATTTATAAACATTAGATCGAGTTTATATGTATGGATATATAGAACAAATAGTATGAACATAGTACATGATGAATGTTATTAAAGATAATGCATCTATAATATAATGTTTTTGTACATTAAACTTCTTTTTATGAATATAGAGAAAGAACATTATGAACCTAGTATAAAATAAATGAAAAAAATACATCTAATATACATTTAGTTTCGTGTTTATAAACATTAATGTTCAAGTTTTTTTTTTTTTTTTTTTTTGAAAACAATGTTCAAGTTTATGATCATATATATAGAACAAATATTATGAGTATAGTATTATTTAATATAATGCACTAATTGACACTTAAAATAAGATAATGTTATTTTTTATCTATATCCATTATGCACTTTAGACCCTGGTCCACAATATAATTTGTCAAGATATTTGGTCTCTAAACCTTCAAAGAGATGATGCTGAATCGCGGTATCGTCAAATGCTTGGGTTATCTTGTTTAAAATAGGGCTAATCCATTATGAAGTTTGATTCGACAATTGCAATGACCCATAATAGGCCACCCTCTCTCAATATTTCTTTTCAATTGGGCTCCATTTAGATGGCAGCCTTCAAAAACCAAAAAACAAAAAAGGGCTGATCAACTATTAAATTTGTTATCCCTTTGCCATTCTCTATTTTCAATTCAAAGAAATGTACAAAGTAAATATTTGTTAAATTATGCTATGGATCCGAATCTACCTTATAAAGTGAATTTGAGTCCATATTCATAATTTTAGAAATCTATATTCACAATCTTAATATACAAAATTACATTACTCAATATTCACAATTTTGTTATATAGATTATTCAAAAATTGTGTTACACTGTTGAATATAGAGTTTATGAAATCGTGAATATAGAGTTCTAAAATTGTGAACATAGAGCTATAAATTGTGAACATGGACTCGAGTCCATGGCATAACAACCGTATGAATTTGCATCCAATTTGTTAAGGGTGGATTTGAAATGTTTCATCAGGTAGGGATGCGAATCTAATTCAATCCGATCCGTTATTAGCATATTTGACAAAGATGCAGATAAGAGGACAAATTTCAAGTCTTCAAAAATTAAAATCATAAATTTTCAATATTCTGCAATATTCTTTTACTTTCAAAAGTAGTCTCACTTTCATATTATATTATAAATATAATAACCAAATAATAATATAATAACTAAAAAAAAAGTACACAAAGGTTGCGGCAGCCTTTGTGTACTTGCAAAGAAAGCTTGCAAGCTTTTGCAAGCTTTCTAAATAAGAAAGCTTGCAAGACACTTGGCCAAAAAAAATAAACAAAAATAAAATTATAATGCCACATCAATGACCACCTCATCTAACAAGTGGAAGACTTGCTAGGATGAGGACGACCTTAGGCTGACCTTATCCCTGCAAATCTCTCAATTTGTAAACTATGGGTCCCACCTCCACATCACCTAATTTACAAATCGTTTACTATTCACATTACATCCCTCCAAACCTAATCTATTTTAAAAAGTGGACCGTTCATCACATCACTTAAAATAAAAAAAAAATAAAAAATAAAAGAAAGTACATAAAAAAAATCAAATTTTTTTTTAAAAAATACAAAAGCTGCCGTGGCATTTGCAAATCCTGTACATCAAATAAAAAAAAAAAGAATAAATGATGTGGCATTTGCCACATCATATTGTCAATCCCTCAATTGCAGGGATGGGTTCAGTCTTAGTAGTGATATACAGCCGTATAGTACGTCCTTGTAATATAATATTGAATATAATCGAGGCCAATTTGATTAAAATAATGAAGGACTCCTGTAAGTATATATCAGCCATATATATATTGTAGAACAGTGCAGTGGGATCTTCAATTATTTCAAAAGTATAGTATTTGCAGGCATGGCAAGTGAGCAGTGTGGCTTCAACCAGAGATGGTCCTTAAAGGGGATGACAGCTTTGGTTTCTGGCGGCACCAGAGGCATTGGGTTAGTCATAATTCCATTAACTAATTTAAAAAGGAATCATTATATTTTATTTTGAGAAGACTAAAAGAGAATAATTATATTGGACCTGCATATATACATGCATGGTTTTAGGGCTGCCATAGTGGAGGAGCTGGCTGGGTTCGGGGCGGAGGTTTATACCTGCTCTCGGAATCAGGAAGAGCTGGACCAGAAGGTGCAGGAATGGCAGGCTAAAGGCTTCAATGTTTCCGGTTCAGTCTGCGACTTGGTCTCTAGGGAACAGAGAAAACACCTCATTCATACTGTATCTTCCGTTTTCAATGGCAAGCTCAACATCCTTGTAAGTCTTGGCTTTAGGTTTAATCGCTCTGAATTCCTTACTATTCATTTTTTTTTGAGTGACGAGGAAAACCTACAGCTATTATCTGAAGGTGTGCACCGACAAAATGAAATAAGGAGATAAATCAACCTAGTTAGGTTCCTACTGACTAGCTTAGACCAAGAAGGCCTATAGGTCATTCTTGCTGAAAGTCAAACTTGTAATTTTATGATTACCAAGGGTGAAAATATATTCTTTAATTCTTTTTTTTTTTTTTTCTAGTGACAAGGAAAATATAAACCTACTATCCTAAGATGTTCACCAATAAACCCTACCCGGCCTATCTATTGTTGACAACTTGACATGCTTAGACAAGAAAGTCAATAGGTTGTTCTTACTAGATGTCAACTTTGTAATCTTGTGATTACCAATTAACGGTCTGACCAACTTAGTTGTGGTTATTATTCTTTTTAATATTATATGTTGGTCAGGTGAATAACGCTGCAATTAGTAAGATGGTGAAAGCAACTGATTGTGAGGCAGAAGAGTTTTCACGAATAATTGGAACAAATTTGGAGTCACCCTACCACCTGACGCAACTCGCATACCCTCTCCTTAAAACCACTGGAAATGCCAGCGTGGTCTTCATTTCCTCTCTTGCAGGCCACGTTGCATTGCCTGCATTCTCTGTTTATGGATCCTCCAAAGGTAAGATAATAGATCTGCTAATTGAATTTATTTATTTAATTATAATAAATTGCATATATTAATTAAGCCAGTCTGCTTCTTTCTGAACAGAACAGTACGATCGAGTAGTACTGTTACGTTAGAATTAATTTGATGATATTAATGAATGATAGATGTCGCGATTATATTACGTACTGTACATATATATAAGTTGGTGTGTTAGCTGTGAATAATGCATGCATGTTTGCATATATGGCCGCAGCTGCTATTAATCAGCTTACGAAGAATTTGGCATGCGAATGGGGAAAAGATGGCATCAGAGTCAATGCTGTTTCCCCATCCGGCGTAAAGACAACACCCATAAAACTCGTAAGTTTCCTGCCTACTTTTAACCAACATTATTTACTCTTTTAGTACTATTAAATCTGTTACAATGTTGTATCTATTCATAGCTATTTTCTCAACTAAATGAAGCACAAAGAGCTAATATCGCCTCGAACGCACCCCTCCTATGTGGGGGTGCAACAGGGTGCCACTAGACCACAAGATCTTTGACAACCTTATTTACTCTAATTAATTACCCACTAACTAATTAATCAAGATCACATTTGATGTGTGAGACGGGTAGGGTTAAAAATGTACTACCTCCGTCCCAAAATGGTTGTCTGGTTCGTTTAACGAGGCTTGACTGAAATAATTTTTAATTCAATTTTTCATATTATTCGTTTAGAAACTACGACATTAAAAGTACTATTAAACACAAAAAATTAAATTTAAAAATAATAAAAAATTACTAAAGAAAATAAGCAAAGAAGGAAGAGTTGGTTTGACCAATGAATAGTAAATAGGACAGGTAAAATGGGACAGAGAGAGTAATACTCATACTAAAAAAATGTAATACTAATCATGAAAAAAAGTGTTTGTTATTTATAGGAGAAAGTGTAAAGTAATACTTTTTGTGGAAAAATTTAATACTATAACATCAATTTTTTTTTTCCAAGTAACTTAACATATTGCTTTGATTCAGGATGAAATTGATCCATCAATATTGAAAGTGTATGGTGGAATTATGACGAGAACTGCATTGAAGCCAATAGCAGAAGCTAATGAGATATCTCCATTGGTAGCATTCCTTTGTCTTCCTGCAGCTGCTTCACACATCACTGGTCAGGTTATCCTCATCGATGGAGGCTACACAGCTGGAGGCTTCCACTTCTAAATGTTTTAATTTTTAGCACTATCTAAAAACTTAATAAGTCGTCTCTGTTTTTGTATGCTAATAAATGTATACATTTTACTTTAAATGTTGTACACTTCAATGTTATTATCTAAAAAGTTAATAAGTTTCAATCAAGGCCAGGTTATATCCTTGATTTATATCCCTCTTTTTGTATGCTAATAAATGCATACATTTTACTTTAAATGTTGTACGCTTCAATGTTATTAGACAAAATTGTCCCTACTATATTCTTGTTATACAAAACTATCCTTACACTGTTGTAACACCGTTACTTTTTAACTCCATCATTATTACCATACACTTATATCTATCATATCTTTTTCTTATTCTTTAATTATCATTTTATTAAAAGCATTATATAATTAATTTAATGGTTGATTGTATTATAACTAAATTTCTATAAATGGTAAATCATATATGTGTGGGTATAAAATACATCTTGGTTATAATAAAAGACTACATCTTGGTAATAAATCTTGGTTATCATAAAAGAATTTTAGTTATGTGGGTTTTGAGCTATCTTCTACATCTACCTAACGCCCAACTGAAAGCGCACAAAGTTTTTTTTTCTTTTATATATGCTTTATCTTGAGGACATAGCAGGATCAGAGTACGTTGGAAGGTTTGATTACTACTTTGAAGCTAATTAAACCTTTTTAAATGGGAGTAGATATTGACTTACAGTTATATTTTCCATTATAAATTAATTGATATGCAATAGATGACTTCACCTATAAAGATTCAAACAAATTGCTACCAATTCAATGTGTGTGTATATATAATAAGGAAAATAACATTTACACTCAAGTATATGTCATCCTCAGCTAAATGACCTTGTGGTCTAGTGGCATCCTGTTACACTCCCTATGTGAAAGGGGTGGGTTTGAGGCACTGCTTAAAGAGGTGCACCATTTTAAAACTTTAGGTGCGTGGTTTGTGTACTTAAGGTGCGTCATTTTAATGCTTAAGCTGTGTCTTTATGAGTTAAGCGCACAATTCAACCTCACGGGAAGCTATACCCGCACCTAAACCCTTCCCAAATATATATAAAGGTTCAAATGAGAACAATCTCCCCTTGTTAAAAGTGACTAATAATCTAGTCAAGCAGTCACCTATTAAAGTTCATCAGTGATTGATGATTTTAATTTAAAAAAAATGGGGTCAGTGTTAGATATATTAAATAATATATCTAAATATTTACCAAAAAAATATATATCTAAATATATAATATCTAAATATATATTAAATATATATATATATATATATATATATATATATATATATATATATATATATATAATACGAGGGAGAGAAAGAGAAATAGAGAGAAGAATGTGTTTCAATTGTGATGATTTGGACCTGCAGGTCCACAATATAATTTGCCAAGATATTTGGTCTCTAAACCTTCAAAGAGATGATGCTGAATCGTCAAATGCTTGGGTTATGTTGTATAAAAAAGGGCTAATCCATTATGAAGTTTGATTGGACTATTGCAATGACCCATAATAGGCCCACCCTCTCTCAATATTTCTTTTCAATTGGGCTCCATTTAGATGGCAGCCTTCAAAAACAAAAACAAAAAAAAAAAAAAACAAAACAAAACAAAAAAAAGAAAAAAAAAAACAAAAAAAAGTTGATCAACTATGAAGTTTGTTATCCCATTGCCATTCTCTATTTTCAATTCAAAGAAATGTACAAAGGAAATATTAGGGGTGAGCATGGATTGGATTCGAACATATTTGGCAAATTATGCTATGGACTCGGATTCACATTGCAAGGTGAAATCGGGTTTATATTTACAATTTTAAAGCTTTATATTTACAATTTTAGATCTCAATACACAAAATTACATTACTCATCTCAATATTCACAATTTTTGAACTCTATATTCAAAATTTTGTTATATAGATTCAAAAATTGTGTTATACCGTTGGATATAGAGTTATGAAATTGTAAATATAGAGTTATGAAATCCTGAAAATATAGAGTTCTGTAATTGTGAATATAGAGTTTTAAAATTGTAAACATAGAGTTATAAATTGTGAACATAGAATTGTACAATTGTGAACATGGACCCGAGTCCACGGCATAACAACCGCATGAATTTGCATCCAATTTGTTAAGGGTAGATTTGAAAATTTTCATCTACTAGGGGTGCGAATCTAATCCAATCCGATCCGTTATTAGCATATTTGACAAATCAGATGCAGATAGGAGGACAAATTTCAAAGTATTCAAAAAATTAAAATCATAAATTTTCAAGCATCCCATTTATAAAAAATCAAATTTTAAAATACAAATAATTAATTTAAAATTTAAAATTAAAAATTTAAATTGAAGAATGAAGAAGGTGGAAAGTCAGAAATGACAATTAAAAAAAGAGGGACCTAAAACCCTATAATAAGTATATAAACGCTAAAAGTTAAAATTAAATTATAATTTTATATTTGAGCTACAACTGAACTTGACTGCCCGTTAAGGTTTGGCCAGACTAGAACTTGATTATATATATATATATATATATATATATATATATATATATATATATATATATATATACTCCGTATATATTACCTTGTTACCTTATTGTAAGATAATAATTGTGTCTTCTTCTATTTGCAGCGATTCCCTCCGGCATATGCGCCAAACATTGACCTAAGACGCATCACAAAAACTACGGGAATCGAATAATAGAACCTGTCTTGTTCACTTGAATCAGTTCTGGGAACTGCCGTTTCGTGGACTACAAGCAATTCATTTCATGTCATTAGTGATATACAGCCGCCCATGTAATATTCATTTCAGTATTTTAATTGTGAGATCTGATCGAGGCCAATCCATAATATAAAGGGGCTGTAAGTAGCATTGTATAATATTTTAATTGGTAAGTAGCAGCCATAATAATATATATAATAGCATCTGGCCTGGCCACCATTAAAAGACCTGTGGGATCTTCAACTATTTCAAAAGCTTTTGCAGACATGGCATCTGAGCAGTGTGGCTTGAACCAGAGATGGTCCCTCAAGGGGATGACAGCTTTGGTTTCTGGCGGCACCAGAGGCATTGGGTTAGTCATAATTCTATTAACTAATTTAAAAAAAGGAATCATTATATTTTGAGAAGACTAAAAGAGAGTAATTGGGTCTGATGTTTTGATGCATACATGGTTTTAGGGCTGCCATAGTGGAGGAGCTGGCTGGATTCGGGGCGGAGGTTTATACCTGCTCTCGGAATCAGAAAGAGCTGGACCAGAAGGTGCAGGAATGGCAGGCTAAAGGCTTCAAAGTTTCTGGTTCAGTCTGCGACTTGGCCTCTAGAGAACAGAGAAAACACCTCATTCATACTGTATCTTCCCTCTTCAATGGCAAGCTCAACATCCTTGTAAGTCTTGGCTTTAGGCTTAATTTAATCACTCTAAATTGGTTACTATTCTTTTTCTTCTGAGTGACAAAGAAAACCTACCGCTACTATCTGAATGTGTGCACAGGATAAACCTGTAATTATTGTTGAGAAAGGATAAACAAATCAGTTTATGTTGCCCATAACTGATCAGTTTAAATCAAGAAAGTCAATAGACTATTCTCAATGGGGTCTGACCAACTTAATTGTTACTATTGTTTTGAAAATGTATGTTGGTCAGGTGAACAACGCTGCAATTAGCAAGCTTAGGAAAGCAAAGGATTATGAGGAAGAGGAGTTCTCAGGAATAATAGAAACAAATTTGGAGTCACCCTACCACCTGGCAACACTCACATACCCTCTCCTGAAAGCCAGTGGAAACGCCAGCATCGTCTTCATTTCCTCTCTTGCAGGCCACATTGCACTGCCTGCAATCTCTGTTTATGCATCCTCCAAAGGTAATTAAGCATCCTCTGTACATCTCATCACTTATAAGCCCTGTTTGGTAAATGACTGTTGGTTGATTGGGTTAGCTGTTTGGGTTAGAAGGTATGATTTGTTAATAACATTAGCTGATTGTAAAAATTTGTTTGATAGATTAGCTGTTAGCTGATAGCTGTTTGGTATAATTTTTTTTCTCAAAAAGCTAATTGAAAAGACGGCTTTGAGTAGCTTTTGAATTTTAGTATTTTAGAGTTACAAAAACCTTTATTAACCTTTATTAACCAAATAACTAAGATCAAATAAGCCAAAATTAGCTGATAGACTGATTATTTACCAAACATGGCCATAATCAATTTCATCAGTTAAGTCAGTCTTCTTTCAAACCGTTACATAATTTGTTGTGATGTGATGAATGTTTGCATGCATGCAGCTGCTATTAATCAGCTTACAAAGAATTTGGCATGCGAATGGGGAAAAGATGGTATCAGAGTCAATACTGTTTCTCCATCCGGTGTCCGCGCCGGACAACAATCATGAAACCCGTAAGAGCATCTCTATCAATTATGATTTTTTTTTCTTTTTATGAGATTTTCGCCACATAAGAGTAAATCCCGCTTCGTCACCCTAGCCAACAACCTTAATATACTGTTTTGATTCAGGAGGAAATTGAACCATCAATAGCGAAAATGTATGGTGAAATTATGATGAGAACTCCATTGAAGCCAATAGCAGAAGCTAATGAGATATCTCCATTGGTAGCATTCCTTTGTCTTCCCGCAGCTGCTTCACACGTCACTGGTCAGGTTATCCTCATCGATGGAGGCTACACAGCTGGGGCCTTCCACTTCTAAATGTTTTAATTTTTAGCACTATATGTAATCATCCAGTCCAACCACAATTCGGACCATAAAAGATATAATAGTATCTACAGATCCTTTGGATGGGTTAGATTTTAATATTAAAAGGCAATTGATCTGAATTGCTGAAGATAGAATAATATTCTCTATTTTCCTATGTTTAAACAAACTCTTTAATTTTTTTAGAAAATAGTCAAATAGGCCCTTCAACTTTATACAAAATTGTAATTAAGCTTATGAATTTTTTTAAAAAGTACAATTAAGCAATTCAACTTATTAAAATTGATCAAATAAGTCTAATTTACCAATATCCTGTAAAGTTACTGATATACTTGTTGATCGTTGTTGATCGCCACTAGCTGCCATTGACCATCATTGGTTATGGTTGACCGTTGTCGTTGAACACTTGAACCGGAGACAAAATCGATGGCAGCGATGATGTCGGTCGCCTTCTTTGAACATGGAAAAGGCAATAACTGGTTGCCCTCTCTGGTGGAGAAAGCGACCACAGTGGTCTCCTGGAGAAGGAGACTCAGGTGGCCTGGTTGTCTTTTTTTTTGTAAGATGGAGACCTAATGGTCGACGGTCGCTTTTTCTATGAGACGGCGACCACTGGATCACATTCATTCTCATTGGAGAAGGCGACCCAGTGGTTGGAGTACTAGTCAACTTCTCCGATTTTGCCGGAGTTGGTCCCGGAATTGTTCGAAATGTCATTAGAGTTGGCCATAATATTGTTGAAGTATTGTCAGAACTCTAGTGACCTTCTATATATTACAGGTCACTAACTGATTTTTAGGTTTCATTGCACCAAAATAACATGTTGATGTGCTTGATTAAATTTTATAAAAGTTTAAGGCCAGGGGTTAATTGACTTTTATTTCGAATAAAATTTAGGGACATATTTGACCATTTTCCTTTTTAAATTTTTAATGAGTAAAAGTTTCATTTTTAAACAAGCAAAGCCTTATACATTATTATAATTTATAAATACGGAGTAATATTTTGTACAACCATTAACATTATCAACTTTGCCTATATAGCTTTATTAATTATATACATATGAAAGATGATATTTACGTCTTTTAGGTAACAATAAAATTCAATATATTTCTTTACTACTCAACAAACCTGACCACAAGAATCATATATATATATAAACAATTCATTTAATAAAAAGAATTTAAAAAAAAAAAAAATCTTTTAGTGGCCGGAAGAGAAACATGGCGGGAACCACACAATTAAGGAACCAAACTATTAACTTATTTTGAATTAATTGAAAAATTTAACTAATAAGGACTTGTGAATATATATATTAGAGTTTGAATGCAGCATTGCTCTATACAACTATCTGCCTCCGGGAAACTCCGGAGGCAGATACTCTTGACCATCTGCGTCTGTGACATATGCGTCTAGGATTTTTCCGAGGCAGATAGTCCTCAACCTGGGATGCAAATGAGCTGTTTTGTACTAGTGACTACTTCGGGTCCTTAGCAAGCTAGGAGTATATATATATATATATATATAAAACATTAACCTAAGATGTATGACAAAAGCTACGGGAATTGAATAATGGAGCCTGTATGTACGTCTTGTATGTTCACTTGAATCAGCTCTAGATCGAAAGTAGAAACTTCCGTTTTGTACGTGGACTACGTACGATCAATTCAAGTCTCATGCATCACGTTGGATTATATTTAGTAGTGATCGATATACAGCCGTACGTCCTTGTAATATTATATTGAATATTTCCTTAATTATTTAATTGTGTGATATAATCGAGGCCAATTCGATTAAAATAAGAGAAAATATCATTTTTAGTCCCTCAACTATAATACATGTATCAATTTTGGTCCTTGACTATTAAAAATTTCAAATTAGGTGCATGACTATTCAATTTGTATCACATTTGGTCCTTGACTATTAACATTTTCAAATTAGGTGCATGACTATTTATTTTGTATCACATTTGGTCATGCCGTTAAATTTTCCAGCCAAATTTCCGGCGAAGTCATCGGTGACCGACTAATTTATTTAATTTTTATTTTAAAAATTAGTTTAATACTCCGTAAATTTTAAATAAAAAAAAACTTTAAAAAAAATA
>CP025658.1:4808183-5078935 GCA_003576665.1 Ipomoea trifida | reverse complement strand
AACAGCAGGACCCAATGTGATACAAAATAAATAGTCATGCACCTAATTTAAAAATGTTAATAGTCAAGGACCAAAAGTGATACAAATTGAATAGTCATGCACCTAATTTGAAATTTTTAATAGTCAAGGACCAAAATTGATACATGTATTATAGCTGAGGGACTAAAAATGATATTTTCTCTTAAAATAATGAAGGGGTTACGTTGTAACTCCAGTAATAAGTATCAGCCATAGTATGTAGAACACTGCAGTGGGATCTTCAAAAGTTTTTGCAGACATGGCAAGTGAGCAGTGTAGCTTCAACCAGAGATGGTCCTTAAAGGGGATGACAGCTTTGGTTTCTGGCGGCACCCGAGGCATTGGGTTAGTTAGTCATGATTCTATTAACATACTAAAAGAGAATAATTGGATCTGATCTTTTGATGCATACATGGTTTTAGGGCTGCCATAGTGGAGGAGCTGGCTGGGTTAGGGGCGGAGGTTTATACCTGCTCTCGGAATCAGGAAGAGCTGGACCAGAAAGTGCAAGAATGGCAGGCTAAAGGCTTCAAAGTTTCCGGTTCAGTCTGCGACTTAGCCTCAAGAGAACAAAGAAAACACCTCATTCATACTGTATCTTCCCTCTTCAATGCCAAGCTCAATATCCTTGTAAGTCTTGGCTTTAGGTTTAATCACTCTAAATTGCTTACTATTCTTTTTTTTTTTTTTTATTGAGTGACCAGGAAAAACTACAACTACTATCTAAAAGTGTATTCGGGATAAAGTAATCCTAGTCTAAAAAGGATCACAAGAAAACAAATCAGTTTATGTCATTCATCACTGATCAGTTCTAATCAAGAAAGTCAATAGATTACTCTCAATGGAGTCAAATATATAATTCTGTGATTACCAAATTAACTTAATTGTGATTGTCTCCTAGTAGTTATGGAGTAGTATTCTTTTGAATATTATATGTTGGTCAGGTGAACAACGCTGCAATTAGTAAGATGGGGAAATCAAGTGATTATAAGGCAGAAGAGTTTTCACGGATAATTGAAGCAAATGTGGAGTCACCCTACCACCTGACGCAACTCGCATACCCTCTCCTCAAAGCCACTGGAAACGCCAGCGTCGTCTTCATTTCCTCTCTTGCAGGCCACGTTGCATTGCCTGCATTTTCCGTTTATGGATCCTCCAAAGGTCTTCTTGAATTTATTTATAATAAATTGCATAAACTAATTAAGTACTGGTAGTTACAATTATATTAGTGTACATAAGTTGTTGTGAATAACGTTTGCATATATTTTGTACGCGCGATGCGCGAAAATTCATGTCCAATATTAAAACATTAATAAATACCAATGATTAAAATTTATAATTCGAATTATATATACACAAATAATATATATATATTTTATACACACAATTTACCATTCATAGAAATTTATTAATTAAAATATAATCAACCATTAAATTAATTATATAATGATTTTAATAAAATGATAATTAAAGAATAAGAAAAAGATATGGTAGATATAGGTGTATGGTAATAATGATGTAGTTAAAAGTAACGGTGTTATAAGGGTGTAAGGGTAGTTTTGTATAATAAGAATGTAGTAGGGATAATTTTGTCTAATAACATTGAAGTGTACAACATTTAAAGTAAAATGTATACATTTATTAGCATACAAAAGGAGGGACATAAATCAAGGATATGACATTGATTGAGATTTATTAAGTTTTTAAATATTATGCAGCTGCTATTAATCAGCTTACGAAGAATTTGGCATGCGAATGGGGAAATGATGGCATCAGAGTCAATGCTGTTTCCCCATTCAGCGTACGGACTGCACCCATAAAACTCGTAAGTTTGGATTCTTTTTTTTTTTAATTTTTTTTTTTGAATATATACTATTAACTTTGTTAGGATGTAGTATCTGTTCACACATATTTTCTCAATCTATTAAAGCACAAAGAGCCAACACCCCACTGGGAATTAATATTGAAAGTTATAATATTAAGTTAACATTTGAATTGTACTCTCTCTCTCTCTCTCTATATATATATATATATGTGTGTGTGTGTGTGTGTGTCATTGTTCATATGAGTCTACCCCTTTTAATGTGTCGGTGTGGACAGATCTGTGCCATTAAAAGTTAAAGATCAATGGCCTATAAAATTCAATTAACAACAACTATGCAACTGTGCATTTTACTAAACAAAAAGAAGGAGAAAGTCTAAGTCATTGATCTCTAGCTTTTAATGGCACAGATCTGTCCACACGGACTCATCGGATATGATGAACCTATTTGATCATGAGTCTTTGTGTGTGTGGGAGAGAGATTAGAGAAATCAGCAGCCGCCCGCGCACACTATCTAAAAGTGGACATTGGATAAATCTAGCCTCGCCTTAATCACCTTAGTCAAGGAGCTTAACATATTGTTTTGATTCAGGAGGAAATTGATCCATCAATAGTGAAAATTTATCCTGAAATTATGATGAGAACTGCACTGAAGCCAATGGCAGAAGCTAATGAGATATCTCCATTGGTAGCATTCCTTTGTCTTCCCGCAGCTGCTTCACACATCACTGGTCAGGTTATCCTCATCGATGGAGGCTACACAGCTGGAGGCTTCCACTTCTAAATTTTTTTAGCACTAATTAACACAATCACTTATTTCACTATATGTACTCATCCGGTCCAATGGCACAATTATGCTCTTGAATTTAAATAGAGTTAATTCCACCGGAGATCCCTTGTCTTTGGTGGTGATTCTAAATTTAGTCCCAGACTATTGTTTTTGTCATTTAACACTTCCATTTTTTGGACACTTTTGGTCCTTTTGATGATTTTTTTTGATAAAATCCTATTTTTAGCAAGGGTATTATTGTCTCTTCATATTTTTTATTTATTTTGCCAGTTTTCTAATCACTCTTTAAAAAAATAGTTAGCTGGTTCTCTTCATAATTCCACCACCCTCGTTTGTATTCCTCCTTCACCCGCCTTCTTCGCTGGCTTCACCTTTCTTCGCCTTCCTTTCACCACCGATTTCACCTTCCTTACGTACTCACGCTGAGACTCACAGGCTCACACCGTGAGTCTCAGCGTGAGTTCTTGATCAGAAACCATGACGAGGACTCACGCTGAGACTCACACCGTGAGTGTCAGCGTGAGTTCTTCTAGTTGAAATAATTTCAGTCATTAAAAACACAAAAAGATGTTCTCAAAAAAAAAAAAAAAAACACAAAAAGATAAAAGCATTAGCCTAGGGTATTAGGGTGTTGGTGGATTCAATTGATAACATAATTGATTCAGTGTTGCGCTATGAACATTATGAAATGTCACACATCATAATAAATTACTAAATAAAAAAAAAAAAATATATATATATATATATATATATATATATATATATATATATATATATATATATATATATCCAATATTAATAGCTGATAAGGTAAGAAAAATAATTTTAAAAAATACTAAAATCAAAATAACATAAATCATTCATTTCAACAAATTAATAACTGAACCAATATTTTTTTAGTTCATGTTATAGGTCTAATTTTATTGAACTCTTATTATTATATAATAGATACTAGTATTTTTGCCCGTGTGTTGCAGGAATGGATTTGTTATAATATTTTAATAATATTTAGATCGATATATAATTATAAAAATTATAACATCGAATATTAAATAGCGCAATTGATGAAATTGGTTGGATCGATTATATTTTATAATATTTTCTTGCTTGAATTAGAGCAAATAATTGTCCAATTACCCGTGCGATGCACCGATAATTTTTTTATTATATATTTAGATAATAAAAATATAAATATAAATATAAAAAAATTCTAATATTGAATGGGTACATTTATTTGATTATAAGATTAGTTCAAAACTATTACTCAATTAATTGAATAATATATGACTTATTTGTCTACAATTATCTTTAAAAGATCGATATGTATAGTAGTATGACTTATGTAATTATATTATTACTAAAATAAATATGGGAAAAATGAGAAATAATTTAATTATAATTATTATAAAAATAAATTCAACGACCAATGCTTAGCTTAATTACCATAATAATTATTAGGCAATTATTATTAGTCAATTACACTAATATATGTGCAATTATACTTTTATACCTTAAGTATATTCATTTTCATCATATCGCATTTTTTTTCTTCTCCTCTATATTTGAATAAATTTATTTTAATTATTATAAAAAAATCTAACAACCCATGTTTAATTAATTTTTTAAATTTTAAATAATTTAAAGTTTTCAAAATGAAAGTGTAATTAATTTTTACTTTTATATATAGTATAGAAGTATATATTAGTATTTTATATATATATATATATATATATATATATATATTTTCAATCAATTAGTAATATCAGTTTTTCTTTTCCATTTTATCTTTACTATTGTTTGGGCAGGGAATTTCAAAAAGGATGATTTTATTTTTATTAATAGTAGTATAGATATAGAAATATAGATAAGTATTCGAATTATTATTATTGGTATAAATAATAATTAATAAATTATTTTTTTTCTTGTAAAATTACGCAGAATTTGTTTTCATTGTTCTCACAATTATAATGGTTTAATTATTCTCAGAATTTGTTACCAATTAATTAATAATATTAGTTTGTGCGGGAAAGTTGAAGGGGATGATTTTACTTTTATTAATAGTATCGATACGTGAATATAGAAACAATATTACCAATTAATAGATATTAGTTAATTTCCATTTTACATTTTCTTACCAAATAAGCTTTATTAATTATTTGACCAATAAAATATTTAATTTTTTTTTGAATACAACTAACTCAATTACATTGTAGTATCTGTTCAAACATACTTTCTAATCTATTGGAGAAAAGTTTGGGTGGGGGAATGAAATAGGAGGATTTTACTTTTTATATATATCTATATAGTATAGATGTGTGTGCGAGATATTGAAGGAATATCTAATCCTTCAGGCCTCATCACAAAGATGTATGCTAATTTTATGATAACTGTGAAACACAATAAGTGAAAATTTTCATATTAAAACCAACAAAGCTTTGATTATTTATATTGGAATTCTTCAGTTATCCCTTTGCCACTCTTTATTTTCAATTCAAAAAAATGTACAAGTAAATATATTCTTTATTTTCCTTTCTTCAATTTTCAATTTCTCCAATATTAGGTGTACAAACTCTTTAATTGTTTTTTTTTTTTAATGAGCAAAACTCCATTTTTATACAAGTAAAACCTTATGCATTATTATAAATTATAAAATATAATAATATTCCGTAGTACAACCATTAGCTTTATCAACTATTATTATATTTAAGTGTCATGAATTCCGTTGGATTATATTTAGTGATATACAGACGTACGTCCATCGGTCCATGCATGTCATATTGAAGATTTCATTATTCTATTTGGGTGATATAATTGATGCCAATCTATCATATTATAAATTAATTAAAGAGGTATCAGCCATAATAGCAGACCATCCGATCCAGTGCAGTGGGATCAAAAGTATAACATTTGCAGACATGGCAAGTGAACAGTGTGGGTTGAAGCAGAGATGGTCCCTCAAGGGCATGACAGCTTTGGTTTCTGGCGGCACCAGAGGCATTGGGTTAGTTAGTTGTAATTCTATTAACATACCGACTAAAAAGGAATCATATCTTATCTTTTGATGCATACATGGTTTTAGGGCTGCCATAGTGGAGGAGCTGGCTGGGTTCGGGGCGGAGGTTTATACCTGCTCTCGGAATCAGGAAGAGCTGGACCAGAAGGTGCAGGAATGGCAGGCTAAAGGCTTCAATGTTTCCGGTTCAGTCTGTGACTTGGCCTCTAGGGAACAGAGAAAACACCTCATTCATACTGTATCTTCCCTCTTCAATGGCAAGCTCAACATCCTTGTAAGTCTTGGCTTTAGGTTTAGGGGTAAATGGCTATTGGCTGTTTAGGTTGGCTGTTTGGGTTAGAAGGTATGATTTGTTGATAATATTAGTTGATGGTAGAAAGTTAGCTGTTAGCTGATAGGTGTTTGGTATAATTTCTTTTCTCAAAAAGCTAATTGAAAAGGCTGCTTTGAGTAGCCTTTTGAATTTTAGCATTTTGGAGTTACAAAAAGCTTATTAACCAAATACTCCGTAACTAATAGTGGTCAAATAAGCCAAAATTGACTGATAGGCTGATTATTTACCAAACAGGGTCTTAATCACTCTGAATTTCGCTTACTTTTCTTTTTTTTTAGTGATAGGAAATTAAAACCTTCGACTAATGCACATCACCTTGTGACCCTAGCTAGCTGGCACAGATAAATCTACTTAGCTAGGTTTTTACTGATCAACTTAGACCAAAAAGGCCTATAGATTGTTCTTACTAAATGTCAAACTTGTAACCTTGTGATTACCAATTCAACAGTCAGACTTGACCAATTAAGTTGTGGTATGTTGGTCAGGTGAACAACGCTGCAATTAGTAAGATGGTGAAAGCAGGGGATTATGAGGCAGAAGAGTTTTCACGAATAATTGAAGCAAATTTGGAGTCACCCTACCACCTGACGCAACTCGCATACCCTCTCCTCAAAGCCACTGGAAACGCCAGCGTCGTCTTCATTTCTTCTCTTGCAGGCCACGTTGCATTGCCTGCATTCTCTGTTTATGGATCCTCCAAAGGTAATTAAATTTGAATTATATATATATATATATATATATATATATATATATATATATATATATATATATGACAAAGGCCTTGTGGTCAAGCGGCATAAATGTGGTCCTCTCAAGTGAGAGGTCACAGGTTTGATCTCTAGAAAAAAAAAAAAAAGAATTGCATATATTAATTAAGCAGAGCAGTACGATCGAGTAGTGTTACGTTAGATTTGATGATATTAATGAATGATAGATGTCGCGATTATATTACTGTACATATAGGTTGTTGTATTATATTAGCAGTGAATAATGCATGTTTGCATATATATTATGCAGCTGCTATTAATCAGCTTACGAAGAATTTGGCATGCGAATGGGGAAATGATGGCATCAGAGTCAATGCTGTTTCCCCATCTGGGGTACGGACAACACCAATGAAACTCGTAAGTTTCCTACCTAGTTTTAACCAACATTTTTTACTCTAATTAATTACTCACTAACTAATTAATCAAAAAAATTATGGATCACACTTGTGTGAGACGGTTAGGGTCGACATAAAAATGTAATACTTATATTAAAAAAATATAATGCTAAGAGTTTATTACCGAAATAGTCCCTCGACTATTGCAAAATTACCAATTTGGTCCTTGACAATTTTTCGTACCCAATTAAATCCCTCGACTTTAAAATTTTTAACCAATTTGGTCCTCCGTTTATTTTGCCGTCAAACATCCGTTAAAATCGGGACTAAATTGGTAATTTTACCATAGTCAAAGGACCAAATTGGTAATACTTTTACATCATTTGTGGATCATGAATGACACAGATCTGTCCACACCGACTCATCGGAAATGGTGGACCCATTTAATCATGAGTCTATATATATATATATATATATATATATATATATATATGTGTGTGTGTGTGTTTTTATTTTTATGATTAGAGAAACCAGCAGCCATTATCTAAAAGTGGACATTGAGTAAATCTCGCCTCGCCTTTATCACCTTAGTCAAGGAGCTTAACATATTGCTTTGATTCAGGAGGAAATTGATCCATCAATATTGAAAGTGTATGGTGGAATTATGATGAGAACTGCATTGAAGCCAATAGCAGAGGCTAATGAGATATCTCCATTGGTAGCATTCCTTTGTCTTCCTGCAGCTGCATCACACATCACTGGCCAAGTTATCCTCATCGATGGAGGCTACACAGCTGGAGGTTTCCACTTCTAAATGCTCTAATTTTTAGCACTATATGTAATCATCCGGTCCAATGCCACAATTCGGACCATAAAAGATATAATAATATCTACAGACCCTTTGGATGGGTTAGATTTTAATTTTAAAAGGCAATTGAATTGCTGAAAAATAAATTTTGGTTATAATAAAAGAATTTTTAGTTATGTGGGTTTTGAGCTATCTTCTACATACATCTACCTAACGCCCAACTGAAAGCGCACAGAGTTTTTAGTTTTTTTTTTATGCTTTATCTTGAGGACATAGCAGGATCAGAGTTGGAAGGTTTGATTACTACTTTGAAGCTAATTAAACCTTTTTAAATGGGAGTAGATAATGACTTACAGTTATATTTTCCGTTATTAAATTAATTGATGATGCAATTGATGAATTCACCTATAAAGATTCAAACAAATTGCTAAAAATTCAATGTGTGTGTATATATAATAAGGAAAATAATATTTACACTCAAGTATATGTAAAGGTCAGCTTCCCCCTTTCTATTTTTTATTATTTTTATATTTATTTTTATTTTTCAAAAAGAGTATACATTGACAAAGATATATATATATATATATATATACATACATACATACATACATACATACATACATACATACACACACACTGATGGCGATATGGGACCTCAGAATGGGGTCAATTTTATTGGAAAAGTATTGGTCCAAGCGGGAGTGGTGAATGAAGGAGGTTGGCCCAAGTCTTATTGGGCTAAGAAGAGAGGCATGCATGGACCCAGAAAGACACAAAAGAGGAGAGAGAAGAAGTTCGCAAGCGGGGGTGGTGCAGGTCATGTCGGACCAAATGGATAAAGGGTGCTACCAATGGGGATTGAACGCACAACCTCTCACATAATACGTACGCACACCTCACCCTACCACAGCTACCAGGCCACTCCATCACTTATGTACTAAGGCGCCGCTACACCTTATATATGTTCTTATATTTGCGTGTTGGCAGCGTTAACAACTGGTCATGCCCGGCTACCTCATGCCATGGTGTGGCCAGCGTGGTTGGTGCGCTCTTGGGCATGGCACTGGTGCCCATGCTTAGGGGGGGGGGGGGGGCATAGTATTGAAGGTATGTTCAAACATGGAGGGGGTGGTGATCGACTCTGCCAGCTAGCGCATGGCTAGCGAGGTTAGCCCATCGGACTCCCCATTACGTGACGTGGCTAGGCTAGCGGGGTCTAAGCACCCACTGGTGCATTATATTATCAGCGCCCCCATCGGGGGGGTGGTGGTAATAAGGGGTAGAGCGAGGTGGTAGAGAAGGTGGTGAGAAGCTAGACATGGGTGAAGACACGAGCTGAGGCATACATGGACACGTGGATGATGGATAGGGAAGACTAACCAATATCGTACACTTGTTAAAAATCCAGAAGGCTCTTTACACTATAAATAGGCACCATTTCATCTCCTGAAGGACATGACCCCTTGGATAATTCAATCCTAACTGGCTCAGTAGTTTGTGGTCTTAACCTTCAACCCTTATACTAGGGTTCGATCCTAGCCTACATTATTATTCTTAGTCCATTATTTGGGTTATAGCTTGTATTATTTATTTATTATTTAATTTGGACCAGTATCTAAAGCTTTGTATGCACTCTTTTGGACCTAGCGCCCCAGCAATAATAATATTATTTTCCCACCGTCGTTCTATATACTTACATACTCAATTTATGGTGGACCCAGTCCCGACAAAACCATCACACACCTATAGGGTTCATCAATGATTAAGAATTTTAAAAAAAATTACAGAGTCAATCTTATAATTATTACAAATTTAAAATTTTATACTCTTTAATATTTATAAGACTAACCTCAACATTTTTCTCCTTATTCTTCAACGGCCATCTGTCGTTGAATATTTATATAATTATTATTATAGATTACAGTTACATGTTGTGATCGATTATAGATTATTACCCCAAAATAAACTTCAAATTATTAGGAATCATTAATATCTATGGGTTTTACTAAACGATTACTTTCGTCAAGAAAACAGTCCGTGCACACCTTTTATGTTATTATTATTATGAAATAAATCTATACCCACATCAAAAATAATAATATTATTATTATTAGAATAATTATTTAAAAAAAATCAGAAGAAACATGATTGCCAGCTATTCAAGAGATCATGATGTGTGGCATTTCATAATGTGCATAGCACAACAATGAATCAATTATGTTATCAATTGAATCCACCAACACCCTATGCTAATGCTTTCATCTTTTTGTGTGTTTTTTTCATGACTGAAATTATTTCTTAAAAGTTCTTAGTATGTTCAAACAACCTTGTCAGGAAGGCTAAATCATAAGATTTCATGTTTGTCCATATCCAGTTCTTGCCTTCTACATCCCACTTCGTTAGGTGGCTCATCATTTTCACAATCCTAGATATAGACACATTTATATGTTTATTACTCAATAATTTTTCATTTTTTATTGATAAAAAATTATAAAATAAAATCCGAAGAATTCGGAAAATGGTACGGTGTTGGTTGTTGATGAGCATATAATATATAACTAATAAACATGTAGTTCAACTATCAAATTAAACTTAATTAAGATCATATGTAACGGGCTCGACTGAGAGGATTTTGGCAAAATTTAAACTCGTGACCAGTGACTTTTAGATACAAGAGTCATGCTCGATCAATTCAACTCGACTACCTCTTTTGGGGCAATATATATAACCCTTTAATTTTTCTAAAAATAGAATTGCAAATGGGAAATGAAAGCTGTTGCTCAGCTGTTGTTGTTATTAGCAAGATATTAAAGTAATTCAAACAAATCTGACCTCATATTATAAAATAAATTTGCACTGGTAGTTAGATGCGGATCGATCATGCCAAAAGATATATTGATTTCTTTTTTAATTTCCTTTAAAATAATGGATATATTCAATATAATATAATAAATGAGAGCGAAATATTGATCTTCTATACAAAAGAGTAAATACAAATATATAATTGTTATCGATAAGAAATATTAAAAATAAAATAATTTAAAAAAAAAAAAAAACTATTAAGATCGATATGATTTAAGAGTGTCTCACCTCAACCGTTATTTGATGATTCAATGATTACAGTCAAAGAAAATAAAATAAAATTAAAGGTTATAGTCATAAGGTGTGAACCAAATAGTTTGAATCTGATCTGATTTCACTAATTAGTTGTTTAAATGATATAAACAAAACTTAGACTCAAGTGGTTAAAGAGTTGTGCTCAAAGTGTGAATAAAAATACCCATAGTCACAACAATTAGAAGGCATCTTATCCAGTTGATTATTTTACTCGATGCAATGACATATTATAATTTTATTTCATTAAATACTACTTTAAAAAAAGACAGTGAAATGTTCGTGTGATGAGACATGATTATATGGAAAAATAAAGTGATCGATCATTTAGCGATCGAGCGCATCCCAGCCTACTCCATACTTCGAGTATAGAAGTTTTGGAAAATTCGATCCCCTTGTGCGACTACTTAGCAACGATATAATATATAATACGTATTTCCTAACAAAAATATGTTCTAACAACCAATACTTAGATTTACTTTTGCGGAGTTTTGATCTTTCCTCCCTCTGATCTTATTCAGAAATAGAAACGTGAATTTTATATTTCTAATAAAACTCAAACTTCTTATCAAAGTCAAGTGATGTCAAGTTAATCCATTAGCCAATCAAACTAACAAAGAGTGGTTGATAATTTACTTATTTACAAGTCAAATATTATCTTTATAAACAGTAGATGTACATCCATTTGGTGCAAAATTAAAATTTCTTTTTCCAATTGCTAAAAATATATTCATAAAATATGCTTCCATATATGAGTTGTGCAAAATAAGCAATGGCCTACCTACTACCTTGGCCGGTCCCATCTGTCAATTAATTTTGGGCAATTTTAAAGCATAAGGTAAACTATATATTATATTTAATTAAGTAAATAGAACTTATCAATGCTATTAAGCATGGATGGTTTATTAGCAATGAAGAAAAGGATGTATGTTTATTAATTACTTTAAGATGGAATGAATTATTAATTTAATGGTGTTGGACATGTTGTATGTTAATATGTTAAAGCTAGCTCATGATAAAACTATAGAGAATAATATTAAAATTGTCAATAATTTATAGAGATTTGGTGAGATGTAATGTAATGTGGTTTAGATGGAGCTTTCATATATTGAAGTGTTTTCATCAAGGTATTTTATATATTTATTGTGTGTTAATTAGGTCATGAAAATTGTTACGTAGACCTAGTCTAGCCTACGTAATTGTAATCCCTATAATTTAATAATTATGTTTTAATATGGATAGATGTTCGTAGTGCAAAATTATTAATACAATATAAAGTATAGAGATTCTATTAGCTATGCATTCTCTGGCCACTAGCTCATTTTGTGTAGTTTATTGTAATTAAAATATTTTTGCCAAAAAGTTGGGTTGAAACCTTCTCAAAATATAAATATTGTATGACATACAAATACAATGGTAGGCAAATATGGACTTGTGAACTAACTCTAGAGTTGGGTGTACTCAAAGCCTAGCTAGCTATTATGGTAAATATAATCACAAAGAAAATATGTGATACATCTTCAATGCATAACACTTATTTTTCAATCTTTGTTGATGATTATTACTTCTATTTTTTGAATGATGAGATAAATTCTCAATTACTTGAGAGTATATTAGGTAAATTTCACTTTTGTGTAATAGTCAATAAATCACACGGAAAAAGTAAATTGACCTCAGTAGAAAGACTATATTTAATGGACTCAACTCACAGGATGCTATATATCTTTGTTAATGATGACACCCTATTAAATTGACTAATGATAGCACATCATGTTAACATTTGATAAATTGTATTCTAACTTTTTAAAAACATCTAGTAAATCATATATGTATGTGATGTAAATAATTAGATGTGGACATTACTATATGTATTAAATTATGATAATAACCATACCACTTTATCGTAGTTATTTTTATTACTTCATTGTCGTTGGAGCGCTACATTGGAACCAAAAGTTTCATATAATCACATTAGACCTGATATTGTATTTGTGATGAAATTGCTAGCAACATCTATTGCTCCTCCTACAATGAAATATTAGAGTAGTGTTTAACATATTCTCCGGTATTATTGAGATACAAAGATTTGATATTTAAGTGAGAAACCAAGATATATGATTTTAAATCCTTAATAGGCTACTTGGGTAGGCTATTTTGTTTGATCCCAAACTGGTTATGCTATGTTTAAGGTTGTGTTGCATATATGATAAATGAGTATGTTAATATTTAACAAAGCATATGTAGCGTCAAAATTCAACTCATGATCTCTTGTGCGCACCGAAAATTAATTGAGTTGCTCATACACTAATTGAGTAATTTTTTATTTTTCTTTTTTTGAGTACTACTGACTATGTTACAATGTAATACCTACTGAAGTACAAAGAGTCAACAGTTGCCTCCACTGAGACTCGAACCCACTCCCACACTCCCATTATCCATGTTGGAGCGTAAACCGGGACACCGGGTGCCACTAGACCACAAGATCTTGGCTTCTTATTTATTTTTTTTGAAACAGGCAATTGAGTATATACTATATTTTTGTGGAATAATATTCCTGTATTGATAAAAACGACTAAAATCTCTATCTTCAAGTATTAGATAAACATTTATCTTATAATCTTTCTGACGCCGCACCCGAATTTCTTATACTTCCTTGAAATCGAAATTTTGTCTGGCGTACACCTGGCCACCATCCAGTCACGCCACGTCACCCTCTCTTCACCCCTCCCTCTTTTAAATCTTCATCCCTTCCATTTCTTCCCCCTCAGCTCCATATTTCAACTCTCCCCTCTTCACCTAATACTCTCATATATCTTTTCCATCAATAATTCCCATTTTCATTTTCAATTTCAAAACACACACAAATTTTTATATATGGAGGGTTTGATTCCGTTTGTGTACAGAGCAATCATGGACTACAAGAATGGGGGAAGACAAGGGGGCATGATGAATTATGCTTGTATGAGCAATGAATCTCCTTCCGCTTCCTATATGCGGCTCCCCGGCGACTCCGGCAGGTTCGAGGCGTCCGATATACAGCTCGGATTCTCCACGTCGTCGGCGTCGCCGTCAGCCGCCTCCAAGAGGATGGCTTCAGCCGCCGGAGTGCAGCCGTGCAGCTGGATTTCAAGCCGCGCTGTGAAGAAGTGATCTCAACAATATTATTATAATATTATATTATATTACTTGCTGTTGCCTGAAGAAAATGGCAGGGGGCATGCAGGTAATTTCACAAAATTTACAGGAACTTGGACGCTTGTAACAAGAAAACTATATTACTTTGGGGGAAGAAGAAAGCTACTACTTTGCGTGTGGCATGCCTGTCTTGGTTTTTTTTTTTTTTTTTTTTTGGTTACTTATAAAATTTCTTATTTTAATGTTGTTATTTTGGAGTAGATAAAGTTTGTGGATAACCAAAGGGACCACGCAACGTTCTACTCCAAAGTGTACCAAATTGTATATATGTTTGCTTGTGTGTTAGTGTTTCTTAATGATGTTCCAAAATAAGTACTTTGTGATTAATATAATTATTTATAATAAAATATAACTTTATTATTGCCCATCAGCTTTGAGGTAATATAAACTTATCAGATTCAGATTACCTGAGGTAATATAAACTTATCAGCTTTGAGGTAATATAAACTTATCAGATTCAGATTACCTGAGGTAATATAAACTTACCAGATTCAAATTAGCTTACTAAATTCAGATTACCTGAACCAAACGCCCTAATTATCCACTAAATTAGGGACCTAATGGTTAATAGGAAGAAGGTAAATAAGTAGCAAGGAATGGTAAAGCAAAATTGAACTCATTACCACATAACTACATAAGTCAACCGCTTTGGTGTGCAAGTAGCAACTAATACAAAAGAAATCATCCCAACAATTTCAAAGGGAGAGACGTCACACCTAAGAAGATTGAGAGGATTGGAGTAGACTTTACACGGGAAAGGAAGGTGTTGAGAACAGTAAAGTGAGGAAAACAAATGGTCTAAGAGATGACTTAAACTGAGGCTAAGATCCAGAACGTAACGTGAGAAGAAATGGCAATTAGAAACCAGGTGATGAATGCCAGGACAGCCGACAGCTCAAATTTCACGCATGGAAGGTGGGCCGGATCGTTGCAGAACTTTAAATCTTTGGCGTATAGAACCGCTATCCCTGCTGAGGCGCACGCAGCAGCAAGTGATAACGTAGATGTCACCTGCACCCGAATCAATATGCAGCGAAATATGGTCAAGTTAATATATGGATACCTTCTTCACAGTACGTCTAGTAGCTCAAAACATGGCGGCAATACAAAATAAAGGGTAAAAACGAGGCCAAGAGATCATTTTTCATGTGCCTGTTTAGATATATTGAGAGTAAAGTCTAACAAAAGGATACATACCCAATCCCCGACGACAAACAGGCTCACCAAGACTGGACTACAGATGTCCCGTTTTATCTTCAAAGCATAGGCATCAAGGCATGCAAGCCCAAAGCTCCACAGTACTTGAAGTCCCATCGATGCAATCAAATAGCTGAAACAAAAACAGCACGCATAGAAATAAAATTAAAAAGGCACATGAATAGGTGAGGTGAAGTGATCCTAAATGAACAAATAGAGTTTTGTTTTCTTTCTATTTTGCACGGGGGGAGGAAATTTATTAGGTATGAAGACCTTTTCATAGTTTTAACTTTAAAAACATTAATTAGGATTTAGGTGAACTTGTCCTGTTGAGCATGAATAGAAGAAATTAACATCTTATGGCTTTAAGACAAAATAACTAACCAAAATATCTACCAGCCAGAGAGACACGACATTCTTGATTAACTACTGAATTTATTCATCACCAAATTCTTGAAAGCATCAGATAAAAAGAATCACGCATACAGATACAGTCAGCAGATAAGACTACTGAATTTGTTAGAGAGCCATGCTAATTGTCCTTTTTCCACAAGAATGATGAATACACTAGAAAGAATAAGTCATATACAGTCTGGGCAGTACTGAAACCTTTATCTCAGTAGTTAGGTTGGCTTCAGAGCAGTATTTGACAGCATCTCTGTGTAATTCTGATATTTACCTCACATAGTTTGCCCTTGTGGTAAACAAAATTCAAGCACAAAATTTTCAAGTTTCTTGCTGGTAACTGGAAATGTTCTATTTCCTCCCACAAGCTGGCAAAGAGGTGCTCATCAAATCCACTCTCACAGCCATCCCACCTACTCTATATCTTCCTTTACACTCCAATTAAACTCTAATACTTCTCTAATTCCAAAATTTTGGTTGACTTCTCATAGAAGTAGCCTATTATTGTATGTGCAATGAAACTTCTCTTATTTCAAAGTTTTCTAGACTTCCTATGACTAAGGGAAAGAACTAAGAACCTATTGGGTGTGGGTATGGGATAATCGAATTAGATTCTTGTAGCCAAGCAAATTTTCAGGTTTCTTGCTAGTAACTGGAAGTGTCCTCTTTCCTCCCATGAGCTGGTAAAGAGGGATGTGCTCATCAAGTCCACTCTCACAGCCACCTCACCTACTTTACATCTTCCTTTAATCTTTATGCTCCAATTAAACTCTGATACTCTTCTAATTTCAATTTTTTGGTAGACTTCTCATAAGTCATAACTGAGAAGAAACGTATTTCTAGATGTACAATGAAACTTCTCTTATTTCAAAGTTTTCTAGACTGCCCATAAGTCCATAACTAAGTGAAAGAGCCTGTCGGGTGTAGCAGGTTTGGGATTATAGAATTGTAGACTCTTGTAGCCAAGTAAAGCTAAAGGATTTGAACAAACACTAACCTGCTTCCCTCAAAGAAGAAATAATCCTTCTACCTGACCATTCATCAGCTAATGATTTCCCTGAATCCCTTAAGAAAGATTATTATCCTTCTAGAGCCTGGAAAATTCTAATCAATTGTTTCAATCTTATCAAGGACCAGACTACAAATGGATGGTAGTCAATGGTTCCAAACAGATGTTAGAAGGAACAGATGATTGGTGAGATTAATTCTTATCTTTCAAAGATCATGTATCAATTTATCATGGACTTAAAGAAGGAAAGGAAACTACTCTGCTAAATATGGATATTGCCTTCTCTTCACAGAATTGGGCCTGCCTCATAATGTAGGCATTCTACTACTGATAATTGTGAAGACATAAGGGCGTTTGGGGCATCGAGATTCAAAATATTATTATAAATATTCTTTTGATTGAAATTACCTCAGTAGTATTCTCCCTCTTAATGACAGCATAACGATCAGATTTCATATATCAAATGCCATGTTCTATGTGTTCAAGAATCAGTATGCGTTAGAAATGAGAATTGACTTGCTTTTGATCCTTTGATTTACGAGAAAGCCCACAACCGCTATCTGAAGGTGCACTGGGTAAAGCCGGCCTTGTGATCCTAGTCGGCAAAGGACTACAATGAGGTAAACCAGCTTAGATTGTCCATAGTTGACTGGCTCAAACCAAGAAGGCTAATAGACAACTTCTATGGAGAATTGAACTTGGACCTTGAGGTTACCAAGCCAACTATCTGACCAACTTGGTTGGGGGTTGCCCCCCAAAATCCCAAATTGACTCTCTTATAATGCATTAAGTCTCAGCATGTTTGGGCTGCTTACCTGCAAGCTTGGGTTTTGCTTTAATGATGGAACATGTCAACCCTTTGGATATTTGATCAAGCCATGCACTCTACAACATACAAGTCCTAACCATTTCACTCAAATAATTTGTTCCAAATGATATTGCTTCATCTAATTATAAAAACCATATGAAGGGGCAAAATCTGATGGAGCCACATCATTTGAGAAAAATTATTTGGGCCACATAGCATTATCCTTGTTACCATGAGTCTTCATCCCAAATAATGCTACAACCTACAAATAATCTGGGGCATGCCCTAAATAATTTGTAGCATGTAGCATTATCCTTGGCCTATTTGGGGCATGTGGCATTTTTTGGGACAAAACAAAATGAAGCCTATTTGTTACCAGGACAAAGGCCTGCCAGAAAATAAACCCACTCCAATGATAAATAGGCCAATCCAAATGCAAATCTCTTGATGCATATCCAAATCCAGAACTTCAATTCTCTCATTGCTGGTGCCACAGCATACTATCTTAGATTCTTAGGTGAAGATAAGGAGAATCAATGCACTGAGTTACCCACTCTATCCCCATAAATGGTCCTTTCTGTATACCAAGTTCTTCTGCTCGAAGGAAATACAGTCCATGGACAGCACTTGCAACCATCCTTGATGGACGACCCATATTGTTCTTGGGAGAACAGTGTCTGTATTTGTCACCACATCTCTCCCTTGGCTAACATGTAATTTTCTACACACTTGACTGAGTCAAACCCTTTGGACCACAACCACACATCCAGACACTAAAGAGTTGGAAGAAACTTTTTGCAGGCTAAATAAGACTGGAAGAAAAACTGCAGGTAGAGGTCACATTCCTGTCAACTTAGCAAAGAAGAACTCATTCTTAGCAAGGAGGGATATCATTTAATCTTGTTAGAACTGCTCTGTAATCTTCTGCATTATGAATTAGGATTGACACCATGACTTAAGTATCCATACTTGAACTAATCTTTCTACCTATCAAACTCTATTATTTCCCTTTGAAATAAAGAGAGAGGGAGGTTCTACACTTCTACTAAGCACCTCAATGTTCTAATTTTAGAAAATAATAATAATAACCAGAAAGAAGAAATTTAAACAGTGGAAATGAGAAACACATACCAGAAAGCAGTGAAGTTGGAAAACCCATAAGCAGAAGCCATAACCCCAATAGAGCCAGCTGCGAACAAGCATTGCCCAATCCTCAATAACAGCCCACTCACACTTCCAGGACTTCCTACAAACACCTTCATCCCTTTCCTCCAAGAAAACAGTAAAGTGAGTCCCTTTCCCCAAAGCCGCAGGGCCCTTCCCCACCAAAAATCAAAGGGCCCTTCTAAGAACCCTAGAGGATGAGAAGCAGCACCATTGTTGCACGCCAAAGATCTAAACCCCACCCCCCAATGAATGAAATTTGGATCTACAGGGAGTTGGGTGTGCTGCTGCGCTTGTTTTTCATTTGTGATTCGGAGAAGCAAATATGAGAGATCCAATCATTCAAACAATGCATCCAACTAATAATACCCACTCTAAGATGGCCTTTTTGTGTTGGAATTAGAATATGGTGGCAATTATAGTCTTGTCTGATTGCGTAGCAGTATGTGATGAATGCGACCGCATTTGTCTTGGGAACAATGGGTGGTGGAACAAAAGTTAAACATTTTCTTACAACACGGTTTATAAAAGCATCTAATCCTACCTCGTGATTTCACCACTTTAATAACTTTCAATTTCATATTTGGAAAACCCCACCCAATAACCAGAACTACCAGAATTATGTATCACTCACTTTATCACCCCTTTTAAAAATTTAGAGATATATTCAATTTTTCTAATTTCATCATACTATATTATCGACCTCATGAACTCGCTCCATGCCCACAAGATGGTAAATCAAGGTAATATAATTTTGATACTCAATACTGAAGTATACATTTTCACACAAAAAGTCCAACCTAAATTTAAATCGTTGTGAAACGAATCGAGCACTCACCTTATCGTAGGAAGTAAGCTACGCTTTACATCATCTATGTAACTGAAATATATACAAATTTGATAATTACGAATATTATTTGACGACATTAAAAATTAAAAACTGAAGTGATAAAATCACTATAGTGCATTAATAGATAGATCATTGGAGTAATTTAACATAATTTAAGATATATCAAAACAATTAACCTATGTTGACAAATAGGTTTTTAACATGAGTTTAGTTATTTTAAAGGGGTGAATTGGAAGATTAGGACATATGAATTTTATGTAACTAATAAAAATTAAAAAAATGTGTTGTAATGGAATTTGTTTGCAAGACATGTTTACAGGAAGATATAATATGTAAAATACTCAAAATAAATAATAATCCCACACAAGTAAATGTAAATTTGTGAGTGAAGGATGAATAAAAAGAAAAGTAAATTAGTATAGTATTTACTTCATAACTCTTCTGAGTCAATTTTTTTACGCAAAGAGCTAACGCCCCCCACTGGAGTTCGAGAACCCGTGACCTCTCACTTAGAAGGGCCACAGCTATGTCGCTTGATCACAAACTCTTCTAAGTCTATTATGTTTATAAATAGGACTTTACTTGTATATATTATCTTTCTCTGTAATTTTCTTGTATTCAGATTATTAGAAAATGGGTCACACTTGTGTGAGATCGTTTCACGGGTCTCAACATATATAATTTGGGTCATAAAAGTCAACCAAATACCAACTCATAATATTAACTATGACTCAAATTATGTTGATCCGATCTGTCTCACAGATTAAGATCCGTGGGACGATCTCACACAAATTTTTGCATTAAAAAATACACAGACAAAGTTCTTTACCTAAACCCTCATCAGGTATCAGTTTGGTATGGATCTGATGGCCTATGTTAATGTTTCTACTGGCGGTAATGATGGTCAGGCAATTTTGTCAAGTTGAACGGTGACCGAGATCTCTTCTGCTCAACCGGTGCCTACTCCGAATATGCTTCATCAGGCTCATCACTACGTTTCCATCAAACTCACTGCTACGAATTTAATGTTTTGGAAAGCGCATTTGGTTCTGTTTTTGCACGACCAGAATTTGTATGGGTCTATTAATGGTTCAAACCCTTGTCCTCCGGAGTTGGTTGCGTCGACCTCGTCCGCTAAAACTCTACTTGTATATTCTCTTTCTATGTAATCGTCTGCTAAGACTCTACTAGCTTGTATATTCTCTTTCTATGTAATCTTCATGTATTCAGATTATTAGAAAATACACAAACACAGTTTTTTACCTAAACCCTCATCCTAGTCTACTACTGCATTTTCTATTTGTAAAATTAATATATATATATATATATATATATATATATATATATATATATACATACTAATGGTGTATCAATCAATTTCTGATACGCAATGAATATAAGGCACATCAAAACAAACAAGATACGAAGAAAAATTCAGGAAGAGAAAATAATATTTTCTTTAAAAGAATAGATGCCACTCATATTCATATATATATTTTTTGTTTTGTATTATTATTATTATTATTATTATTATTATTATTATTATTATCATAAAATTTACAATAACAATTACAACAACAACAACAACAACAACAACAACAACAACAACAACAACAATAATAATAATAATAATAATAATAATAATAATAATAATAATAATAATAATAATAATAATAATAATAATATGAATATCCTTTTAGGTCATTTTACATATTAATCGCTAATCTAAACATCTAATTTTACCAAACATCTTTTTACAAACCGCTAATACAATTCGTTGGTCAAACCCGCTAATACAATATGTTGTTTGATAACTGCTAACACAATCCGCTACTGCTATTACAATCTGTTGTTTGATAACCGCTAATCACTAACCGCGGATAACCAAACAAGCCCATTATAATTGAACTTGCTAACTATTTTTTAAAAAAACACACATACTGACCGTGCGGGTTCCAAAATTAGGATACTTGATGTGAATTAAATATTATGAGTTAATACCACAAATGGTCCTCTGACTATTAGGCTAGTACTCCATTTAGTTCTCGACTTTCAATTCAACCACAAATGGTCCTCTGACTTTCATTTTTTACACTAAATAGTCTTCCGTTAAGATTTCTGTTAAATAGGTGTTAAATCTAGAGGTAATATCGTCAAATTGATTAATATTATTATGATTACTTCTTTTTGAGAATTATATGACATCATAATTAATTTCAAACATTAATAAACATTAAGTTAATAAATATAATAACAAAATGGACGTGACAAATCACATAAATGAACAAATTAAAAAAAATTCCATGATTAATGTTCGCAATTTGTACTTGATTAATTATATTAATTCAACGGTGGCGACCTTCAGTTATGTCCCAAACAAAATGTTTGATCGATTAATGAAGAGTGAAAACTATTAATCATCCATGTATGAACAACCATGAATATTATGGAAACAAGGTTTAAAAAAAATTCTTCTATTTTAATCTGTTGGTTAAATTAAAAACAGATAGCTCTAATATTAAAATTTCATTTTGTACGCATAATTACAAGAATAATGTGTATTGTCTTTTTATTTAGGAGTATTTATATTTGTTAATTTTTTCAATTATGTTTGTTGGTGAAAAATTGTAAACATTTTTATTTTATGACAATTATATATATCAATTTGACGATAATACCCCTAGATTTAACACCTATTTAACAGAATTTTTAATGGAGGACTATTTGTGGTCAAAAATGAAAGTCAGAGGACCATTTGTGGTCGAATTGAAAGTCGAGGACTAAAAGGAGTACTAGCCCAATAGTCAGAGGACCATTTGTGGTTTTAACTCAAATATTATTTATGAAAAAAAAAAAAAAAAAAAAAAAGTAACATTGGGCTACAATTAATGTATCCCCCAACCATCACCGTGCACAATCAATTTGATCTAGTGCAACGAAGCTGAAATTCAAACTTCTGCCGTCCAAATTTGTCTGATTTTCTTCATACATGTTCTGATCACAGGTGTGAAGTGTGCTCTTTTTGTGTCGTAATGGATGACGTGTTTGTGTCCAGAGAAGAGTATAATGTATATTATGCTGGCTTTGAAATGAAAATCCAATTCCTTTCGCGAATAGTTTATTGGGCAAAGTATATTATGATCCTATTCCTATAGGTACCAAGCATATATGCATGGTAGTCCCCAGATGAAAATCCGATTTCATTTTCCAAACAATTCCATGTGTTCAAGCTCATTTCAAGCGTATGTGTATTTTGAATAACCTCATTTTCATTTCAATTTAATTCATTTCTACTTTTATTTTAGATATTATAGATAAACTAAAAGTTATTGTTCATAAGGTCAATTTATGAATAGGGAATGTAAAATACATTTTAGGTTGGTATAAAAATATTAAGTCTATGACCAATTGAAATAGGGCAACCACATTCAACAATCCAACATGCCAACTATTGCTATGCATTTGGTTGGTGAAGTAATCATCGATAGGGAATAAGAATCTTATTCCCGAATAGAATAAACAAGGAATATAATAAGAATTCTATTTTATTTTTTAATTCGTCGAAGTAATACTTTTTTTTTTTAAGTTCTACTGACTCTATTACATTGTAGTATTTGTTCATGCACCAAGAGTCGATTTCATGACCTCCCATATGAAAAAAGTTATTACATGCTATTTGAGTACAATGTGTTTGGCAGTAATATCTTTTTAATTGTATTATAATGTTTAGTTAGCTTAATGAACAAAAATGCAATAAGCATTTAAAAAATAAAATTAGCCTCCATATATGTGTATAATTTCTATATTACAATAATAATACTAATAATAATATTATTATTATTATTATTTATGCCATTAATTCCATTATGACAGTGACTTAGCGACCTATTAGGTGAGAAAATAAGTGTTCGGTGCCCACAAGTAGTTCACGCCACTCTCACAGCTCGATCATATGTCCTTATCCATAATCTACAATCTAGGAACCAATTGAGCTGCCCAATATTCTTCCCCCAAAAGGTTGAATCTCCAACCCCAAGGATCTCCAGGCCCCAGCCGAACAAAGCTTCTGGGAGGATGTAAAGGATGTAAATCATGGTAACTCAACTGAGCTGCCTAATATTCTGTTATTAGTTTTAAGGGATTCTTTTTCTTTTCCTTTTAAAATTTTTTAAAAGTAATTATAGTTTAAAAAAATGAAAATAGGGTAAAACTTTTTGTTAATCTCTATTACCGAGTATTTTATTTTTTTTAAAGTTTAAGAAAGAAGAGTTGTAGTATATGAACTATCAAATCTTACTCTTTAAATTTTACTCCCTAATATGATGGATATTGTTTTGAAAAAAAGGTATGGTGGACATTGATAAATTATTTTTTCATGTGCGTCTCAATGAAAGTGTCTTGAGTTAAAATTTTGTGTATGTGTGCAAGTTAAATGTTAGGAGTACAAAATTACAGCCCGTTTGGCTCGCTGGAAAATATTTAAAGGAAATGAAATTCAAATTCCATGGAAAACAAATTACCAAGAAAATAGATTCCATTGTTTGATTGGTAGAAAAGAAATTACTAGGAATATGAATTCCATTAGTATTTGGTTGGATTTGAAATGATAAGGAATTATGAATATAAAGACCAATATGCCCTTAACAATTAATAGTGATAATAAATTATATTATTTTGACGAGGACAAAATTGTTCAATTGCTCAATACTTTCTTCCCAAATCCTTGGAAAACAAAATACCAACTTCTAACTCAAAATTTATTTTCCTTCCCTTTTAAAAACTCAAATTCCAATGAAAAACCAACCAAATAACAGAAAAACACATTTTCCTCTTTTTTTTTTTTGAAAGTGGAAAATGTGTTTTTCTGTTATTTGGTTGGTTTTTCATTGGAATTTGAGTTTTTAAAAGGGAAGGAAAATAAATTTTGAGTTAGAAAATGTGTGTGTGAAAAACACATTTTCCTCTACTTCATAATAAATCTTTTCTATGGAAAAGGTTTTCATCCAACCAAATACTCCTTTAGTAATTTCCAAAAAAGAAAACAATAAAGGAGGTGCTTTGGGCCCATGTGTCCATTTCCAACGACCTTTTCTAAATCAGCCGGCAGTGGCACAGACTACGATGGTCCCACTCAGACTTCGACTTTGACCTCCAAGCTTCTCCGCCCTCCGATTCCGATCTTAACCAGCGGTTCCATATAAAGTATAATAGTCCACAACGCACCATAAAACTCCCCAAATCCGTTACAAAACTGCACGTCTCTCGCTCTGTTTTATAAGGCTCCTCAAGTCCTCAGTCCTCAGTCCTCACTTCACGAGTTCAGTTCTCAGCTTCCGTGCTGCATTTCTATTTTGTGTGTTCACACTTGATCTCTCTTCCCGCTGTGCGTAGCAATGGCGGGCGCGGATAAGTGCTTTGTGTTGAATACCGGGGCAAAGATGCCGTTGGTGGGCTTAGGGACGTGGCAGGCTGAGCCCGGTGTCGTCGGTCAAGCCGTTGAGGCCGCTATCAATGTATCTCTCTTCTTCTCCTTCTCCATAACTGCGATTTCATCCATCGCTCTATGCATATTTGTATTACGAATCATTTTGTTTTTATTTAGTTATGTTCTTCCCATTAGAATTTCAATGCTTTTTTAAATACAGTATTGTTTGTTTAGTTTCCGGTTCTAGTGAGTTTTTATTTTAAAAAATCAAATTAATCAAGACGGATTTTGTTCAGGTTTGACAAAAACACCTGTGTAGTTCACTAGTTTGTACGTATGGAAGGAATTCACTGGATTCTATTAAAAAACACCCGCTTAATGAGATTTTGTCGGTGCTTTTTTAAAAACATTAATTTCGTAATATTTTTCAAGTGGAATCAAATTTACATATGTTTTTGAGGTAATTTAAATGGCGGTGGTTAGTGATCCAGCTAGAGCTTTTCGTGTTGGAAATCGTTTCATATCATTTTCTGAAAATGAACAAATTTTTGAAGTATCATTTTGTTAGTTTGCCGTAAATAGAAGTGTCAGCCTTCCTACCGAAAAGATCAAGCTATAACTTTCCGTGTTGGAAATCATTTCAATGTTTTTCTAAAAATGAACAATTTTCTAAAGTATAGTTGTCTACTTGTCTTTCTTTGCAATAAAAAGATCATAGAAATATTGCTGCCCTTTAGAAATGTTCAAGCTAGAACTTTCGGTGTTAGATATCATTTTATTTCCTAAAAATAAACAGTTTTCTACAGCATCATTGTTAGTTCATGTTTAAAGATTATACAAATGTTGTTGTCTTATGATCTGTAATAGAAGTCTTTTACAACCTCTGGAAATTGCTTTATTTTGTTCTGGTAAGCTGAAAAAATGTGCATCTAGCCATATTTAAGACACCAATGAGTAAACGTATATTTACTTATGCTGATGCTAAAAAGAAAAACATTGTCATGCTTTTCCAATTTCCCTATGCTTTAGGGAAGTGAGAAATGGTCTTTCCCAGAACTTTCTTGAGCAATTGGAGCTTTAATAATTTGATAGTATTGCCAACCAATCACATCCCCTTCGTTTGCAGGTTGGATATCGTCACATTGATGGTGCCCGAGCTTATAAGAATGAGAAAGAGGTATTTTTGTGTCCACTATTGTCCTTAACATCACTTGTGAATAATTTGATATTTATTACTCTTTGGGGTATTTGCTTATACTTATTAGTTGTGAAACTTTAAAAATATTAAACTTTCATCTTCTATCACTGATTTTTGTTGAAGGCCTATAGAAGTTTATCATCTTGCCATTAGCTTTGAATGACTCGACTAGTGTTTGTTGTTCTAGCCAAAAGGGTTATTTAATTATTTTAATTGGAATTTGTGGTCATGTGAAGTGTTATTCCTAACATATGAGCTCTAAAAATATGTTAATATCCTGAACTTTATTCGTACTTTTAATTTTAATATGTCAAACTGGGGAGTACATTTGAACAATTAAAGATCTCATTAGTACAGAAGGATGTTGATTTTATTTTGTGGTTCTCCTATGCCATCTTCCATTTTGAATTAGTTGGGCATTGAATATGAGCTAAATATTTTTTTTTCATATGTTTCTGGAACTTATTTTGTTTAATTATATCTAGATTGGTGATGTTCTGAAGAAGCTGTTTGCAAATGGCGTGGTTAAGAGGGAGGATTTGTTCATTACCTCCAAACTCTGGTATTATATTGGAGCATACAATTAGAAAGTTTTTTTTTTTTTTTTTAAATTTTTTTTTTGGCATTGCTTGCTTTTAGCCCATTCAAGAACTATAATATCTAAGATATCCCTTCCCACACACTGACATATCTTAATATTCTTAGAACTTAATTGTCCAAATTATTATATTAGATGAAGTAATGAATAAAGCATCAAGATCACATGCATTAAATAACATGTTTTCTACTTAGACTAGTACTTACCATAGAGGCTTGTGACCATTTTAATTGTGGTGCTTATAATTTCCATAACATTTGGTGTTGCAGTTCTTGATGCTTTTGGACTCTGCTTGTTTGGTTGTTCATTTTTCTTTCCCTCATTTATGCATGTACATACCATACACTCATGATGTGTCTAAATTTAAGATGGCTTTGCTTGTTCTTGATGCATTGATCTCTGGCATCTAAAATAGCCAATGAAGTTACCCCATAAATAGAGGGATTCTGCACTTTAACAACCCCCCCCCCACCCCCCTCTTCCTTTGTCCTTTCTTCTTTCATTTTTTTTTAAAATTTCTTTTTCAATATTGTAATATTCTTTTTATTAGACTAAGGGGAATTCTTGAGATACTGAAATTTGACAAATTTCCCTTTCTAGGAACTTTCAGGAAGTGATGTTTTATATTAAACCCCAATACTAGTTCATCTTATATGTGATTGACAAAGTAGGATGACAATCTGATATGTTTTGCAGGTGTAGGGATCATGCACCAGAAGATGTACCAGTGGCACTAAACCAAACTCTGCAAGACTGGCAACTTGATTACATTGATTTGTACCTTGTATGTACTCCACAGATATTTTCAGTTTCCTTCACCTTTGTGGCATTCACAAGTTTCAGTTAGTTTAATTTTTCTTGTATTCTTTTTATCTTTCTGAAATTGCTATATATTGAAGTTTCAATAGTTGTCATTGGATTATTTTCTGAAATTGAAATTCAATGATACTCTAGAATATTTAGGCATGCAAAAGAATTTTTATAATAGGATTAGTTATTTGCATGGCAATCTAAATTCCTGCATGAAAATTGTTGCTGGGTAAAAGTCTTGAGTATAATGAATATGCTCTGTTTTATTATTTCATGTGCTCACTACAGATCTTGCTTCTTTCTCTCACTCGCTCTCTCTAATTGCTAATTTTGTTACTTTTTAAAGATCCATTGGCCTGTCCCGATGAAGAAGGATTCTGTAGGCTTTGCACCTGAATACCTTCTTCCAGCAAATATACCTGCTACATGGAAAGCAATGGAGGCACTATATGATTCTGGTAAGGCCCGAGCTATTGGGGTGAGTAATTTCTCGACAAAGAAGCTGGGGGATCTTTTGGAAGTTGCTCGTGTTCCTCCTGCTGTTAACCAGGTTGAATGCCATCCTTCATGGCAGCAAGCCAAACTGCGAGAGTTCTGTAAATCCAAAGGAGTTCACCTCTCTGTGAGTTTACTATTCAAATATTTCTTACACAAAGGTCTCCAGTGGTTTGTTCAAGGGAAAACAGTTTACTTCATCATTTCAGTTGATCATAATGGTGATTGGTGATTAATGTATTGTAATTGTTCCAAACTTTGCTTATTACATTTTTCTTTCAGGCATATTCACCATTGGGTTCTCCGGGCACTACATATATCAAGAGTAATGTACTTAATGAGCCTGTTGTGCTTTCGGTTGCTGAGAAATTGGGTAAGACCCCTGCCCAGGTTTGTCTTCGCTGGGGCTTGCAGATGGGACACAGTGTACTTCCAAAAAGTACAAATGAAGGACGTATCAAACAGAACTTTGACGTCTTTGACTGGTCTATACCTGATGACTTGATGGCCAAGTTCTCTGAAATTGAGCAGGCAAGTGTTTTCTTAATTCTTTGTCTTAATACATTAAGATAATACATTTCCTTTATTTTAATTAATTGATTATTTACTTCTTCAACACACAAAACAAAAGGAAACTTGATTGAAGTATAATATGTTCTATGCTCTTTGCCGACTGTTTTAAATGGATGATCTAAAATCTTGCATCCATGCAGAAGTTATTGTAATGGTATCTTTCATTTTGTTTTTTTTTTTTTTTGTATTGTGGTGCCTGCTCTCCCTCCCCCGAGCAACCCACCCACCCCCCACCCCCCAAAAAACAAATATATTGCTAGTATATGCATAAAAATTGTTAGATTATGCAATAACCCTTTTTTATATTTCAATGATGAACCTTGTCCACTTAAGAAGTTATTTTTAGATTGTGCAAATTGTCTTTTCAAAGGAGGAATTATTATTTGTTTATAGCATGCAGAAAAGTATTTGGTATTTCCAATGCAAATTTCCATATGAATCATATATAAGCCATTAAAATATAATAGAATGCATATGTATTAGAATATGATGAATGCTATTTATAAATCTTTGCAGGCAAGGCTGATTAGAGGCACATCATTTGTGAGTGACACTTACGGCTCATACAAAAATGTTGAAGAACTGTGGGATGGTGAAATCTAAGCTTAATAATGACAGCTGATCGGACAATTGCAAATTATCAAACAGGAAAGTATTGTTGATCGCCTGTCTTACTAGTTATCATCTCATAATAAGTAGTTTTTCTCCTTTCTATTAATGGCTAGGGCTGTAGAGCCTAATGTATCGAGATTCCTCTCAAGATATTATGCTTTTAAACAATGTTTCACTTTTGCTTTGGACACTTCATTGTTTAATTTGGCATTGCCACTTGCCAATGCATTTTAAATATCTTCTATTTATTCTTAGAATGAAGGGTAGGAAGGGGCCAGTGTTATCAACAGAACATAGACACAATATAATGTATGTGTATCTACTATCTAGGCCCTATAGTTAATTTGCAACGATTGCCAGGGTCTTACCATTGTTTTCGTGTAAAAAATCAAAACTTGTGTTCTTTAAGTGCACTTTTCCTTGCCAAAGCAATGCCTGCTGTGTTGCCCAATAGTCCAAGCAGCGTGGGACATTGCAAGTGAAGGGCAACTGGATTCAAGTTGAATGCTTTTAGTTTTCAGTTTTTAATTCAATTTTGAGTGATTATTTAAAATCCATTATTGATAATATCTTTGGATATTTTCAATTTGAAAGAATATATATAACTTGCAAGCATAGAAGATTAATCTGTTCTTATTTCAAATAGATTTTTGTGGTATTTAACTATTTATAAATGATTTATAGGGTGCGTTTGGTTAGCACTTGGGAATTAGAATTGGAATGGTAATGAGTTTTGATGAACGTATTTTGTATGCTTGGTAGTAGGGTGGAGTTTGAATGACTATTAATATTGATGTTTGGTTATGTATGACCCGACCTTATAATGAGAATAAAGGTTTTAAAAATACAAAAATAAAAATCAAAGCAATTGAGGGATTTGATACGAACAAAAAAAATGTAGTGAGGAGGTCACAGGTTGTGTGGTGATGAGGGATAAGATGAAACGATACATGTTTTTAATTAAGGAAATTATCAACCAAACGATAACTATGATTTTTTATTATCGTTTCTATTTATTTATTATTTAATTTTTTATATATTAATTAATTAATGTTTTTGAAATAATTTTAAAAATTTTTAACAAATGCAATACATTTTAATTTAAACTATGATAGTATATTTGATATAAATATGAACTCTTTGAGACTTAGGCTATCCTTAACTCAGAAATTTCTTTCACTTTCTAAAATGGGTCTCACTTCAACATCATCAAATTTGTAAATTTTTCACTTTTTATTCTACATGCCTGCAATATTCTCTCACTTTCAAAAGTGGTCTCACACTCATAGTATATTATAAATATAAGAACTAAATAGTATAATTGAAACAAAAAAAAATTAAAAAAGTAAACAAATCAGATTTACCATGTTTTTTCTTCCACTTTCTCATTCTCTCTCCTCTTGTTAATTTAACAGTTTCTCTCTCCTATTACAATACACATGGCATTAAATAATAATAAAATCTTTTGCCACAGATTAGAAAGGAAGAGATTGGCAGGGTTGGATAAATCCTATTTTTGCATACATTTGTCCGATTTTCAGTACCCATTTATATTTGGGAGAATATAAATGGGTAATCCTATTTTTGCATACATTAGTCACGTAGCGGTACTGTATGAGGTCACCCTCACTGTAGTTACCGTAGATCCTTCTTCGTCCACTCAAATAATCCGCCAATCAACATCACAAGGTTCGATGCACTTTCTTTAATGGCGTTTCATTGCCGTCTTTATAACGCTCCACCCTCAATCACCGCCGTCTCTCCTCTCTCCTCCGCACGCTATCACCAACTCCTCCCCTCACTGAATCCTTGCCTCAACTTTTACCGCGGTAAAACTTTACTAATATAGTAATATGTAACGCACGCATAAATGACAAATTACCTTGCTCCTCGCATTTGAATTGATTGATTTTGCTTATATATATTAGAAGGAAGTTTGTATTGGGATGGCTGGCGGAGAAGGGGCGGCGTTGAGGTGCGAAACGACGACGGAGAGGAGAGTGATGTCTGAAGATCGAATGCTGGTGAGTTACGCCGTGTTTGGCTGCCTTGGGAGGAAATGAGAGATTAGTATAGATTGATCTTAATGGGATTGACTTTGTTTTACTTCGTTAGGCGATTGTTCCGCCGCACGCTTTGATAAAACACTGGATTTCTGTTCTCCGGAATGAGCAGACTCCTTGTCCGATTTTCAGTACGTGAAGCTTTAGCTTAATCGATTACAGTTCTACTTGTTTCTAGATATTTCGTTGGATTTTGCTGTTTAGTTTTGATGCTGAAAGTTAAGATATGCTGATTTCTTCGTTATCTATTTGTATGCATTTCTTCGTAGGTTGCTGATAATCACTTATGGATGCAGTATGAATAATTATATAAACTAATATGAGTGCGAGTGTGGATTGCTGCGAGGCATTCATTTATTTGTTCACATATTTAGTTTATATTTCTTGTGGTGTGCTGATTCAAAAATGGACAACCTTAAAGTGTATTTGACTTGGATGGACTTCAGTTGGTGGAAATGACATGATTGACTCCCTGAATAGAAATGTAGAATTGCAGGCATTCATCCTCTAGTTTGTTTGATTTAATTTTTGCATATCATGTTGTGATCTAATATGAGATTGCTTACATTATAATTGTTAATAATTTGTTCTGTTGTAGCTGCAATGTGTTAGTATGTCTGACAAATGGAAAAAAACAAAACAAAAAAACAAAAAACAAAAAAAACAAAAAAAACAAAAAAAAAACAAAAAAAAAACAAACAAACAAACGAACAAACAAAATTTCTTTGTATTCTTAATGCCTCTTGTTTTGGATGCATTAGGCTGTCTTTAACGTCTGTATACCTTACCTCTACATCTATCAGTGGTTTTTTTGCTCTTGCTCTGTTATTTTACACATCAGGCATAGGGGCTGTTCTTCTCAACTGTCTGTTTTTTTACTTTTAATTGTAATTACAGAAAATGCCATGGCTGAGCTAGGGAGATTGCTAATGTATGAAGCTTCAAGAGATTGGTTGGTGAGTTACATTGGGTCATTGGGATGCATGTTTTGTTCACAATTGCTTCTGAATCTGATTATTTATTATATAATGAACATAGTAACTGAGTGTAAGAAGACTTTGAATTTACAATTTAGCTCTGCTACTGATGTTCAGTCTCTACTGTTTGTTATGTTTAGCTAACCTTATTATTGTGCTTTTGTAACACCTGCTCCTTCTAGGACATTTCTTGTCTGAAATGCTCATTTAACTACTTTTCACCATTATTTCCAGCCAACCATAACAGCCGAGATTCAAACACCGGTGGCCATTGCCTCTGTTGAGTTTATTGATCCAAGTGAACCTGTTGTGGTTAGTATTTTAAGTTCTGCATCAGTGCTGTATATACTTGGGCACATTTTTTCTTGTTTTTATGTCCTACTTTTCAGAATTGGTCTCTGAATATCTCCTGACATTGATTTCCCTTCATTATATGTTTAATTAATTTTCTCTGTCCTACTTGCAGATTGTTCCCATCTTGAGAGCTGGCCTAGCTCTTGCTGAGCATGCATCATCAATTCTGCCTGCTACAAAAATTTATCATCTGGGTAAGTGACATTTACTACCCTTGTATTCCATTTAACTTTGTCACTAATATTCTAGTCTAGTATATTAGGTATCTGTATGGAATTGTAGTCGGCATCTATAACTACTTCTATGCCTGGCATTGGTAGAAATAATAATAATAATAATAATAATAATAATAATAATAATAATAATAATAATAATTATTATTATTATTATAATTATTATTATTTTATTTTAAATTTTAAATGTGATTATTATCATTATTTGATTTCTCAAGTGTGTTGTTGACCATTACTATGCTGATATTTATCTTCATTCCAAATTAAAGGAATCAGTAGAAATGAAGAAACCCTTCAACCAACAGTATACTTGAACAAGTAAGCATTCTTCTCAAAGACGGAATTACATTCTGTTCTTTATTGTTGTTATTGTTATCATCATCCTGTTGGTGGTCCTTCATTGTCTTACAGAATATTGTTGTGCTTCACTGCCTCCACTTTATATATTCTTCTTATCACTCACATGATTCTCACTAGTATAGTTGAACATGGGATGCTTTAAGTAACCTTTTGGATAAGTTTCTCACTGTCTTTCATGCGGATCCATCAGGCTACCTGACAAATTTCCCGATGGTTCTCGCATTTTTCTTGTTGATCCTATGCTGGCTACAGGTAGAAATACTTTTGCTTCTGGTCCAAAGATTATCTTACAGTGAAGTAACTTCTACGCTCTGAGAATATATACTTGCTTTGAGGCTTGTGTGGGTGCATATACACGCAATAAATTATTCATGAAGTAGTCTTTTGATTTGTGTTCTTGGCAAAGGTGTACAGTATGAATCTAGAATTTAAATCTCACAAGTTGAGTGACATGTCAGGGAAGATTTAAGTTGGATGCTTTGCATTAAATCCTTGCTGTCAAAATCAGATAACTTCTAGCTTGAAGAGCTTTCTTCTAATATGAATACTTAAATTCCTTAATTGGTTCCAACATGTGGTCTGTCCTAAAGTTTGGACTGGATGCAAACGACACATCTTACAAATTAGGGGATGGGGATTGAACTTGAGATCTCATACTAATAAGTCTTAGGCGTAATGGCTTATGCCTCTGGACTACAAGGTCTTTGGTGTTGAGAACACATTATCTAACAGTTTGTGCATGATACCAACTAGGCAACAAATGTGTGCATACATCATTGCAGTGGTAAACCCTCCTAGTTTGCAACTAATCCATATGTATCTCTATGTATTTCTAGGCGGTACAGCAGTTGCAGCTCTTGATTTGATAAAGAAACGTGGAGTTGAGAACAAGCAAATTAAAGTGGTGAAACACTCTATTCTTTTGAGCATGTGATGGATTTCATTTCAGATTCTCGTTACAAACTGCTACTTCTGTTCTACAGTGTCCAACTGTTGGATATCATACTATTCTCATTCTTTTCCTATTCTCTCATGTTCCTTGTATCTTAAGTGACATGTATTGTCAATTAGCTAAGTGAATTGCTTCTTTCAGATATCTGCTGTTGCTTCTCCTCCAGCTCTTCAAAGGCTCCGCGAGAAGTTTCCAGGGTAAAAATCTTTTATTGAGTCAAAATCTACTAAAGAATGAAAAGCTTAATTCATGCCAGAGCTGTGATTATTTCTTTTTGTGATTTTCAGGCTACATGTATATGCTGGAACTGTTGACCCCAAAATCAATGAAAAAGGGTAATTTTCACCCAAATCTTTGCTGAACAACAAAATGCTCAGATCATTGCTAATTTCACTACCTTAATCGACATTTTTAGGTTTATAATCCCGGGGCTTGGAGACGCAGGGGACCGTAGTTTTGGCACATAAATGAAACAGTAGGTCCAACAATATATTCCAATAATGTTGGAGCATGGAAGAGAATCTAGTGGAGTCTATTCCGGGGAAGAAAGTTTTACAAGCTTTGGTTCGGTGAGGTTTTGTCAGAAAAAAAACAAATAGTTGGGAGCTTTCAATCCTTCTATATCTATCTTTATTTGTTAGAAATAAAGCATTGAAGATTATGAGCTTTAAACTTAGATCAATACTGAGATTACTAACTTTAAGATTTATGATAAGTATAACTTGAAGCATTGACTCGTTGTCTGACTATAATGGAGAGCAACTTTTAGAATAATGTTTTATAACAATAACAATTCAAAAACGCATTTTCTAAAAAGAAACATGTTTTTAGGGCTCAAATTTATTTTTAAAAAAATGTTCTCATGATGTTAAAATTACTTTTGAAATATCAACCCATCTATTTAAACTTCATGATGCAAAGCTCCGATCTTTGATTGATTGAAGCAAATATCATATTTACAACCCTTTTTGGTTGGTGAATGGTGATTCAGATCTTTCTTATATGAGTTTTTTTTTAAAAAAAAGATATTAATTAGACACAAAGCTATTCTTGAAATATTTTTTTTTCCAGCAACTTTTTACCTACTTTATTATCTGTCTAGACTAGAATATAAATTTGATGATGTAAACAATTAATAAGTGCTTGTTGTTGCTAGTCGTTAATTTGAAGTATTAATTTTTATTAGTTTACTTCATTCTTCTATATCTCAATGGTTTTTCACTTTGTATTTTGTTAATGAAAACGATAACACAAGTGGGCAATTTTAGAATATTCAAGTTAAAAATATTTTGGTCTGTTTGAAATAAAAGAGAATAAATTAAAGAACATAAAGGAAAAGCAATATTGCATGACAAACGAGAGTCCAAAAGAAAGAGGGATGTAATAATAACTGGATTAACATACCTTTAGAAAAGAGGTGGCAATAGTTTTTCAGAAACACTAGAGTCTACAGGCAGGCAGAAATTATGAGAAATGTTTCAGCAATCATGCATTTAAGAATGGCACAAGCCCATACAAGTAACTTCAAATCCATTTACAAATGGCCTCTGCAATTATGGTGGCCAGTAACTGATAAAACTACCTTCTCCAACAAAGAAAATTATCTACTTAGCACCACCAGTAGTAGCAGTTTGAGCATGACCAATCTCCATCACTGATTAATCCCCTTTAGAAACAAGGAAAAGATCAGCTCCCCTCAGAATTAGGATGACCATAACAAATTGGACATGTAATAAATACATTTACAATTTACCAAAACATATAATATTGTCAACACAACATAATAAATGTCTGGGAGTGTGAATTCTTATTACTCTCCTGTATGACATCATAAAAACCCACCTACCTTAGAGGACAAGATATAATTTTAATCTCAACCCAACAACAATCATTATATCATGGAGACATGGACCATGGTTCAAATTCATTTTTACTATACTGAACGTTCATTTTTAATACATTGAATGTTCATTTTTTGTGTACTAAAGGTTCATTATTTGGTATACTACTTAAAAAAATGAAATTTCAGTACATTAAAAATAAACCTTCAGTATACTAAAAATGAACATTTATCCTTGACCCACATTACAATGTGAACCATGGTCCGTGCAATTTGCCAGACTCAAACGTTGGGATGACAACAATCAAATGCAATGAGTCAATCACATAATGTGTGAAACAATGCATTGAAACTTTTAGAGAGGCGCATTTCCGTGTTTGGTGATGTTACTCACTAGGAAACTTCACAAAATCTTTTTGGGACTGTTTCCATATTTGTTTTCTTTCTTTCTTTTTTTTTTAAAAATAAATAAATTAAAAGGGAACATTTACTATCAAAGTGTGTTTCAGACTTTTAGGGGTCTTATGAAAAAAATAAAGGGTCAAAAGAAATGAGGTCTTATTCCTTACTCCAACCAAAATAGCAGTAAGATCAGCAATAAAGATGAAAAGGCCAGTAACTTACATGCAATAATCTTCAGAAACTAGAGCTCACTATAATTGCGCCAGACAGCTCGGAATTCTTCACGGAATGTGTTCAGACGAGCTTTCAAGTTAGGAGTTCGGAAGCTTGCATGAACAAGTGTGGCTGTGAGAGAGACAGTTTCATTAGAAAGACATCAAAATTGGAACAAATGAACAATGAGCTACAGAACAAGCTGTTATGATTACCAAGAAGGCCAACAGATAATGCCCATGAGACGGTTAGAAGACCACAGGAGACAAACCAAAGGATTGCACTCACTGAAAAGAAAGCAACAGATATGAGATGGCATTGCACTAGAGATAAAAATGATTCAGCTCCAAGGAAGAGTGAATTAAACAGATTGCTGGAGCCTACCAGTAGAGAACACCAAGACAAACACCCAGCGGGGTCGTCCACAGATATATATTGCTCGTTTGGCTGATGGGCGCCCTCGAATAACAGGTCTGAAAATTATCAGATAGTTAAGTAGGTGGCAATATCACATGCTTTATAATTTCACAATCAAAGACATACTCACGTGAGGGGAGGCCTCATTTTTGCGGCTAAATGTGGAGAGAACTGCCTGACAGTTCTTGTCACCTTTTCATTAAAAGCACCTGCAAAGCTGTTAGAAAAATCATTATCAACATGAGAAGATTGTTTAACAAGGTACCATTTTACCAAATGCCCTGAGAAACATAGTTAAATATCAGAAAGCACACATAAACTGCAATACACAAAAATACCCAATCTCTCATACATATTAGCCATGCTCTGTAATTATTGCAAAAACAAATACTACTTGAACTTTACAATTCATTTCAATATGAAATGTACAGCTTCACCTAGAATAAAAAGCATCTATACAAATTCATGCAATCCATCATAATCAACAACCAAAATGTTGTTGAGTTTAGATTACACCATGATACTGCTAGTGGAACTAGATTTAAAATAAATCATAACAAGAAGCCCGGATAACCAGCCTATTTTGAAAGATAAACTAATGGAACAAATCAAGCACTGTTTGAAAACAGATGCAACACCATGTTATGGCATACTGGAGCTTAGAAAACATGAAGAAAAGTGTGTACTAAACATTGGTATACCTGTCATTCAGAAAAGCAATGCTTAGAGCTGTCAAAAGAGCAGCAACAATAGCTAGTGGTCTCCTAAGAAATCCCATTCCTGCAGTGTTAAATGAACATGAATAAATTAAATATTTAACATTCTGTAGATGAAACATAAGATTACAAATGAAGAGAAAAGATTAAAAGTAATGGCCTAATAACTTTAGCCTCTCTTACCAAGAATAAAAACAATCATGAGGAAGTAATTTGTTCGGTAGCTGTAATGAAAAAAGAGAAGAAAAAAAAAACAAGAGAACGAAGAGTCAATACATTGCAGATTACGCTAGTATAGTTGTTTAGGAAATCTAAACAGTGCATAAATTTGAGTCCCTAGATCTCTTTTTTCATCATAATTACTCAAATCAATAAACGACGAGAGCTTCCATACTTCTCAATTGTTAACCAACTGAAAACAAAACTCAGTAATTCACACTCATCTTATAACCCTTTGCGTCCTTCTAAAAGCAATCACCAAAATCAATAGCTAATCAAAGTAACTCATAATCACAAACTGCAAAACTGAATCAGTTTCCGGAACAGCATAAATAGTCAAATTCTGGCAGTTCATAATGAAATCGCAGAACAAAATATTCAATTGTTTTTAGTGAATAACGAATTTCTAGCTGAAAACAAAACTTCAAATTTCACACGTCTTAGTAGAATTGAATTCCTTCTAGTTCTAGAAGCATCCACGGTGCTCAATCCCCAAATGCAAAACCAAAATCGCACATAACACACTTTTGCGATTCATTCTAGAAATATCCAGGCAGATCAATCACCAAATTGAATAAAATGATAATCAGTCTCGCAGAGGACGATGTTGCATGTAAAATCGCAAACATATAGGAAGAGCTTACTAGTAGAGATTGCACTTGAGGCGGCTGTTCCATTTGGCATAGGAGCGGGGGACAGTGAATCGGGAGAAGAATTCGGAGAGTGGACGCGGCGGCGATGACCAGTCAACCTCCCGGAGCGCCTCGATCAGATCCTCCGTTGTCACGTTTCCCCAATCCATACCTCCGATCGACAGCGCGAAACCCTAGAAAAAATAAAAAAGTATCGGGAGCACACCAGCGAGGAACAAGGAAGGAAGCAGAGACAAACAACGATTCGAGCGAGTGCGTGAACGGGAGGATTTCTGAATCCGATAAAGCAAGCTTTGGAAGAGGAATCGTGGAAATGAATAATAATATATTTGAGCACTCCGTCCGTACTGAATAATAGTTGTATCAGTTTCGAAGTTTGAACAATCTCAAGTCGCCTACACACCCTACCGGGGGAGAAGACGTGTGGTTACAATATAAAGATACAAAACGCGAAAACATTATTGAAGTTAAGAGCGAGTTTCGAACGAAGGACCTTCAGCAGTAAGTTTTGCAAGATGACCATTTACACAGGGCAGACAATTTTTCTTTAATTACTCACGTTTTGTATATATATACATTTTAAAATGAATTTCTACAAATTTTTAGATTCTCCTATTAAACCTACTCACTAATATTCATCATCATGTTACTATTCTATGAACTCTATTAACTTTTAATAGGTAAACCAAGTCCATAAACTAGTAAAAACAATGAATTTTTCTTGATAAAATTTCCCTCCTCTTGATCAAAAAATAAAACATTATAGATAAAATCAAATTAAGAAATTAATATTATGAAGTGATTTAAAAAAAAATTATGTTTCTTCCAATTAATGAGGGCATGAGATAGCATCCTTAACTGAGGAAGGTTATGACAGTTATTAAGTCAGTTCAATAAGCTTATTTATGCAAAATATGCAATCAAAAATTTAAAATAGAGTTAGGAAAAGGGGACATCTAGAATTTTTTACAACTGCATCACGAGAGATGGAAGGGATATGATGGTTACAAAACTCATAGTTGATCAATTTCAAGTAGAAAGTGAAATTATAAATAAAGATAAACACCATTTTGAAAAATTATTACATGAACTTGGCAAAAATATTGGAGTTCTATCTAAAGGGTTGAATGGACTTCTTGTGTGTGTGTATAATCATTGATATACATTTGCTCCTCGAATTTTATTGAGGGAAAGTATAGGTTTGCAATGGCATTATGGGCAACCAAAGGTCTTGCCTATTTCACCATAAATGTCTAGATGAGTAATCCATTCATATTGAAAGTCCATAAATATATTTTTGAATGAAGATTTTAATTAAAGTTAATATTTCTTACTTTGGATTAGTTTAGTTGTTGCAAAGAAGGGCCTTAGTTTTAGTTTTTCAACCGTTCAAGGAACAAGGGTACCATGGCTTTGGTTTTCATATTGGGATCCAAACCATCTTATAAAAGTGGAGTTGTCAAAATAGGTCAATAAAAAGTGAATTGAATTATGTCAAAGTAAATTTGTATGTTAATTTACGGCTCTGTTTGGCAAACCTAGTTAAAAAGGTAGCTGAAAACTGAAAAGCTATGAGTTCGAAGCTGAAATTTGAAGAGTTGTTAAGTTAGCTGTTATGCTTAAAAGTGTTTGATAAAATTAACTTTTTGATAAACTGATAAATGTAAAAAGACTAAAAAGGACATCTTCATACAATTTAAATAGGTTTGTTTATATATTTCAATGTGAAGTCTTGGGTAAAGGGTCAACTCAAGTTTTTATTTATCAACATAAAAGTGGACGAAAATTAAGGTATTTTTCTAACATTTTGATCATGATTTTAGGTAGTTGAAAAATTCCAGCAAATTTCTAAGAGTGTTAAAAAAAATTTAATACCAGAATAAGGATAAGAGGAAGGTGGAAAAAGAAGAGGTTCATTAGTCATTGAAAAACTATCTTTTTAAAATTTTGTTGTAGTTTCTAATTTTATAATTGTTGATGATTTGCTTGAGATTATTGTTTATATATTCTAAATTGTTAGCATGGATGTGTTGTCATTCGTTGGCCTTTAACTCCTAACCGGTGAATGGTTTGTTTCAGTATTATGAATAAGCTAAGCTAATAGAGAGAATAGAGACAAATGGAAGGAAGAGCATTCTCATTCACCGGTAATAGCCATTACATCATAGGAATGTATATATAGTACTTAGTAATAAACATTATCATAAATAGTGACCGCCGCTATAAGTTACAACCGTTACAATGACAAATAATAATGACCACAAATATTATTTAATAACATAAATGAGGTAAATATATAAAAATAAATAAATAAGCAATTCACCCGTAAATTCGAAAAATCACTTAAACAACTACTCCATAAAAACTATTTTTGATGCGTTGACTGAGATCTGCAGTAGCAACCAAATTCTCAATGTACTCATGAATGTTGCTATTTCATGGTTGAATTCTTTAGTCAAAGGGTGGCTTAAAAAATATGGGATTAATATGTCTGAGCCCGGGTTCGAACCGGGGACCTCTAGTGTGTGAGACTAGCGTGATAACCAACTACACCACCCAGACAACGTTTTCCTTAATTCTACTTTATCAAAATTATCTACGGTTGAATTCCTTAGTGAGAGACTGAGAGTGTGGGCCGTGTGGCTTAAAAACATACAGTTGACATGTCTGAGCCCGGGTTCGAACCGGGGACCTCTAGTGTGTGAGACTAGCGTGATAACCAACTACACCACCCAGACAACGTGTTCCTTGGTTCTGCTTGATCAATACATTCTTTATAAACAGAAATATTGCGCAATTAATATTTACCAGTTGTGTGAACAAAAGTTGAAACTATTTATGTTTTGGCTGGTAAGTTGTTGGAGTTTTATCTTTTCTAAAAAGTTACGGAGTATTAATTAGATAAAGGAAATATTTGGCAATTAACTTATCATTAATTGCGTTAGTTGTGTTAATTTGTTGGTAGTATTAATGATTTGTAAAAATATATTTGGTAAATTAACTATTTATAATTAGTTGATAATAAATAAAATGACGTATGAGTACATTTGTCTATTATTTTTATTTATTTATCATTAATTTTGATGGAGGAATGATGCATGCGTCTAAGGTTAATTGGATTAGAAAGTCGATATCTGAAAGTTAATTAGACATAGAGGTATTGAAATTCATTGACAATGCTTTAGACACTAATTTAAAGGTGACAATCCTCTAATTTTTAATCATTAACAAAAAAAAAAAATTAAGATGGAGATGATTGGAGAATCAAAGATGGGAATTGGGAGCGAATACGAAATAATTTTGAAATTTGTTAGGGATAATTTTGACTTTTAAAAAGTAATTACACAAAAATATTGTTTCAAGCAGCATTTTGAAAATTAAATGATTTGTGCTAATTAGTAATTTTAGCTTATTGGCTTAGTCAATTATGTAAAATTGATTAAATCAACTAAAAAATTATTAATAAATCATTTTTCAAACACCCATTATCGAAATAAATCCATTTATTATATATTTTATCTTAAGAGCAACCTTATCAATGGAGTTATTTCATGATTTTTAAGAGTTTATGTAAGTGTGATTATGAAAGAGAAAATTAGAGGGGAGGGAAAAAAATGAAATCTGATTTCAAAAAGGAAAAAAAAAAAAAAAACAGCGTGTCAGACGCGTCAAACGTGCCCAGCTGGGCGCATATGTTTCGCCCAACGCACGCATGGCGCAGACTTCTTTAAAATTTGTGATCTCAATTACTATACCGATAACTTGGTTCTTGCAGGACAATTTTCTTTTTTTTCTCTCGCATAATTTCTCTCTCCTCCGAGTATATCGTTACTGTTCCAAAAATCCAATAATATTCATTGATATAGATACTCTAAGAAACTCTAAACCCCGTGCGCGAGAAGCGCGGTTGTCGTGCCAACCGGATGCCGTGGGCCACGACCGGCCCCGGGCGACGATCGCCCCCCACGACGCCCCCTTTGGGGTGGTGGTGGGGGGTGGCGGGTGACGCCTCCGACTCTCTTGTCGCTGCTTGCGTGTGCACTGATCATCCTCTTGGCTTGTACCGCTCCGTTGGGCCTATCTTCTTCCACTCTTGATTATTGGGCTTGACCCCAACTAAAAAAATTAAGCCCGTACCTATAACCCCATCAAACTTAATTAATAATTTTTTAGGTTTTACTACGTAATACATAATGATTCCATTATATAATAATTTTAAGTATATGGTGTATCACGATTTAGTTCCGGCGCACGTGCGGTATGAGTCTCACGTGTGACGAAAACACGCGAAAACTGCAACTGTCCATCATCAAATCAGCTAAAATGCTAAATTCCTGGAGGGAATTATTAATGAATATAAAATAGTGTGTAGAAAAATAAAATAAAATAAAAAAAGAGAAGAACAAAAAAAAATCTGGGAAGCGGAAATTATACAGACGTTACCTGCTCTCTCTCTTCCTCCACTTGCAAATCGCCAAATCGCAAAACACTCACTTTCACAGTTTCACGTCTCTCTTTCAAGCCTCCCACCTAGGCACCAACCCTTTGTCGTTTTGCTCGGGGAGGTAGAGCTCAAGTAGAACCCAATATTTCGTGGCGGTAATCATACTACCCGATTTTGCTCATTAAAGCTAATCTGTTTTGTTGTTTGGGTGTTTTGATTACTTTGGACTAGCCAGATTGTTGTTTTGGGATTTCTATTAGGTGATTTTGGAGAATGGCTAGTTGCTCATCTGGTATTAGGCTATCTCAATTTGGGAACTTGCAAAATGGTAGCTTTTCTGAGATTGGGGTGTCAAGATTGGTTTTTGTTAAGATCCAAGGCAATACGAGGAATGGGTATTTGGCGTGTAGGAGTAGCAAGTCTAGGTTTTTAGTGAAGAACTCGTTGGGTGAAGAGTGTGAGCCACAATCTGGTGCTAGTTTTAGCGCGGTATTGAAAGAGAGTGACAGTTCGATTGTTAGCACAGGGGCTGAGGTTCTGGATTCCAGTTATGTAGCTATAACAGATAGCTTTAGCGGTGGCGGTGATGGGGATTTGATTGATGGGAATGGTGGAAATGGGAAATTTCCAGGCGGGGGTGGCGGTGGGAATGGCAATGAGGGAGATGACAAAGAGGAAGATGAGTTTGGGCCATTACTGAAGTTTGAGGAAGTAATGAGGGAGACCGAGGCTCGAGGCGCTACTCTTCCTGCTGATATGTTAGAGGCTGCAAAGAGTGCAGGGATTAGGAAAGTTCTGTTGCTTAGATATTTGGACTTGCAGGTACAATTTTGAATCTGTGGAAGTGATTTTAATGGTTTTGTAAATTGAGTTGTTGAGCTATCATTGTTAACTTGCTTTGTGAACTAATATAACCGGCTGAAAATGGATTATACAGGCATCTGCTTGGCCTGTAGGACCTGCAATGAGGTCGTTTTCCATGCTTAGGAATCGAATGTTGGCCGACCCATCCTTCCTTTTCAAAGTTGGAACTGAGGTTCGTTTAAACCGCTATTTTATGGTTTTGTTTCGTTTCAGCTGTCATGCCATTTTAATTTGATCTACTTTCTTGCTTTTATACTTAATACACTTTATGTGAGAGTACTTTTATTTGTCTAAGCATGTTCGGGTACCTTCAATCTTAGCTTCAAATTAGTTGCTTATGGATTTATCAATTTGTTTTGTTCAACCGTTTTTTAGAAATTTATGAAGTTGCTGTTTCCATCAATTGTGTAATGTAGATAGTTATTGATACTACCTGTGCGACATTTGCTGAAGTCCAAAAGAGGGGCAAGGACTTCTGGGCAGAATTTGAATTGTACGCTGCAGATATGTTGGTCGGGGTTGTTGTTAATGTTGCTTTAGTTGGTCTGTTAGCACCATATGCTCGGATTGGGCAACCATCTGCATCTCAAGGATTTATGGGTCGATTGCAGAGGGCTTATGGAGCTCTTCCAAGCAGGTTTAGACTTCATTCCATCCTTGAAGTGTTATTTAACTTTGTTACACTATATATTACTATAGCAACAAAAAATATATTCAAGAATTTTAAAATTATCTCCCGCACGGGCAGCTCAGTTGGTTCTTGGGTGGTAGATTGTGGGCAGGACACAGGATGGAGCCCTGGCAGCCACAGTGTGGGAGTTACACCCAATGTGGTGGGCTCCTTGTGGGCACTAGACATTGGCCCTTCCACCTAATGGGCCACTGAGTCACTATGATTTACCCCTCCACTATCCTATGGACTCGGGTGTGGGCCCCTGGGGGTGAGGGAATTTTGCCTTTTGTGGCAAGAATTTTAGAAGGATCATTTTTATTTAATTTGGGAATTTGAATTAAATAGTCCTTCATTTCACATGCTCATCTGTTTCAGTGTATTTGAAGCTGAAAGGCCAGGCTGTAGGTTTACAGTAAATCAGAGAATTGCTGCATACTTTTACAAGGTTAGCATTTATTGTTTTAAGTTTAGTCTTTATATGACTTTTTTGCACTTGTTTCTTAGTAATGTTCGCATTCGGTTTTGCATTTATTTTCACAAATGGTCTAATGGAAACACATTTTCCTTTTATCCGAGTGTTCTCACACCTTTTACAAATCGAAACAGCCTGTATTTTCTGTTGAAACTAATCAATTACACTTGTATTTATAGGGCATTCTGTATGGATTTGTTGGGTTCGGATGCGGTATCATCGGCCAAGGAATTGCAAATCTAATAATGACTGCCAAGCGGTATGTCCCTGCCAGTATATATTTCTATGAGCATTCCTGCTTTTGTACTACTGATTTTTGTCGTACCTTCTTTCCCCTGAATATTGGTATCTTGAAACTGTGCTTGCCAATATATTTAATCTCTTTTTTGTTCCATAATGTATTTAATCTAATTTGTGCAATTAAGATGCTGTTAGAGGCAGATCTATCTTGCCTAGGACATGTGACCTCGAATATTGTATATACAATCCAAGATGTGATCATTCTTCTCAAGGCCGTGAGAGGGGCAAGTAGTGATGTATAATAGTGGGTGAAAACGAAGAAAACCAATTTTGCAATAGAATAAGCATTTATACACTTGCCATTAGCCTTGTGCTCAAATGGCATGTAGTGGCTCTCCCATACGGGAGGTCACGAGATCGAGCCTCAGTGGAGGCGATACTAACTCTGTGTGCTTCAACAGGGAGTATGTACGAACAGATACTACAATGTAATAGAGTTAGTTGTATTCAAAAAAAAAAAAAAGCATTTCTTTGGATTTGGAAGATAAGCGTTCTTCCTTTACATGATAAAGAATATTATACGTTCTACTGTTTATAATGCATCTTTACTTTTGCTCTAACATTTCCGACGTGTTTTTTTGATTCAGGAATGTCAAAAAATCAGAACATGACATACCTGTTCCACCTCTCATAAAGAGTGCAGCACTATGGGGTATGTCTTGAATATTATCAATCACTTTGATAATGAAGTTGCTAATCGAGATAAATTGCTAAGCATAAAATTTTATGCCCTCCCGGATTCTCTACTTAAATCTTGCTCCTCAGACACTATAGATTCTAAATATTCAGTATAAAGAACTATTTTCTACCAAAGATTTAACATCAGTGGATTGGCATAAGAAGTGAGATTATAAATTATAATGGAGTAAAATGGACTTACCGAGTTACCGTGTTATGCTCAGCTTGAATTGGCGTGATTCACTATGCTCTCCTATTTTTACAGGCGTTTTCCTAGGAGTGTCTTCAAACACGCGACTGCAGATTGTGACCGGTTTGGAGCGTCTAGTGGAATCATCGCCAGCAGCGAAGCAATTTCCGCCCGTGGCAATGGCGTTCACAGTCGGGGTGCGATTCGCCAACAATGTGTATGCTGGGATGCAGTTTGTGGACTGGGCCAGGTGGAGTGGTGTGCAATAAGTATCCTGGGTTCTGGTTGAGATGAACCATTTCTATGTTTTTCTCACTTGAACAAAAAACAAAACATCTTGGTTTAGTATTAGAATGCATTGGGGGGGATATACAAGGATACCTTGATGCTATTTCTGTTGCAAGTATGCTTGTTGGGGGAGCATCATATGCTTCCACTCTTGTTTCTTTTTAGATTTTCTTTATGGAAATGTTTTTCTTAATGCTTATATAGCTTTCCGCTGCTCATCACCTAGTTAAGTAGATATTCATTATGTTTGAATTGAATGTTCATCGCTATAATTATTTTTTTGTTTTGTTTTGTTTGTTTGGTGTTTTTTTTTTTTTTTTTTGTTCATAAATATAATACTATTTTTCTTTCACATTTTACAAAACTTTAAGGCCTATACCAAAAAAAGGAAATTGTTCTCTTTCATTTTTTTTTTCCTCTTAATTTTCTCACAACGCACAATGTACAGATGTACGATTATTAAATGACAAAAACTTGTGTGAGACCGTCTCACCATGAGACGGGTCGGATTGGGTCGGGTCAAGATGCAAATGTAACACTCACAAATGTCATACTTATATGCTCAAATGCTCATACTTAGCTTTTTGTTTGTTACACGATCTGCGAACAAGGTCGCCCATTTCCTTGCTAGGGACGCCTTGTTTAAGTCTGATCGTACGGATTGTTCCGTTCCTTTTTCTTCGCTTGTTCGTGTTTTGGAGTTTGACTCTATTTAAGTAATGAAGTTCGTTTCGTTTTCAAAAAAAAAAAAAATACTTTTAAGGGAAAATACAATACTTTTACATTTCGATTTAAAAGTATTACATTTGTCCTCAAAAGTATTATATTTGCCCTTATAAGTAGGGGCACTTGTCAACATTACTTATTATGAAAAATGTATTACTTTTTCTCTTATAAGTAACAAAAATGGTATTATTGATTAGTGTTATATTCACCGCATATAAGTATGACATTTGCACATATAAGTATGACATTTGCATGGTGCTTTGACCCGACCCGATCCGTGAGACGGTCTCACCCAAGTGTGACCCTTATTAAACTGAGGCAATGCAAAAATCTTTGCATTTCGACATTGTTTGGTAAAAAGCTTTTAGGGGGCGTTTGGTTCAAGTTATATGAGATAACTAAGGTTATATTTGCTTGGGAATACAATATTCTCCTGTTTGGTTCAAGTTATGTAAGATTCCCAGGAAATGTAACATAACCTCCCGATGAAGTTTTTAGCTATTGGAAGGGAATGTGAGATACACCCCGATTTCTTAGGTAATCTCACATTCCCTTATCTTATTACTAATATTAAGTTTTTTGGCATTTTAATCAATTTATCTTATTTTCGTTGTCTTATTTACCTACTTCAATTTTAAACCAAACACAGGAATCTAACATTCCCAGTTATCTAACATTCCCATCAATCTAACATTCCCTAAGGTAATCTAACATTCCGTGAACCAAACGCCCCCTTAAGCATAATTTTTGGCTGGATCAAGTATTCAAGTGTTTGAAAAGTAGCTTATGGGATCAGGACGATCAGCTTTTTCAAATCGGAGGATTTTAACTCACATTTTTATTTTTTATTTAAATTTTAATCTACTTATTTGATTTGCAAAGAGTCAATAGTCGACTCCACTGAGACTCAAACTCACTCCATTCCATATGGGAGTGCAATCCCAAGGTTTTTGGCTAACTCACATATTTTTATTTTTATTTTTAATTTACTTATTTGATGAAAATAGCGAGAAAATAAGATCTTTTATTAAATGATCTTTATTATTACATGTTTTTAAAATTGTTTTTATGATTATAAAGGAAAAATGGTCAAATAAGCTATTGAACTTTTATACAAAAATAATTAGACTTCTAAACTTTAAAATTTATTTTATTTTAGGGATAATGGTCAAATAGAACCTCAATACCTGTTGGAAGACCTTGTGTTATATCATCGGATCTTGATTTTTCATAGTGAAATGTAACCTGCAATTACAGGTCACAAATAGGTTGGTGGGCTTATTTGCTCCAAAATAACAAGTTTGAGGTAATTGAAGTTTTTTGGAGTTGAAATACCTAGTTGCACATAGTTTGGAGTTTTTTTTTATTAAAAGGCCGGACTACTGCAACTAGAATACCTGGATGGATAAATGAAATGGTTTAGAAGTTAGCATCAACCACAGTTATCTTATTGTCCAAAGATTATCATTTATCAGCATTCATACAATATAAATCCTGATGTCAAGTCTCATGCCTTGACTCACACTTTGATCTTATTTTATTAAGAGTAAAAGATTTATTACCAACCCAATGGGATAGTTGAAGTGGCAAGTAAACTCTCTTTGTGGAGAAAAATTTTGAGAGAACTTAAATTTGATTTCCGAGCTTCCTGGAGCAAGTGCGGACCGGTAAATTCACCAAAAAAAAAAAAAAAGAAAGATCGCAAACTCTGTATTTTCTGAAACTTATTAATTCTTGTCTTTCTTTCAAAAATTCACTATAAATCCTGATAGCTAGGGTGAGGACTGAGGGAAGGGGGAGGGGAGCAACGTAACAGTTGCTGACAAATTAAAAATGGAGGGTCTCTGCAAAAGTGTGTGCTTTAATTTACATAAAGGATTAAAGGAAGATTCCTCCACTTATAGCCCCATTCAACAAAGGTACATTTAACACTGTTAATCCAGAATCTACCTTAAAAAGGGAAACCCTGTTGCCTACAAAACATTCAGAATCCAACTGTAAATACCCTTTTGGACCCCTTTTTCTTTTTTTTTTTATTTCAAGTTATTGGGTTTGACCAGCCCCCACCACCTCTCCCTCCTCTTTAATCTCTTCATTCAGTCCTCAACTCCTGAAATCATTATCTGGTCAAAGGTCAAACTCCATGTCTCTTTCATCACTGAAAACCCTTCACCTCTTTGTCCCTCTCTAACCCTCTACTGCATATTATATGCTTTCTCAGCTCCTACAATACAATGCAGCCTATCTGTACACTGTGGAGGCCAGTCCAGGCCACCTTCAATAGTACAATGGATAATGAACTTTTGCATGTCCTCTATATGCATGGAATGGAACCCCAATGCAAGCTACACTACACACTTCAAGTCCTGTCATTTTACACTTACCTGTCTATATATATGTTTTTGTACCACATAACAATTTCTCCACTTTAGTACCTTTTAATGAAATCTTATTTTAAGTTTGTGGTGACTGGTGAAGATATGAGTCATGTCAAACATACACTTTGAACAAAAAACTAAAAAGTAAGTCATCGTTTAGTATAAGATGTGTAATATTTTTTTTAGCAGTGTTATATTTTAATTAAAAAGTATTACATATCTTATATGGTGAGGCGGTCTCACGTGAGACTTATTCAAAGAGTTTCATATAAAGACTCCAATATTTAATAACAATTTTTTTTTTTGAAAACAATAACAAATTAAATACATACATAATCTAAACTGTAATAACTTTTGAATAATCTTGACATGTTTCTATAATTTGAAGTTATTTTTTTCATATGAATTGGAATTGATGCTATTCATGCAAATTTTTATAAAAAAAGAACTAAGATACATCTTCAAATTTGATATTTTGGATATGAACATATCCAAGCAGTATCATGGTAAAAAAAAAAAAATGGACTCAAAGCTACTACTTGTGCATTATGCATGTGCTCTCTAGAGTCTAGACTCAAATTAGAAACTTTCCTTAGCAAACAAGGAGTTTACCCTGAGGAAGATGTAGTCTTGCACAAAATTATCTTATTCTTTTAGACTTCTTATTTATTTAATTATTTATTATTTTTTTTTTACATATTTGTTAGATTTAAATGTTAGTATCTAGATTTGGAATAACACATAGGGATCGTGAGAGGGGCATGATTTATCCGGCCTTATATACTAATATACTTGTAAACATTGTATTTTTGGAGACTTTTGCTTAGTAATATTTGAAACATTGCCTTTCTCTTTGTGAATTTATCATGAGTTGTATTACTTGTATACATCTGCCATACTAAAATTTCATGGAAACTAGCTTGTTTGTCTACAATCTTGTATTTGTCCTCCTATCAAGGAGAGTTGGTGAAAACATTCTCGGGTAAGTGTAAGTTAGGTCATTCAAGATTCTTTTAAGATATTTTTTTCTTTTTGAATTTATAAAAAATTAAGGTGATTCAAATTAAAAGTATCAGTTCTTACAAGTGTGCATCCCACATTATCTTCGATCCATTGGGCTCAACTCAACAAACCCATTCAAGACTAAGCGAATGGACTTGCGAGGAAATTGCCCTAGTAGCATCAGCCTTGCTATTTCAATCGAGGATTATTTAGAAGCATATAACTAAAGAATCGTTGCCCAAGTAATGGACCCTCCAAAATATGAAATTTATGAAGAATTATATCGAACTAAGGATCGGAGGCATAAAGTTAGACATGGTAGACTAACTAATATTCTCGAACAAAGTTCTACACATATATTACATATATAATAATTATAGAATTGGGTAGATTAGATTATTATACACCCATCATGAACAAATGTCTAACTGTTAAAGAGTAAGGTAAGGTTTCCTAGGATTTGGTGCATTGTTGATTGAAATGTGCAACATAACATTATTGGAGTACATTTTAGGTTTAACTAGGAATTGCATTATAATTTGTGAAATTAGGGTACCTATGAGCTGTTTTTTCCACTTCTTTTGATATATATGAAAATTTTATTATCATACTTTATAAGTTTTATAGTAGATAAGTTCAGGCAATGCACATGCAATAGTGATTACTATCACTAAACACCCTTTAAGCCCTCCTTTCCATACATAGATAGAACCCACACCCCCACCCCCCACCCCCCTCGAAATTTTACCATCTTTTCCCGTCTTTTAAAGTCCTTCGTTCCCTTTTTCTTTAAGCTCACATTAATTTCTTCAACTTTTGATCGATCAAGATTTCCATCCAATGGCTAAGATCAACGCTCTCCGCCGCCTGTTTCTGCCGTGCTTCACGCCCGCCACCGCCGCCAACCACTCGCTGCCGATCACGGCGGCCGCCGCCACCCCCAAGAAGCGGCTGAGCACTTCTCTCCGGGATGATCTGGACGACCTGAAGGCGAGGGGGAGAGGGAGCAGTTATAGTAATGTGGGGGAGGATTATTCGGACCCGGATAGCCCGACGTGCGGCGCGGCTTCCGTGAGCTCGTACTCGGCGGCGGCGGCGGCGGCTCAGCCGCGGTCTTCCAAGACGATGGTGGTGGGGACCATCTTCGGGCACCGGCGCGGCGGCCACGTGTGGTTCTGCGTCCAGCACGACCGGCTCAACACCAAGCCGTATCTCCTCCTCGAGCTCTCCATCACCGCCACCACGCTGACGCAGGAAATGGGCGGCGGCTTGGTCCGCATCGCGCTGGAATTCAAGGACGATGACAACGGCGGCGGCGCGGAGTCGGAGCTGAGCCGATGCCCGCTCCACGCCATCCCGCTCTGGACCCTGTTCTGTAACGGCCGAAAACTCGGGTTCGCGGTTCGGAGAAAGCCCACGCAGCAGACCCGCTTCATGCTCAAGACAATGCAGTCGATATCAGTCGGGGCGGGCGTGATCCCGTCCGGGTCCGGGTTCGGGCCCGGCGACGACCCGGAAGAGCTCATGTACATGCGCGCCAATTATGAGTGCATAATCGGCGGCGCGGATTCCGAGTCGTTTCATTTGATCAACCCGGATGAAGGCCCGGGTCAAGAATTCAGTATCTACTTGCTCCGGTCTAGGTAAATATGAGAATCTTGAAAGAAAGAAAGAAAACCTGGGTTTTCTTGGGGGGTTTCTTGCTTGCTTTCCAGCCATTTCTAATGCTTTTCCAATCTTTTGGGGCCATGGGTTTTTGGAAAGGAGAAAGCTTTGGGAGAGAAAAGCTCTGATCCTGATTTAATTATTAGGTTTATTCCACAACTTTTTTTTACCCCCCAACCAAAAAAAATGGATTTTACTGATGCAAAGCCAATTCTTTCCTTGTACGGATTAATATTTTTTTCTTTCTTTCTTTCTTTCTTTTTGGGGAATCCACAATTCCACATTGATAGGATTCTCCACTAGAATGGTTACATACAGTGCATGTAGACATATTTTTGTGTAACATCGAACAAACACTTGTTTACAATTTCAGAGAATCATTTGAGGTGTTTAATGATATATGCTCCCATGAAAACAGCTTGATTTGATGTTTGAATCTCACTACGTATGCCATTATATTATTCCTTGTTTCTTTTCTTTTTCTGGGTAATGCTATATCATATCAAGATTAAAGTTGCAATCTTTAAGAATCTTTGGGGAGCAGATTGTTTTGGTTTTAGTAGGGACGTGTGAGGAGAAAGGATTCCCATCTTCGGAATATAATGATTAGTAGAACTCCCTTTTGTATACAGCAATTCTTAATCATAGGCGCAGAGTGCAGAATCTGCAGAGAGAGTTGCTTCTTTGATTGAATTTGGTGTGATTATTGCTGCTTTTGGTTATGGAGATAAGTGGGAATTCTTTTGATTTATGCTGGGTGTTGTCTGGGAAGATGATTGGAGCTCAATGTTTTAGTTTCTCGTGGGCTGCTCAATTAGTTCTTGTCATAAATTGTGAAAAATAATACAGAATTCAGTATTGATAGTCGCATTTTAGAAGTTACACTTAATGTCATGAATTTTTTTTATGAGTACCAAGCACGGATTTTTCAATTATTATACCATGAATCAGGGTGACAAAGGTCCAGAATGTGTTCACATTACATTGTGGACCCTAATAAAAAATTATGTGATTATAATTAACATATTATGTGTATTCAGTTAATAAATTATGTATCTCACATAATATGTTAGCTAATAATATATGTATGTTAACAAGTTATCCCTTAGGCCCGGATCTAAGGGTCCTAAGAGCATCCTTATCAATGGAGTTTTTTTTGCGATTTTTGAGGAGTTTTTGTAAGTGTGATTAAAAAAGAAAAAATGCAGAAAAAAAAACAAAAAAAAAAACAAATCATATTTAAAAAAATAAAAATAAAAAAATTTGCCGGGTGGGCGCCTGCTGTACGCGACAGCGGATGTTTGGGCAATGATTTAGTCAGAAATCACTGTGCTATGAACCTTCATTTACAGAGAAATTCCTCCCCGTCTCTCTTGTCATGTTGACAATTTTTTTTGACATAAACCACCTAATATGCACTTGCTAAGGGGGAAAAAATTTAACCTTTATATGTGGGCAAAGATGATTGGAGGTGAGAAAATATTATCTTGAAAGGCAAGTTATAATTGTAATTATTGGGCAATGGGCATGTATTTCAAGAACAACTTCAAAAGAGGACTGTAGCAGCCAGGGTAGATTCCTTGATCTGTTTCAGCCATATTATAATATATATGCATACTTACAAGTTACAACAGTAGAATTAGGGGAAGTAGTTTGTTTTTCAGATTTGAAAAGATGAGACAGTAATTCAAAGAATAATTTAGAACCATCCAAGGTGAGGTGAGGTGTGGCTTAGGGAATAATCTAATCTAATCTAGCCAAACATGGATAGGGATAGAAAGTGTTGGGCTAGTTTTACCTCTGAATTTGTACTGCCCAAACCTTATCTAATCATAATATTCCACTTTAAGACTGAGAGATAAGCTGCTAAACTCAAAAAGTCTTAAGCTACTTTCACCTTTAGCCCTTGGGAGGGGTGTAAATTTTATTTATTTATTTTCTTTGGGAGGGATAATGATATATCGAAAAATTAGCATAATTTTTCGAAAAGGTTGAATTTTCAATGTCAATGACCTCTACATTCCGGCTTGATAAAATATTTGGAAGGATGTAAATCACAGTGACTCAATGACTTAGCATACAAGGTTAAATGCCGGTATACACAGAGGTATGTCTACTTTGAGCATTCCTACACTACCGCCGCCTAAATTCTCTTCTCTCAAATATCGCTTACTAAACCAGTAAGTTAAACCCGTGCGGACAACTAATATAGTAACTTAGTAATGCTGACAGGGTATTTCACTAGATCAGTATATAATCGGTGGAGAATCAATTTAAATGATATTTTCACACTAAAAAAAGTAAATTTTACCATTTTAACAGTTTGATTTGGTCCACCTCAAATAAACATTTAGTAATTAGTGAATTTAATTAGCATTAGCATTTTGAATCTAAAATACTACATATGTTTCACTTTATGTGACAATTTGTCATAATTTTGAGTTAATATATAATATTTTAACCAAGACACCATAAGAAGAAGAAAAACAAAACTTAAACTGTATTCATGTGGGATGGCTCTCACTCCAACTCTCACGTGTCTCACGTGAGAGCCATCCCACAACGGCACAAATAACAAACCAACCTATATATAGAGGCCTAGAGGGAGAGCCCACATAGGCCAACAACCAAAATTCCCTTCTTCCAATTATTATTATTATTATTATTATTATTATTATTATTATTATTATTATTAGTAGGAATAAGGTTCAAATAGGCCACCGAACTACACACGAAACTGCAATTAGGCCATCGAATTCAAAAACAATGCAATTTGGTCCCTGAACTACACAAATTCATGCAAATTAACCCAAAGTGACTTGTTGACTTGATCTTCCGGTTACTAACTTTAAAAATAATATTTTAAAATAATTTTAAATTAATTAATTAATTAAAATTAAAATTAAAAAAAAAACAGGAACAAGTCAATTGGGTCTTTTTTTTTAATTTTAAATTTTAAATTTAATTTTAATTAATTATTTTATTTAAAATTATTTTAAAATATTATTTTTAAAGTTAGTAACCGGAAGATCAAGTCAAACAAGTCACTTTGGGTTAATTTGCATGGATTTGTGTAGTTTAGGGACCCAATTACATTATTTTTGAGTTCAATGGCCTAATTGCAGTTTCGTGTGTAGTTCGGTGGCCTATTTGACCCTTATTCCTTATTATTATTATAAATAACATTGTCAATATCTCTCCACCGAGTTCAATAGTTACAAAGGTGTCAATTGAGTACAAAGTATTTAATTTATTATTATTAAATATAACTATTATATAATTAATAAATTATTATTATAAATTATAATGGCATGTCTTTTCACCTATTATAAACAATTAATTTTATCAAATACTCCTCAACAAAATAACTAATTCAATCTCTCACTCAAAGTTGTTAACCCAATGTTTTAAAAGTAACAGTTTTGAGTTTAATTTGTGTCAATATCTTTTCAATTGAGCTCGTTGCACAATATTTTCCTAATGTAATTTATCTCTAATCATTATACTCTAAATCATGGTCTATATTTCAATGTGAACCACTGATATACAAGTTTATTTTTAGTATACTGCATGCCCGTTCTAAGTATATTACTTAAAAATGAACCTATAATACATTAAAATTGAATCTTCAGTATACTAAAAATTGAACATTTTTAAGTAATCCACCTTACAATATCGTAGATCATGGTTCACACTTCACAATATAATTTGTCATTTATCTTTCTTGTATGATTCATTGATTTGTGAGCTATTACATATCATTAATATTTATCCAACACACACCTTGATCTATGGGCTTCCCTCATTACCATAACAAACAAAAAGTTACTCTTGCTCCCGTCGGGATAAATCTGACCTCTCCCCCTGTTCCCGCCTACGTATATAGGATATTTTAAGAAGCGAGCATCCCTCTTAGTAGCGGGGTCCGGGGAAAGAATAGGAAAGGTGATTAATCCAAATTGAAGTTTGAAACTCATGTAATTGACTTCTTTTGGTTAACCCGAAAAATGAGATAGTGGAATGAGAAATCTTATTAGAAAAAATTAGATATGGTAGATGAAAACGGGACACCAAAAGAGTTGACTGCTGAGCCGTATGAGGTAGGTACTATCCAGGTGCGAAGAACCCCGGATGTGACTGCAATGAGCAGAAATCTCACTCACGGGCCTAAACGACGAGAAAACAGTCGAACGTGAGAGCAATCGATTTCTGATGTGAATTCGGCGGGTCGTCCCCCCTTCCTACGGGTTCCCCCACCGACCCACACCAACCACGCCCCTTCTCTTTCTCCGGTATATTATTATCATATAATGTACATTGCTTATCTGGCAGATGAATTTTGGGTGTCATGAGGACCACAAATTGGGTGTTAAAAGATGATCGGAGAGAAGTATGCATATCTATTGGTGATACCCCAACAAATGATCAGTCCCATCGCGGATTTAGATGAGCGCAACGTGTTTGGTGTTTCCCAAACACTACCAAAAACCATCAAACTCCCAATGTATTATGTTTGCAAGACAGCCTTGCTTCACTTATTGGAAATAAGCTATGGGTTAGAATACCTTATGTCAATTAAAGGAGATTTTGAACCCAATGGGGTAGCTCAAGTGGCAAGTGAGCTCTCTTTGTGGGAAAGAATTTCGGGAGAACCCGGGTTTGATTCCCAAAAGTGACGATTCCCCCTGGGCCAGCTCCTGTGCCTCTTGGAGCGAACGTGGGTGGACCTGGACGGTTTTAATTTCTGGCCATCCAAAAGGATTAGAATTCGAAGGTTTTTGTTCAGAAATAATTGTTCTAAATTTTAATTATGTTTGAGATTCGTAAAAGTCATCACTAATTCCGGTCACCAATCAAGTCATATCAAGACGTGAATATTAGAGAGTGAGTTACAAATAAAGAAAACGAGGCATAGGATGTGTTTGAATTGAACAAAGTTAGTGGAAACAAAATGATAGAATAAATTGAATTTACATATTCAATAACCCCCAAATCCTATATTCTATAAAAAAGTATTGCTAAAAAGTTTTACACAACTCATATAAAATGACTTCACATGAGTATATGTGAAAAATTATATTATTAGCAAAAATGCTTTTATGTAACAAGGAATTATAAAAATTGTATACATATAATAGCTTATATCTAATTGAATAATATATTTGATAAATGTGAAATAGGATCATTAAAAACACTATTAAATAAAATTTCATTTCCACTACTTGATGACATCCAAATTCAACATGTACATATGATGAACAATTGAATTGTGATAAACCGTAAAACTGAACGATAATACAAGAGTCCTATAAGAGCTAAACACTCCTATTCCCTAGCTAATACAGTATGACTAGGTATACATTTGACGATCGGAGTAACGCCGGAAGCAGGTGACGGCGGTATGGCCGTGGGAACGGCAGATTTGGCAGCGCGGTGTTCCTGCTCTGCCACGCCCCTGCCCAGCGCCGTTGCGTCCACGCCCGCCGCGTCCTCGACCATTGGACTGGTGACGACCACCATTGCCACCCCGCCCTCGACCAGCGTAAAACGCCTGGGTTGCCGGCTGCGCCGTCGTCGCATCTGCAGGCAGCAACTCGTCGGAGTGAATAAACTCCTGCGCTTGGAGGTGGTCGGCGAGTTGCGGTAACGTAACCGGTGCGCCACTGATGGTGAGAGACGACGCCATCGCCCTGTATTCCGGCCGCAACCCGCGCAAGGCGTAGAGGATCTGTTCCTCCGACGATAACGGGCGACCGGCGAGCGACAAGGCTTCCACGATCATCTGCGCCTTCCCCAGATACTCAGCCGGAGAGGAATTCGCCTGACGCAGCGTCTGAAACTGTCCTAGCAATCCGAGACAGCGAGAACGCGAAGATGAGGCCAGCGCCGACGAGATGGAGGTCCAAACCTCCTGCGCCGTTTCACGACCAACAGCCAAGTACATTACTTCATCGGTGAGCGATGAAATAATGAGACTGAGGATCGAAGCGTCTTGCTGAACCCACGCATTGTAGGCGGGATTTGGTGTCGGCGGCGTTGAAGCAGAGGAACCCACCGGCGATGGAGATCCGATAGTGGCCGGCGGGCACGGGGTACTGCCATCCAAAAAACCAAGCAGATTTTGGCCTTTAAGAAAAGGAACAATCTGCGTCCTCCAGTATAGATAATTACGTGAATTTAGCTTTATGGAGATGTGGTGGTTGGCGGTGGTTAGGACGGCTGGTGTAGGTTGGGCAGAGGTCGCCGGCGGTGATAGGGTGGTGGTTACCGCTCGGTCGGTGTTTGTGGGTTGGTGAGCCATAGGTTACGATGAAAGGAGAAATTAACGCCTAACACTACTGATACCAGATGAACAATTGAATTGTGATAAACCGTAAAACTGAACGATAATACAAGAGTCCTATAAGAGCTAAACACTCCTATTCCCTAGCTAATACACTATGACTAGGTATACATTTGACTGAGCATAAAATACAAATAATAATAAAGATGGAAATAATAATATGGTTAATACATATATTATTATGACATTATTGTTGGTAAGTCATTCAAATTAGAAGCCTAGCTTCTTTCCATTGCCTATTTTTTAGGATTATTACAACTTATTTTGCCCTCACTTTAATCCGATCATGGAACGTGTAATATTCTCTGTTTCACATTCCTATTCCTGCGGCTCTCATATGTGGTTGAAGATGAAGCTTGTTGTTGGTTGGCTTGCTATATAAAAGGTGGTCATCAGTGGGAAAGAAGACACCAAGAATCTCTTCCTCCTCCTTAATTACTTTGTCCTATTGTCTGAGCAAAGTCAGGTTCGATCACCTACACTATAGTGGGTGCGAGCTAAGTGTAGCAGGTCTGTGTTGCCAGTTGAAAGTGTGCCGAAAATTCTGACTGCACCATCATCAAAAAACTGCTTTTAAAGAAGTATTTTATATACACGCCACATGACATTTTTAAGTTTCTTCTTTCCGTTCTTTTTCAAGCTTGCATGCTTTGAAGACATTGTTTCAAATTTCCAACAGTTCCACTGTACTACTCCATTGTTCTATATTGTGTGTAAATTGAAGTCACTATCTCTAAATTGTATACATTTTTCAATGCTTATAAAATTGTAATATATCAAGATATATTGTATTTTACACTTTTCTTGAATGAAAACATTCTCCTATTGTTATAGTACATTATTTCGTTAACAAATATTGTAAAATGAAGTTAAAACATGTAATAAATCTATGATTTTAGAAGAGTAATATATGGACTCTTATAAAGTAAAACTCACGTCCCGTGTTATGATTTTATTGATTAAAGAGAAAAAATATAATAAATATTGAGGGTCACTCTTTTTTCTAGATGAATAAAATATGCTACATAAACAGAGAACAAAAATATAATAGATATATTGATCTGAGTGAATAGTATTACTCGTGAATTAAACCCCAGGTGAGGGTCACCAACTTAGTTGCTCATCCACAATCAATTCAATCTGCTCATCATGCTTTTCTTTTTGAATTTTCACATAAAAATTTCATGCACATTACAGCCAAACAAAATTTGCATCCTTTCAATAGTCTACTGATAAAGCAATAATGCACAACTTTTTATGTTTGTATTTTTCTTTTTTACTCTTTATTTACTTGTCAATTATTTTTTTCTAAATAGGTCATAGTTTTTAATTTATTCGTTCCTTTTTTTTTCATCATAAAATTAGAATATGAGACGAAAATTTTACTCCTTAAAATTACACTTATCATTTTTCTTTATAATAAATTATAATTATGGGCGATTTACCGATTAGGATTGAAACTGTGTTGGGGATACCGTTTTAGAAAGGTTGAACTAGAGAGTATCTCATACGTTGCACTTTAGAAGCTTAGAGATCCCCAGTGTCATTTGCTTAAGGTAATTAGAGCACTTGTAGATAAGGATGACTACAGTCTTGTTCAAACTGTCCGGTTCGAATCAAACCGTGTACGGTAGGAATCGAACCAATTTCGGTTTTGGTTCTAAAAATTTAAAAAGAATTTAACTATTATTTAATTAAAGTTTAAATAACAATTATTTGATTAAAGTTTAACTATTATTTAGTTGAAGGTTAAACTTTAAATAACTATAACAATTATTTTTATTTTTTTAGTTTAACTTTAAAGTTTAAATAATAATAAATATTTGATATAATTATTTTTTAAAATTTTAGAATGAAAAAAATGAAAAATTAATTTTTGAATTGCTTCTTGCAAGCATATTTAAGATTCTTGTAATGTTTAATAAGTTATTCCTTCTTTTCCATGTATTTTAAAAAAATTACACTGTTTTAATATAATAAATACAGGTTCAAGTTACATCACCCATCAGGCCATCACCCATCATTCATCCCATATAAATTTAATGTATCAAAAGGACATATACATTTAAAGAATCTAGTGTTTTCTAATTCAAAACTCTCATTAATGCAAACGCTAATAGATACAAAATCAATTGTACTAATTAGTAATCACAAATAGAAGTTTGTCTAATATCAAGAAAACAGAATGTAGTAATGTTATCTTATAGGATCCACAATAAAATCCGATGCAAAAATGGAGTTGAGACAGGACCAACACCATAGTTACACGCCGTTATTACAACATAAATAATGGGTGGTTGATGTAACATCATTAAACTAAAGTTGGCCTCGAACTCATTAATAAATTAGAGTATTGCTTATTACTGTTTTGAGCACTTCTTCCATCATTCCTTTCAAAGCTTCTCTGCAACTGCAAGCTAGCTAGCATCTTTGGAGAGACACACCCCATCCCATAACAAAGTCACCTTTTTGATTAAAGTGGCATAGTGCAAAAGCATCCCATATGCCATTTGCTTACAGTTACAGAGTTATGATGGTATAGTAAGAGTAATTTATTTATTTAAAAACAAATCATGCTTTTATGGGTCTTTCGGTTCCCAAGAAAATAAGTGTAATTTATAGGAGGATTTATTCTTCAGATTTGAGGGAATAAATACATTTTTTTTTTTTTTTGAATGGGAAGAGAAATTCGCTAGCTTAGGTTGTCCAGAACCGACCAGAGAAGGCCAATAGACCGTTATTGTTGAGAGTTGAATTTGTGACCTTGAAGTTCAAGTCAATAGTTTGACCCACTTGGTAGATAAAGAATTTGAGTTAATTTCATTTTTTTGTCCTAAGCTTATAGGTGGCAGTACACTTTTAAATTTTTTTCTATCAAAACATTCATATTTGGTCCTAGTATTATTGTGACATGACTATTTTTGGTCATTTATTAACAAAATAATTTTAATGTCGTTAAATACAAAGACATTTAGGTCTTCAATTGCGATTTAAAAAAAAAACATAAAATATAACAGGGTCAACTCACTTTGTATAAAAATGATCGAAATGTTTTTGTATTTAAAAACATTTCAATATTTTGTTAACGTAGGACAAAAAATGTCATGCCACAATAATACTAGGACCAAATGAGAATGTTTTGATTTTATTAATAAAAAAAAACGACTAAAAGTGTATTACCACCTATAAATCTAGAACTAAAAATTGAATTAACTCTAAAGAATTTATTAGGTATTTTTATTTTCAACATGGGAGAAAAGATACAATACAATTCATATACTGCCCTCACATATTTTTATTGTTTAAGGGTATTTACTTTGAGTCCTAATACTAAGTATTCTCAACAATTTATTTTTCATCAACCAAACAATAGATCAATAGTTCATGGAATTTAAATTCAGATTCTTCTCAATTCTTTTCGAGGAACAAAATGGGTTGTTAATCTCTCGATTATTGTTCTGTGTGCAATTTAGTCCTCTGTATTCAATTTTTAGAGATTGGGTCACTCAATTATTGTTCCAATGTTGTTAATCTGCTCGTTTAGTTAACAGATCATTAACATTCTGTTGGTTGTAGAGTTTTACATAGTTTTTTTGTTTGTTTGTTCTTTTTTTACAATAGAAACAATTGAAGGATTGAGTTTTTAAAATTTGAAAATGATAAACTAATTGCATAATAATAAGCAATAATTTAGGGACAAAATGGAATGTTCTCTTTTTGTATTGAAAATGTAAAGTGAGGATCTGAGGTATGTGTGGCTGTAAAAAATTAAATGAGATAATCTTATTTGATTCTCATGTCTAATCATCAATATCCGCACATAAGCACAAGGAATATGCCATATCTCAGGTCCTTTCATGAAATCATCCCACTACACCATCACTTCCAGCTGCATAAAAATTTTTGCAGATTCAAGAAAAGTGTGATGGATGGCCATTTCTTGTAGTTTATGAGAACCAATTCACCTCTGTATTTTTTTGGATGAAAATGAAAACCTGCAGTCACTACTGGATAATGTATTAAGTAATCACGTCTTGTGATCCTAACTGGCAAAAGACCACAAGGTGGCAAGCCAGCTAACAGGCTCGAACTAAGAGGCTAATATGCCGTTCCCATAATGAATCGAACTTGAAAACTTGTGATTATCAAGTCAACGGTTTGAACAACTTGGTTAGGTGACCCTGATTCACCACTATTTAACTCCATATGAAGTTAATTGCATGCAACTATACATATTCATGGCTCCTTAACTCCTTTCCGAAGCTATACTAAGCCTATAGCTACCTGCAGATTATCCAAGAAGCTAAGAAACATATAAATGAAGTCATCTTTTTTCATGCGAATACAAATCTGATATGAACCCAAACCTTAACTACACCATAAACCGTTAAACGCTAATTTTATTTGGCTCAAGTTTTATATATTGGCCCTGATTCCTATCAGTAGCGGATTAGGACGGATTAAGATCTCCCCAAGACTGCCAAGAGCAAGGAACTTCTGCATAAAGCATGGTAGATGATCCACTTTTACATGCAGTTGAAGCAAGGAACTTCTGCACAAATATTAACAGACCAACCTATACTAAAACAAAAGCAAATCCAGGATGAATATTTGTTTACTTTGAAATAATCATAGAACAGTACACTAGGAGAAATCGATATAAGTGTTTGGTTAATCAGCTTTTTGTAACTCCAAAAAGCTAAAATTCAAAAAGTTGCTCAAAACAACATTTTCAATTAACTTTTTTTATAAAAGAAATTATACCAAACAGTTATCAGCTAACAGCTAATTTACCAAACACCTTTCTATAATCAGCTAATGTTATCAATTAATTATACCCTCTAACCCAATCAGCTAACAGTCATTTACCAGACTGGGCCTTAGTCTAACTTTGACTAAAGTTCTGGTAAGTGGTAATTACCCACAACCCCACACTGTATATATCCTCCATTTTATTCACTTCATGTTCATATTATCAGGTGAAAACAGTGCAATCAAGAACCCTATTTGATCATTAAACTCAGCTCAACTAGGCTGCACATGTCCTGCTAGACAAAGTTCCTTAAAGGTCAAAGAATGTTCCAACTAACCAGTATGTGATGAAACTCCTGAAACCTCTCAAGTTATCAATTTCAAAAACACAATATGCTTGAAACATAAAACCATACAAGGATTGATTAGACCAGATAGATAAACAGAATTATTGTTTTACCTTTCAGCCATAGCCACCATGATTGAGTTGTAATAAACCTCTTTGCATTGTTAGTTAGGAAGAGGTAATCTGCTTCCCGTGGCCTAGAATCTGGCCTGGTGAAAACACTGATCTAGACCTCAGGATGCAGATTACCCTACCCTAACACAATATAAACCACACGATATGATCGAAAACGAAAACACAGATAGATAGATAGCTAAGCTGATGATAAGTTTGTGCATGAAGGGAGAGGGGTATTTATAGTGCACCAAAAGGCTAGCTAGCATATAAAAATTCTCTTGTGATATTATATGGTGTTGTCACCTTGAAGGCTGGAATTGAATAATGGCTGATTCTATTTCCCCTGAGCCAATGACAAGATGGGGAACCTTTTCTTTCTTTTATTTACTTTCCTAAGATAGACGATTATGTTTCTCCTCTCTTGACTGCTTTCTCAACAGGAACATTATATTAGACCACAACAGACTGGTTCTACCTGGCAAATATAGAAAAAAAAGGGGCAGAAACAAAATCATATCCGAGAATTCTGTGTTTAAGAATCCTGGGTTAAGTTTCTTCGGTTGATCAGAGTTACACGTGGGATTCTCCTTCCTAGATGATTACAAATTTACAATAATCTTAATAAATATCACTGGCCATTGAAAGCAACATTACTGGCCTCATCATCCTTCACCCTAGTGGGGCTAATTCTCTTTGGAAAATGATTGAAAGGAAATTTATTTGCGTCTGTATTCTATATATCTGGGTTAGTAGGTATGCTATCCCAATCAGGGTACAGGGTAAAGAATTGTAGCAAATCAATATTTCTGTGTGTGATTATACACACTTAACTGAAATCACTAACAACTGGGGGTATGAATAATGCACGATACTATAACGAGAGAGTATTTATATATGGAAGAAGAATTCAGGAGTTATGAGCAAGCTAATACTGCTTAGACATGGGGATATGCCAACTATTAGATGGTTCTGGTCTTATAATAAATTGTTTGGGGTCGGTGATAGGTATCTAATTTTTCTTCTAGTGAACTTGACCGAGTGTTAAGATTAGAATGATTTTAGAATTACTGCATGACTAAGCTAATTCAACTTGTCATTAGTGCATCTAAATCAAAGGATTATTGTTGATTTTTGGAATAGTATTTGTCCACATGGAGGAGAGATAAGAAAGAGAGAGAAGAGGAGAGTTCCTTCTGCTAGAGTTGGGTTTATTTCAGAAAATGGGACTCACAGCTTTAATATTTTAGCAGCGAAAACTGTGCGTGAGAGCCACAAGAAGCGCCCAGCGAGCGCGTGCAGTGCACGGGCGGGGCGCGTCAGGTGCGCTTGACAGATAGCTTTTTAATTTTTTTTAATAAATCAAATTTGTTTTTTTTTTTCCTTCCACTCTCATTTTCTCTTTCCTAATCACACTTACAAAAACTTCTTAAAAATCGCCTCTAAGTTGAATGGCCATTGTGCTGCAAAAAGTGAGTGACCTATGATTTTTTGAATGACCGAGGTAAATTAAAATGACCTGTTATTATCTCTAGCTCATTAGGTTAAGCCCAATGAATAAGGCATGTGTCATAACTCTAGGAGCATCATCTAAATTGAATTGTAGTATAAAAGTAATGACTTTAGCATTACTGAATGACTTAGGCTAACTCAACTTGCCATAGGCTAAATGGCTTTTATGTTGCAAAGACTATGTGACATGTAGTTCTCGGATGACCAGTGTGCTGCTAAGACCAAGTGACCTATAATTTTTGAATGATTGGGGTGAATTAGAATGACTTATGATCTTTGGCTCATTTAGTTATGCTCAATTAAGGCACAGGTTAAAATTCTAGGACTATCGTCTAAACTAAATCATAGTATAAAAATAAGAAATTTAGATATGTTGAGAGATGAACGGTAGAATTTAAAGGAGTTAAGATTACCCGTTTAAATTGAGAATGTGAGAATATTATGAGGTTTATTCTCCTCCAACCAGCTACAAACCGACAGCAGCATGCCTTAAATAGTGTTATCCATTCATTAAAAAAATTGCCATATATATTACAGTACACAATACACACCATTCAGATATGGAAATAATGACATTTGGGATGCGTATGCAGACAAGGACTAACGAAAACGACTAATTGCGTTATGGTTTTATGAAATCCAGCAAGTTCTACACTTCCACCTACCAAATGATTCGATTATATATGGTTTAAAATCATGGCTGCTAACCGTCCATTTAGGAATATCCTCTCAAACTTGTCCACATTTGCTCCAGCAAAACTCCTCAACAGAAGCAGCTGCTAAGTATCAGAAAAAAACATTTCTGAAACATGAAGAACTCATCAGTTTTCATGCACCAAACTAACACTGAAGTGCAGAATGTAAATAGCAATAGTAAGCTGCTTTCAATCTGGCCCAGAAATTATAGGAATTAAATCGAAGAATTTCATTGTTAATACAAAGCTGAAGAAAATTTATCTCCTAACAAAATTTGGTCTCAAGTTGCTTAAGGAAAAAAAAAATACTATAATACAGCAATCAGGAAAAAAAGGGCCGAATGCAGAAGGTATCCTGGACCAACGTTTCAACTAGAAATGCATTTGATGTGAGACCACGCTTGACACTTTAATAGTCTATACAACAAAAGTTAGTTGGTAACATATACGGAGTAATAGTTACCACCGTGAGATAGTTATAATTACCTATTAAACTTTTCTAACTAGCAAGCTTTGTAAGACAAAACTGATCCTAGTAGGACCTCTCCAGCATGGGGAGTAAGCCGCAAAACCATTTGTTGAAAGATGAGTTGGACATTAGTTGAAGGGTGATTCAGATAGAAGTTTCTTCAGCGTCTCGTATGTCATGAATACGATTCCTACGCCAGGTACAACTTTGTAGTACTCGGGCATAATGCCTCTATAAAACCCACGAAAGCCTTCTGTTCGAACTATGTGCCTAAATGCCCCAAGTAAGCCAGTGTTATACACACGCGCTCGGCCACCAGCCCCTTCCAATTGCATTCTTCGCCTTACAAGGTCCAAAGGGAATGTTGCTACAGAAAGTTAAAGGAAGGGTACAAATTAGGAATGTTATACTGTATCTCAGATCCAGAGTTCGTAATATAATTAGGCGAGTAAATGACAACTATTAATCAGAGCATACCAGTGGATGATGCAATTCCAGAAAGACTTCCACAAGTAAGACTGACAAGAATAGTGGGATCATCAGGCCTGAGAAAGAGAAGTTAGTTAAACCATAAACATAAAGAAAAGAAGACATGCATAGGATGATTTAATGAACCGGATGATGATTGAAAGCTATACACTCACCTGTGAGCTAGCCAATAAGATCTCAAAGATTCATAAACAGAGAAACTTATTGCGATACAAGGACCAACACCCTGCACCGAGGAAAATAACCATTTAGCATTTTTCAAAGCACAGAGTGGTACTCATTTTACCAAAATATAAATACACAAATAAAACCAAAGAAGATGGCAAATCCATATCTATCAGAAACCAAAGATACAAAATTAAATGGCAAGCAAAGAGATTACCAATAATGTTGCTCCAAGTCCTTTATACAGCCCAAAGAAGCCTTCGTCTCTGCAAATGGTACGGACAGCATGGGTAATGCCCTGATAATACATGGCACTCCTCTACAAAGTTACGAGAGAATTAGTTAAACAAAATGCTCACGGGCAAGAAACAATGAATGAATGGTAAATACAGAAAACAATAAAAGTAATCAACACCAAAGCTGCTCAAAGGTGTCTCAGAAGCCCATCACAAATAATAAGCTATTTAGGTACACGGCTATGTAGAACAGAAGAATTTCAAAGTGTCTCAATAGATTCAAGGTGTCACAGTATGATGCAAATCCAAGAAGTTGACAATATTTTTGTCTTACAATGTTTAAATAGTCTCTGTTTGCCACCCACATGACTAAATAAAAGAACCAAGATATACACATAAATCATAAAGCTATAATTATACCTGTGCTGCCAACCTTGTCCTAACAAGATCCAATGGGTAGGTGGCAGAAGCAGCTGTCATTCCAGCTAACCCACCACCTACAAAATGCACAAATACATCTGCACTCGCATTTCCCTGATTACCATCCAGGCCAGGAATAGATTTCAAGATCTGCAAAACAGAACAATTTGAGTGGGATGGCATAAGGGTAATGGATTAATTTTGCATCGCTGTGTTGGGGCAAATAAGGTTTGTTTTACTCACTTTCTTGTAGTGCTCATAAGCATAAAAATTGACTGAAGAATACGGAAGCCTATGAGCAATAGTGACAAGGTTTCCCTTCCAAAAAGCTCTGAATCCTTCTTCATTAACAATCCGCAAAGCCTCACGGCATATACTTGGTTTGCTCAACATTGCCACGTCTGAATGCATGCCTTGGACCTAAGATTTTAGAATTTTATAAAGAACACAGCATATGTCAGAGGAGCAATGGTAATGATCTTAGCAAATGGACGTTTAAAGTCTCTTTAATTTATTATTCAAGCAAAAGGTAACTGGAAAACAAAATAAACGATATAGCAGTCTAGCACCAAACAGAAACAGAGATAATCAACTACAAGAAACACCTAGAAATTTGTTTTATACAATTACACATCCAAAGCCTTAGGTTCTATAACAAAAACTTCATATATTAGTACTTTATAAAAGGGAGAGAGGGACGAGATAGGCGCTAGCAATTAACCTGAAATAGAATGGTGAGGCGAGCTAGGGGAGCAGTACAGGTCTTGCTGAAAGCTCCGGCAATACCGCCGGCGAGAAGCTGCGGCACAGTTCCAATTTGCGTCTGCGGATTCTGAGGCTGCTGCTGCTGCTGCGTGTGGAAGTGATGATATTTCTGACGCTGGTGGTGGTGCTGCGGCAGAAATGACCCGGGGCCGCCGTCTACTACGGCGCCGCCGCGACCAGACATTCCTACTCTGGCTTCCATCGTCTTTTTGCGCTATAAAATTTGAAATTTTGGAGAAATTTCACATTTGATCTTCGCTGAGAATTTCGTTTCCGGGGACAGGGAAGTGTTAAACCCTAGGGAAAACCCTAAGGAGGTTTTGTTAAAAGCTCTTTACCAATTCTAAATACAAGACATTCAGACATCTTGCCGAATATTCTTTTTTTTTTTTTTTTTTTTTAAATGTTCTTCTTTTCTTCTTGATGGGCCTTGGTTATTAAAGCCGCGCTTCAGGCCTACAATGTTCATATTTGGGCCATCGACCTGCTCGGCCTACGATGTATAATTTTTTTTGGGCCTGTAATTAACTCTTCATTATATCATGGACTAAGGTTCACCATGCACATTATACGCCACGTTCTTAACTTCTTATGCACCTACAGTTAATACTACTGATACTAGGAAAAATTTTGTGGACCATAAATACAAGATACATTTTTAATATACTAAAAGTACATTATAGGTACTAAATATACATTATTTGAGTATACAAAATAATGTAATTTCAATACTCGAATAATATAATTTATGTACACAAATAATGTATTTTTAGTATATTAAAAATGTACTTATTATTTATGGTCCACACAGCTATGTGGACCGTGGTCCTTGCATACTATATGACTTCAATTAATAGATTATGTACTTGTTTAAGTTAACATATTATATATCTACAGCTAATATATTATATACTTTTAATTTATTTACAAGTATTGTATATAATATGCTAACTAAATATACATAATATGTTAGCTGCAAGTACATAATCAATAATACACAATATGTATGGTAGACCATGGTCTATAATATAATTTGTGTTAACTCCTTCTCATCATCAAAATAAAATGTTGATGGGTTAAATTGTAACTTTAAAAAGTTTAAGGGCTTAATTGATTTTTTAGGTAAAGTTCAAAGGCATATTTGACCATTTATCCTAATGATCGCCGGTCACCATAGAAGAATCCCGATAAGCAACCAGAAATAGTGTTGAAGGGTTGTCAAAATCTTAGTGACCTGCTATCACAGGTCACTAACTGATTTTTGGACGTCATTGCATCACAAAAAAATGTTGATGGATTTTATTGCAACTTTAAAAAGTTAAAGGCTCTAATTGACTTTTTAAGTAAAGCTCGAGCTATTTGACCGTTTTCCCAAAACATTATAAGGGAAAATAGCCAAATAGATTCTCTAACTTTTGACAAAAAGGTAATTAGACGAACGAACTTTAAAAAGTTACAATTATGTATATCAATTAAATTATTATAATCTTCTACTCCGTATTTAATTTCCTAGTCAGTATTAACAATACTTACACACACGAGCGTGCGCATGCACACACACGTATATATATCTTTTTGATCGAAAACTTTCAATTTCTAACTACTTTTAAATAATTTATATTTGTGACGTTGATTATGAATGAATGTTCATTTTTAATATATTAAAATTTTATTATTTGATATTATATCAAATAATGAACCTTCAATATACAAATAATAAACTTAAAAAAATATATATAGTATATTTAATGTATTTAAAATGAACATTTAATATATTAATAATGTAAGTTATATGACATGGTAATATGATGTAATGATTGATAGTTTGTTAATACGGTTACATGCTGAAATCGCTTGTTTGACTTGTGTACCGGTAAGTCTTGATATGGAATCTTATTTTTAAACTATAAGAACCTACTATAAGGAAAGTTACTTTGTTGAACGGAATATATATATATAGTGTTGAGCTAGCTAGCTAGGAGCTGAAAAAAAAAATGATAATGTTAGTAGCAATAAAAGTTGTGGTCCTTAATAAGGATATATGAAGTCACTACTCACTAGCATGGGGTTAATCATATAATATCACTAGGTTACCAATAAATATCAAACCACTTAACTCTTTAAATATATACTCATGAAAATAATAGAAAAGAATTTGCTATAGAAAAATGGTTCATATTCTTAAAATATAATTATCATTTCCTATTAGTTATCTCTAAATTCTTCTTATTGCGCTTAAAAAGATTATTTTATCTTCATCGACATTTCATTATATTTTATTATTTATTATTGAAGAGATAACATCTCACTTAATTAAAAGACAAACATAAATTTGGAATCATGAAATGTATCTAGTCAAACTAGTTATTATAAAATCACTAATATCGACCTTTGTGGAGTATTACTCCACAATTATACCACCATTATATATCATAAATCACCATTATTCCTTTTTTTTTTTAATTTATAAAATCGCCTTTTGAAATATTTTAATTTGGCTTTGTACACTTACAGATTCATTGATAATGTGTTTCATGTCCAAAAACATCACGATTTATATTATATTCAACTTTAATTTGTTTAAAATTGTCCCTTTTTTAGAAGCACTGATTAGTGAGTTAGTTCAATTAATCATCCCTTAACATATATATACTCAGTACTAAACTACATTTGCTAATCGCCAATTAACTTATTCTCATTGTAAAGACAAAAAAAGAAATAAAAACAAAGGAACGTAACAGTACACATGGATTGGTTCTCACATTAAATTATGTCCATCCATTATATTATATTATATTATATTGTATTATTGTCGTTAGCTTTGTTTTTAAATCCATGCCTATTGTATGCTTTATTGTTAGAACATGGCCATCGCTAGGTGCCTAAGTTCCAAGGTGGTCCAATTATTTTTCACACTTTAAAAACTTTTTTTAAAATTGTCATATGATGAAGATGGAATATTGCTATTACAATTTAAAATATATTATCTGAAGAAGAAAAAAAAAGCAAAACTTTGATTGATTTAATACAAAAGGTTTGATATGTGTAGTGTTATCTAGTCTTTTACAGATTTTTTTTATTTAAATTGGAACGATGTTATGAACAATTAATTAATTTGTGAGAATAATTATATATAATATTTAATTTGTTGCATAAGCAAAGATATATGTGCCCCACAAAATTTAATTTTTAAAAGAATTAAAAATAAACATTATTTCTTCCACTTGATATATAATTTATGCTAAAGTATTGTAAAGATTGAAGAAGCTAAGAGTGTCCATTTCAGGCTCCCAGCAGGGCAGGAATGTTGACATTTGACACGGACTTCAGCTTCATAATAAAGTGCTGATTACTTAAATTAAATACGATATAAATTATAAATAATTCAAGTCAAATTTTAATAATTGAACGAGACATATAAAATGAAATAAAGGAATTAAAAGGACCGGGGAAGGAGATTATAACAAAATTAAATGAAGCAAATTTACAATTTTCAAGATTACAAAGTCTAAAGAATGATTAGTTACTACTTATTTAAATTTTTGAGAATAACAAAGGAGATTAAAACCAATGGTAGCTAGGATAATTTTATGAGAAAAATATCCAATTAAGCGGTTACTTGGACCCACCGTGCCACGCTGGGTACTCCTTGGTTTACTGCAAAAACCATGTAATATCCCGGCGGTGCCACGTTCCCGTTCGGCGGCGCCGTGCAGCATATCTTGTATTTTCCAGCACCCTTAGGAATAGCACTTGACACCGCCGCCTTAACTAGCCGTTGTCCTTGAGAGAATGAGTGAGTTGTGAATGGTGGGCTAGCGAAATTCACCTCCATGATACCGACCACCGGCAATTCCACCGTCACAATTGCCTCAAATAGCTCTCCAAACGCCACTTTCTCCGGTAAATCCACCAGAACAGGCCGAAGATTCGCCCTGTCGGCCGACAAATACTCCGGCGAGAACGCTTCAATTTTTAGCTCCGTCGGGAAGTCGCCTTTGAACGTGTAGAACACATGCGGGTTGCTTCCGGCGAGCAAGATTCTACCGTCCGGTAATAGGTTGGCGGTGGAGTGGTACATCCGGGGCACCGTACCCGGATTCAGAGTCATAAACCGGAGCCCCAAAGGTTCATCGGGTCGGTATAAGACCGGGTTCAAAACCGGGTTAGAAGCCATTCCGAAACCTTGGGTACCTTTCATTGCGCCGTTGATGATCATGACATCTCCGGTGGGGAGCATTACCATGTCCCCCATAATCCTCGGGAACGGCATATCCTCCATTTCCCAAACCGGGTCCGACCCGGTGGCCTCGATCCGCCCGCAGCTTGTATGGGCCAGACTATCCGTAATATGCTGTAAATACGACCCGTATTGCGCTCCGCCGCAGATTACAATAGAAGCAGAGGAATAATCCCCGGTAAGCGCGAGCATCGCCGACGACCCGGCGGAGGGATAGTTCCGGGGGCCGCCGTCGAGCACCGGAAAATCTCTGACAAATACATTCTTTACATAATCATACATTACCGCCTTAGTATTGGCAAAGATGAAAAGATGGCCGTTTGGGAGTAAGTGAACGTAAGGGTAAAGATTATCCAATTGGTCATCCTCAACTTCCCCGAGGAAAGGCAACGGAACGGCGCCGTTTTGCGGCGGAAAAAACTCAACGCTGTGGGCCCCCCTGCCACCGACAATAATAACACGGCCGTCGGGGAGTCTCTGATTAGTAGCATACCACCGCCCTTCGGCGAGCTGGACGTCTTTAAGCTCCACCCAATCGCAAAACGACGACGCATTACACGGAAAAAACTTCCGGATTTTCCGGAACCCCTCGAGGTCGCCGCCGGTCTGGAGGAGCGTGCCGTCGGGGAGGAACTGGCCGGAGGAGCACCACGTGTCGGTGAGGATCTCTAGCGGGCGGATAGCGTTGGTTTTGAGGTCGAGGACGACGGAGTGGGCAAAACAGTCTTTTTTCAAAATGGGTTCGTTAGGGTCGTTACGGCAACGGTGGGCGGGGAGGCGGATTTTGGACGGGCCGATGTTTGTGCGGTCGAGGAGGACGACGGTGTTGTAGTGGGTGACGGCGGTGTGCATGGAGGCAATGCCGGCGTTAGGGACAAGGAGCTCCCAAGTGCCGGGGAGGGTGCCACGTGCTGGACATGTGATTGAGTGGATAACATAGATGAGGACCAGAACAACAAACTTAGTAGAAACGCAAATCATGGTTGTGTCAGAGTATCTGTCTGCTCTGCTCTGCTATGCTACTTGAGAATCATATGCTTTATAATGGATGGGGGACCGTAATACTATTTAATGTTCCATGGATTCACTTCAACTCTTCAAGACAAACAGTTATGGCATGTTTGGTTGGATGGAAAACTAATTCCATGGAAAATGTTTTCCATAAAGATGAGGAAAATAGGTAATTCTATTGTTTGGTTGGATGGAAAATGAATTCCATGGAACTCCACTTCCAAAAGCTAAGGAAAACAAATTCTTTGGTAGGAGTAGATATTTTGTTTTCCATAGAGGGTGAGAAGAAAATATTAAGGCTTGGATTATTTTACCCTCAACAAAAGTTATTAATTACATATGTATATATATTATCACTATTATTACTAAGGGCATTCTAGTCTTTATATTCATAATTCCTTACCTTTCCAAATTCAACCAAACAATTGAATTCATATTCTTAGTAATTTCTTTTCTACCAACCAAACAGTGGAATCTGTTTTCTTGGTAATTTGTTTTCCATGGAATTTGAATTCCATTTCCTTCAAATATTTTCCAGCGAACCAAACGGGCTGTTATTACTAAAATATTTGTTCAATTCCATCAAGTTTACATCCTACGGAGTAATTCCTAATTCCTGTGTTTAACATGATAATGCAGGTTGTTGGAGGTTGGGGAGTTTTAAACTTGTTACATTTATATTAATAATTAAGTTAAATATTGACTAAAATTATTAAAGTTATTTTTTTTTTAAAAAGAAACAATAAAATTAGAATTAATTTATAAATGTACAAGAAAATAAGTTACTGATGAGAATAAGGTTTGAACTTTGAAGTAATATAGTTTCACTCATGAGTCATGATCGTTGAATGTTGACTAATTATTCAAAGTTTTACATCAAAATGACATAGACTTTTCTAAAATGCGATATTATTATAGTTAGACTGTATTTATTCCGAAAAGTTTTAGTGTTACGTTGCAAGTTGATGTGGATTTCATTTTTAGATTGTGGCTTGAAAGCTTTCAAGTTACAACAAAAGGTTGATAAACATAGTAAAGAAATTACATATTTGATAACTTGAAAGTATGCCTCACTTTTAAAAGTGAGAAAATATTGTTGAATAAAGATAGCATTAGTCAATTTTAGTGTTGCATATATTATATCTAGAATTTTTTTATTTTTTTTTTTTTAAGATAGAGACAGTCTATTATTTGACAAATTGTTGACTTTATACTTCTGAATTTTTTTTTTTATATAATAAATTTAGGTGATCCTAGCTTCACCCGTCTAATCATAAACTCACACTTGTTTGGTGGTGCCCTCCAAATTTCCAATCATGACTTTTATGTCAATCGAACCAACTATACTAAACCTCTAAACTTATGAGATTTAATTTAATTTTAGACAAAGCTAACACCACATACAATTATATATATACTGAATAAAATACAAGTAAGCTAAGGATTTTATCATGAAGTAATTAAATTAGACCATTGCGCCACGACCACCATCATCAGCATCATCGCAATCGGCCACCGCCATTGTCGTCTTGCTTTGCACATTCTTGTAAGTATAATTCCTGGCCACTAAGACGTAAACGCACAAATTCGCCGCCGTGATGCCTCCCATCAGCCAGTAAAAGTAGTCCAGCCGGCTACTGTTTAGGTCCTTCCCGAACCAGCTCCGCCCACTCTTCCCCGTCAAGTTGTCCACCGCCGTGATCAGCAGGCTGCTGAGGAAATTCGCCGCCCCGTTGACGCTGAGATAGAACGCGATGCCCAGGCTTCGCATCGAGTCCGGGACTTGATCGTAAAAGTACTCTTGTAACCCCACCAACGCGAACCCGTCTCCGATTCCGATGATCAGGAACTGTGGGGCCAGCCAGAAGACGCTCATGGAGTCCGAGGTTGCGTTTTCTCGGACGTAATGTAGTCTCTTTCGTTCCACTAGTGCCGCCACGACCATGGTCGTGACAGAGAATATCATCCCGATCCCGATTCGCTGGAGGATGGTGAGCCCCCGCTCGTTCCCCGTGGCTTTTCTCAGGACGGGTACGAGGATTCTGTCGTAGATTGCGACGGAAATAATCATTCCGATGGCTGCCAGCGAGTAGATCGTCGCCGGTGGGATCTCGAAGCCGTTAATGATCTTCCGGTCCAACGTGGCGCCTTGCTTGATGAAGAATGTCGCGCCTTGAGCCACGCACATGGCGAACGGCAGAGTGGTTACCCAAATGGGAACCATGTTGATCACCAGCTTCATCTCCTCCACTTTCGTCACGGTTGCTAGCCTCCATGGATTTGATGACCCAGCTTTGTCTTCCACGATTGCAGCTTTGTCAAAAAACCTTAAAATCCAAACACAGAAACATTAATCAAATATTGAAAAACTGAGACAACCTTAAAGTCTTGTTTCAGCATCACTGTGAGAATTCAAATCTTATTAAAATCTAAGAGATCATTGAAAGATTTTGACCAATCAAATGTGCGGATCATCCTAAAGTCTTATTAGATGATTTTGACTGGTTAGATGTAATGTAGACCCCTTGTGCACAGAGTGTACTGACAAGGGTTAGAATATTGGAAAAAAAAAAAGGGGACAAGAATCTTGTTTAGTACTTGAGTTTTCTGGTGTGACAGAGAAGCCTCCCCTGAGCATATTCTGATTTCGGGACTTCATATAACTGGCCAGGATTAGAAGGGCAATCAAGATTCCTCTTTCTAATTGCAGCTACAAGCACCTGCAACAATGGCGTCAAGGGGCTCCCAGCAGCCTTCCTGAAACGGTAAACCGGCCTGCCAACACAGAAGATCACTATACTAAACCCCATTACACCACTGAGAATTACGTCTGCTAAAGCCCAGCTAACATGATCTTGCACGTAAACTATCAACGTCACACCAATCAATAAACCCGAGCAGAGTCCAAAGTTCCACCAATTAAAGAAAGACATTTTCTTCTTCCTCTCTTCCGCGTGATCATCATCAAACTGATCAGCTCCAAAGCTCTCCAGTGATGGCTTGTGCCCTCCTGTCCCAATTGATATCAAGTAAATCGCCAGGAAGAATATGGTCTCGTGCACCTTTCCTCGTCCACCACAAACATCACCTCCACATGGCTTCAAGCTTGGGATTACCCTTGACATTGTCAAAAGAAGCAAGCCCTGTCTCCACATCAAAACAACAAAAATAGTAAATAAATGTGTTCTTGTTTAAGAAAGTCAAAGAACTAAAGAAGTAGGGCAACCCAACCAACTTGGTCAGATTGGGCAAAACTGGTTTACTTTTTCTTGTAATCCTTTGTTAGCTACGGTCGGAAGACAGGGTTTAAAAGAAGTTAAGATTACCAGGAGGTAGACAATGGAGGAAGCAAGAACAGTAGAGAATCGGCCTAAGCATGCATCAGCTAAGAACCCTCCAAACAGGGGCATCAGAGTGGTAACACCAATCCAATAATTCACATTCTTGGCTGCTGTTTTCAGATCTTGATGGATAATCTTGGTCAAGTATATGATCAAACTTGATGCTATCCCGAAATAACTCAAACGCTCCGCGAATTCAATCACTGCAAGCAACAAATTCAGCATAAAGTTAGTTAGTCGCCATATCATTCATTCCATTTGAATGAACAGAAATCAAGAACAAAGTAGCAGTATTCTGGAATCATTAAGGTGCTACACTTTTTGTAAAGCTTGCATATTGCTCCACCTAGTAACATTTTCAACCATATATTATAATATATTAATCAGTATATAATTCCCACTTCTAGTTACTTTAACTGAGACATATATACTTTCCAGATTTCCCTACTTTTACACACATATTTGGTCTTATCTAAGCAGAACATATCAGCTTGAGACTACACTGGATTATATTATAAAGTGTTCTTGTTTTGCCCTGAAACTAAAAGAGCTGAAAACTTTTGGATATGAAATTTGTTAGTCCTTACCAATGATGAAAAGAGAGGCCTTCCAGACACCCGTGGAGGCGCGAAGAGGAACTCTGCCTTTATGGTCAAGGGAAGAATCACAAACCCATTTTTGGTTATCGATTTCGCCTTCTTCTTCTCCAATCTGGCCGCGCTTCATCTCTGCATTAGTCTTATCCATGATGTTTGAAGTAGTTTAAGGTAGTAGCAGAGAAGGAGAGGATATGTTGTGTTTTTTCTGGGAGTACTAAATGGTTTTTCGGTGGGGGGTTGAAGGTGTGTGTAGTAAACGGTTTTCTGGTGGTGGATTGGTGGTTGAAGCTGTGTGGCTTGGTGTTCTTATATAGGGGAAAGAATAAGGAATCCATTTACTCCACTACTACAATTAAAGTTTGAATTGACACAATTTGTTTGGTGGGGCACAAGAATTGTGAGCAAATTAACAAAAATACCTGATTTGGTCCCTCCACTACTAGGGTTTTACCACTTTGGTCCTCGACGTAAAACCTTGTTCAATTTTATCCAGTTATGCAATTGTTAACCAAAATAGTCATAACACAAAGGATTATTTCAGGTAAAAATTACATAGTTAGAGGTGAAATTGAGCAAGTTTCGAAGTTAATGACAAAAATGGTGAAATCCTAATAAACAAGGGACCAAATCGAGTATTTTCTTGACAATGATTGGGATTGAGAAAAAGTTGTGATTATTCCTTTCATTAGAGTGGCCCTTGGTCCTTAGTATGAGGAGAATATAGCATCCATTCACAAAATTACATCCCACTTTTTATTTTTCAATTCATAATCAACAAAGTTGCCATATAATAATGGTCCTAAAAACAATACATATATATGTGTGTGTCGACCATATTTGTTTATAGGGGACTAGGATATGTCCTCACAGCTTCCTCCAATCCTTTGTTTCCATTCATTGATTAATGCTCGAGGATATATTCAACACCAAATATTTTAACATTCTTCTACTTTAATTATTAGGGAGGCTTGGCTAATTACATTAGACCGTATCAAAATATAATTACCGGAGCAATAATAGATCAGATTTCTTAATTTTATACACATATAATATGTTACATTTCTTAGACTTTCTAGAATACTATATATACGGTCTTTTGTATCGTAAAGATATGACCAGACTATTATGCAATATTCTTGTTTTCTGATCCGTAGACGCATAGATATTCTTCTTTGGAGCTCTCATACGCTCAAAATTGTGAATTATTGAAGTCAGTATTTGCTTGAAAGGTAACTATCTGATGTGGTCATATTTAGGGTCGCGGTATTAATGACACATGTAAATTAATGCATGCCATCATATCCCTGGACCATTTAGCTACATAAAGGAGTTTAAAAACTCCCTCAACACTGAAGGGTTAAGCCTTAGCTTCTGCTGCACACATCTGTAGAGAACATTTGCATGTCAAGAAACCTGATCCGATCCCCCCCATGCCATTGTCTAAAAGAATTTATCAAAACAAATGGTTAATTGTGAACTACATTTTCTTGGCATATATTCCGTGTCGCATAGCATAGGATGCATAAGTAACACTACAAAAACACGGACTTTAGACTTTTAGTTTGCTCTGACCAATAATGTGAATCAGAAGTATAATTTCATATTCCATGAGCACTATAATTGATAGCTAAGAGTAATATTACATGTACTCCTATTTGTTACTGTCAACTTATCTAGCGTGTTCTGATTCATTTAATTTATTAAAAAAATGTGGGTCACTCTTTTTATTCACTTCTATCATACAAAAATTACGATATATGAGCAACATGACAGGAGTTTTACTCGTTCCATGAGATTCTGTGTCATTTTCCACTCGCTATTCCAGCTAGGTTAGGTTATTATTGTATGTGAGATTTGTTTGGAGGAGTAACGTACCATCATATGAGTGACAATAAGAACTTGATTCGTCTGAAAAGCTAATGCCCACAATGACTGATCCTTGTATCAATATCACATCCAACCAACTCGTGCAATATAATCTTGGGGTCGCCAAATTCTTCCTAATCTCATCAACACTTGAGAGCCAATGACTGAGACAACGTTTGCATCATTGTATTTTGCATCCGACGTTATTCACACCAGCAATATAATTGCGGCGCTCCCGACCACAGTTGACGCTGTCTTTTTTGTGTTATTAGTGCATATGTTTTTGGTGCCATATACGTTTTGGTCTTCGTGCTCGTTTTTCCTGTATGGTCGGAATTCAACTCCCTAGGGGGACTGAAATAGGGTTATATATAGGAATATAAATAAATTTATTTATTTCTTTCTCTTTTTTTCTTTTTTTGAGTGTGGGTATAGCTGTAGAAGATGACCATTCTCTTGTGGGACTTCTGTGCCCGCAGGAATATATGAAATATATGTCTATACTTGTCGTTCTTGTACTAGAATTGCATATATTCTAAAACTATAGTTTAACGCCTAGGCTTTTCAGAGAAAGAAAAAGGCGTGAAACATGTGACAATATAATATAATTTGTCTAATCAAGTTCGTCATGGCTTGATAACCACGCACAATATTTCAGCGATTTATTAGCCTTCTTAATTTAAGTCGATCAATCTAAATTGGTTTAATTATCCTTTTGTGGTCCTTTACCATCTAAGGACATAAGATAATGTGGGGTTTTTCTTATTACTCAAAAAAGAATGTGTTATTAAGAATGCCTGAAAAATATTGGAGTCGGTGGACATGACTCCTTTTACCTCTATAGTCATAAGTTTGATTTTTATCAATATTTTTTTGATCGAGGTAGTTCCACATGATATTCTTAATGTGACTTTTTTTTTTTTTTTTTTTGACAATCTATTATTTTATATATTAGTTTATGCTCAATATAGATAATCAAAATTTTTTAGGTAAAACACTATAACTCTTGCCGGTGAGTTATGATATCAAGTTTAAATGGTATGTTTTGCATTGTTTCCATTAACTAGGCGTTTGGTCGGAAGAAATTACAATTTCATTTTCACCTCATTCCTCCTTATTCCAAAGGCAAGTAAATTTCTTCTTTTCAAATAAGGGACTGATTTTTATGGAATTAGAATCTAATGTCTCCATGGTATTTCAATTTCCTTGATTTTTAGAAAGAAAAAAAATATAACTTTGTGACAAAAATATCCTTTTTTAAAAAAATTAAATCTAAAACTGATGTCTAACCTCCTCATATTAATTGCATGAAATTTAATTACAATATGTCCAGTTCAAGATATACTATGGACAATGAATGATATTTGAATATGTTATTTTTTGGGTGTGCGAATATGTAGATGGGTCCAAGATATACTTGTCATTTAAGAATAATAATAATAATAATAATAATAGTAATAATAATAATAATAATATTCTCATGTTATAATTAAAATTTTCATTAGTTCTATTCATGTAGATCAAACATTTGAACTTAAATTCTCACTTTATTACCACATTATTCTTTTCACATGGAATTGAAATTCTTTTCCCTCGTAATTTCTTCTCTCCAATCAAACGCAGTAAAAGTTTAAAAAGATTCCATAAAAAAAACTTTACATTTATTATAAAGGTGCAATGTGATGAATACAATAATCTTGGAGAATCTAACTAACAATCGTATTAAACTTGACTATTTAGGATTCAAATGTGTTATCCATTTTTGTACGATTGAAAACTGAAAAGAACTATACATTTATACTGAGTTCTAAATTTATATCATATCATTGAACTGACAAAATTCCTTGATATTGATATTAATTTGTCATTTCATATCTTTATTAATATTCACATGGCATTTAACAATAATTTCGCAAGTGCGGTCTGACTAAGGAATAAGAAAGCTAGGTAACCTAGGTTGACTGTAGTTATGGGCCATGCTTTAGCCTTAGCCTTTAATTAATCAACCCTCCTTTCTAATTAAACTCAATTACTCAAACACAATAATTGGGACCGGATATGACTAGTTGGGATGAGACAACGAGAAAAATTCACAATCACTATATGATGATGTATGTTATGTAACTCTAGCTTTTGTATGTATAGCCTGTACATCACATGATGGATAACTAGTTAATGTGGGTATCCGGTCGGTACTACCACCTAGCAAGTAGTTGGGCACTTGGGCATGGTACTCGAGACGTGATCAGTCAGTATTAGCTCCATAGCTAAATTATCCGTCCATAACCTTTCCATCTCATTGTGACATTGAATCACATTAACCACCAATTCATTATCTATAAATCCATTTAATTACCTATAAATTACCCCATTATTGTAGGTTTACTCACCATCTATTCTTATAGTACAAAAAGATGAGGAAAAAGGACAAGGATGGGGCTCCATCTCTCTAGAGAAAACAGCAAAACAACATGTTATCAACAAAATAGTGAATTTATGGCTTGACACCGTCCAAAAAGGCCTGTGATTTTCACATTTCGATTTCCACGTTAAAATTACAAAGTTTCTCTTTATTTTTTCTATTCATTATTTATCTTTGCTCCCAAAAAGTTGAATCCCCAACCCCAAGAGCCCTCCACGCCCGACCTGACAAAGTATCTCGGAGGATGTAAATATAATCATGGTAACTCAACCGAACACAGAAGCTAGACATTTGCTTAATGCGCTCAATGAGCCCCCACTTTGATATTATTTATCTTTCATTGACTAATCGTTTATATATGTTGGCCTGCCGAGTAACTACCCCGGGTCACAAAACCAACACGACATATGAAAGGTAAATCGTGTTAGAAAGATATTGTGCAATTGGCTTGCCCAAGAAAATTTTGATTTTTTTTTATAAAGAATTATTAGCGAAAAAATGAAATATTTTGTGACAATTATATTTATATTGTATGACTGATTAAGAAAATCCTAATTAAGCTGAGTTGGCTTCCAATTTTCGAGTCATCTGCTCCACCAGGCAACCCAGCTTTATTCACTCATCCAATCATATCACATCAAAATTGATAGATGTGTTACTTAGTACTGCGTATATATTCACATAAAAAATGTCACATTCAAGATTTTGTATAGAGGTATCTAACTTAGGATAAGTATCACTCTATATATCTTTTATATTTAATTGGATATTGAACTCATACTAGTTAGTTTAAGTGAACTATTACTGCACAATTTAGATGTCTTATTTTCATTCAAATCATTGGAATTGCCCCCCTCCCCACCCCACCCACCCCGGCTGGTGCCAAGTGTTTTGGAGCAATTCATATAGGTCACAACCTATGAGAGTTAGACCAAGTAATGATCTTAACTGAACTCAGATTATGATGTATATTGTAGGTCGACTTAGCGAAATAGTCATATTGATTGAGTTGGAAAAAAAAAAAAAAGAGTAACATATAACAAAAATATTCTCTATAAACCATTCCAAACATACTTATTTAGACTTCAATGCAACAACTTCTTGATTTTCAATTATGTATACATTTTTTATTTGGGTGATGAACAAATCTGCAATCATTACTTAAGAGTGTGCACTGTGCAGTGTGCACGGGGTAATCCTAGCTCCTATGCAATAGGATATAGCTTGCAAACCATGACAAATTATATCATACTATTGATCATGATTCACAATACAACGTGGACCATAGATAAATGTTCATTTATAGTATACTAAATGTTCATTCTTAATGTATTAAAGAAATCTAATTATACATTTATTGAGTTCAATAGTCTGATTGCATTTTTGTGTTTAGTTGGATGGCGAATTTGATCGTCCAAATTTTTTATTGAGCCTATGAAATGCAACACGCTGCAAAATTGTTTGCTTTTCATTTATGGGTTTTTATTATTTTTGTACTTTATATAGTTGCCTGTAACTTGGATAGTTGGAGGTAGAAGTCCTTTTGCTTGGGCTTTTTGGGCCTTCGATTAGTTGGGCTTTAAGAGTCCATTTAACATGAAACCAACCACATGTCAACTGAAATAACCTAATATTGTCTGCCCTCTTCCATCTCTTTTTAAAAGGTTAAACCCTAGTTTCATTTCGTTCTCCCCAAAACCCTAGTGGTCTTCACACTCGAATTCTCCATTCTCAGCCTAGAAGTCTCCATGGTACGATTCCTTTGCGTTATGATGCTTTGAGTTGATATCTGAATTTTTGTTACCTTTCTGTTGCGTGGTGATTATACTTTGCTTCAATTTACAAAAAATTAATGTGTTTTCTGTATAATTGTATTTTCTCTGTAAAGGCTACCGAAGCTGTGAACCCAAAAGCATATCCGCTGGCCGATGCGCAGCTCACCACAACAATAATGGACCTGGTTCAGCAAGCTGCCAACTATAAGCAGCTTAAAAAGGGGGCCAATGAAGGTTATTTTCAGTTTTTATGCTTTACTTTATCTTCTTCTTTGTTGTGCCGGTTTGATAGCATGATTCTGTATTGAGTTGTAATATAAATCTGGATTCTTATGCTTTTCAGCCACTAAGACACTAAACAGAGGAATTTCTGAGTTCATTGTGATGGCGGCTGATACTGAACCACTTGAAATCCTCCTTCATCTTCCACTTCTTGCTGAGGATAAGGTAAAACTCTCTCAATCTTAGTAGTTTTGTATGTTTATGAGTTGTGTTCTTGTGTGACATAGTTGAAGATGCAACATATGCCTTGAGCTATCAATTTGTTTGGTGTAGAAGATTCGAATTAAGAGAAAGGAAATAGTGGGTTGCTTATGATTTTTAACATGTAAATTTGCTTTAAATTATAGCTTTTTTACTTCTTATTTGTCTATCTGTGGCTTCATTGTCATTGCTGTGCTTAGCAACCTTTCACCTAAAATTCATGTGTCGTAAAAACACTGTACAGGTTATTGGAACAATATTCATAAAAATTCAATAGAACTCTGAAGCTGGATTTATATTGAATCCTTGATTGCTGGTTCTTTGTCACACTACAACCTTTTCTGAATAAGTATATTAGATGAAATTTTGAAATTGGGATTCAATGTATCAATCAACAATCTAATAGCTGAGTCATCTAAATACACAGTTTGATTCATAAAATTTGAAAAGGAAAAATTGAAATAACATTGTCAATTTTCAAAAGAATTGAGCCAAAGTTTACTCTCTAATCCTAGAACTTATGAAGAAACAGATAAATATGGCCTGGAATAAAGAAACAAGTATGGCCTTCTAGGTTTTAGTTTAATGGAGTGGCTCTATCTAAGCCACTCTCTTGAGGCATCTGGAGAAAAGAGCCCTGTATAATTCAAGAATGTTATCTACACTGGGAAATTTATTTTGATATCTGTTTTTATTTTGCACTTGACTTTTATGATTGAAACATAATGTTATGATGCTTCTTTTTTGTATGAGTGAAACAGTTTTCTCTGTTGCTATTATATATGATGCTTCTGATGATATGAGAGAGTTATTACTATATGGTCACTCTTCACTGCTTGTCTAAGATATCATGCATGATCAATCTGGTTACTTGTAATTTGATTGTATTCATTCTTTTAGTGGAAGTTGCACGTTCTCTGCCTAAACGAATGGACATAATCTGCTATAACCTTTTCTCATCTTTTATGCCATGTCTTCAGAATGTCCCCTACGTGTTTGTCCCTTCCAAACAAGCTCTCGGCAGAGCATGTGGTGTTACCCGACCTGTGATTGCTTGTTCTGTCACAAGCAATGAGGGAAGCCAGTTGAAATCTCAAATACAGCAATTGAAGGTAATTATCTAATTGTGCCTTTTTAAAATATAATCACCTGTGGCCACAAAGTAAGCCCTGTTCCCTTTTTCTTTGTGGGTGCAGGATGCTATTGAGAAGCTCCTGATATAAATGGCAGAAAGTCATTTCAGCATGATGGGCCTCATGAACACTACATCAGATTAGATTAACTGTGAGGCTTTGACTGACCAAGTTTTCCCGTGATGCTATCATGTGTTTGTCTGTTTTATGAATTTCATGTTTGGGCCAAAAAGAAAAGAAAAAAAAAAAGGAGAGAGGATAACCTATATATTTGTTCCAGTCATTTTGTATTATTGGCTTGAAGGATTTCATATATATTGTTTGGTACTTTTATCAAGTGCATTGGCTGAAGGTTAGATATCTGTAGATTCATTCAAATTGACCTGGTGGTTCATTCCACCAATATTAATATATTAAAGATTCTTCAAGTTTTAAATATATATAGGAAAGAGTTACACTTCATATGAATGACGAACTTAATTATATATATAAAAAAAATTATGAAGTATTCAAGATAGTACATTATCAACCACAAACAATTATGTGATAATGTAATGGCATCCCATTGGTTCAACAATCGCATGTCAACTTTCACGTTTTTAACAAATATCTTTGAAGAAATCGAAAGGAGCATTCGGAAGAAAAGTTGGGTGGTCCACTTCCAAATATAATGGGATTTTAATCAATAAAACAATGACACTTGTCCATTAAAAAAATATTATTTTGGAATAGATGTATTATGTAATGCACTAATATGGTAATGTTTAATCATAGTCCATTTTCCACTAGTCCACTATCGAAGGCATGAAGGCCCGTTCTTGTTGATATGGAAGTGGTAATTTTTCTATTTTCCAACTGACAAAAATGTTAACCCAAAACAAAAAATATGTTACCGGAAGTTTAGATATGTGTTTAGGTTTCTAGCAATTTTCATTTTAGGTTACCTTCTGTGTTACTTGGGAGACAAAAACACCACTTCGATGTAAATTTAGAGATTAAAAGTAGCGATATGCCAATAATTGAATTGTTGCATTCACGAAATAAGATTAGGTCAGAACAAAGCCAATTAAAAGTGTAGACTAATGCAAGTCATCCATACAAGATTCTAAGATAATCAACGACTCTTTAACAAAAAAAAAAAAAAATCAGTAGAAATTTAATACTATTACAAACTTTTAAACACTAGAAGATTAAAAGTGCACCATATAAAACTACAAAGTGCTTTCGATGATATGTAAGAGTGTAACTGTCTTTAGTGTACTTTTACATATCATTAGATGCACTTTGTAGTTTTGTGTGCGTTGTAAATCTTAAGTGCAATTTTATATATGGACAAATGCAGTTTATAGTTTTGTGCTATGTATATCTACATATTTTATAAGAAAACATATTTTTATCTGGATGAATCCTTAAGTCCACTATATTCTCAAGAACATATAATTGTGGAGGCAAATGGAAATTACACATAAATTTTTTATACACTCACATGATTCCACGACTTTTAATATCTATTAACCACTTATAAATTCATAAATATCATCAATAGTCAACCAAACTATCTCAATAAAGTAATACGTGTACAAAAATTAATGCGCATTTAATATTTCTCATGACTAAATGTTAATTAGATAGCGATATTCATCCCCAATTATAAAGCTAGGGTTTTGTTTGTTTCACGTGAAAGTCTACGAGAATCCATATTTTCTCATTTATTTAACACAGTCCAGCTGTATTGAAATTGTAGCTTCTAAGCTGGCATGGAATTTAATTAATTGCCAGCAAATATCAATAAATAATTATTGTATATAGTGCTGCATTTGCAATACAAAGTCACCATTGTTTCATTAATTTATGCTTAATTCTATTCATTGTAAATTGTAATAACCTCTTTTAAATTCAATTTATTTTTTTTGAGAGTTAAATTCAATTTATTTGATTATATAAATATCTCGTAAATAATAAATTTATTATAATAGGTATTGTGATACCGAAATTAGTTGAAACTCAATTTTTATGTAGTGATGGTCATGAATCTTATACTCATCTAAGTCCATGTGTATAATGACAATATTAATTCTTAACCATCATTTCATAATTCACATAAACGGTGTGTTTAGTGTTGTTGTTTTCTTTGCGCAATTAGAAACAATGTTAGTACCAAAAGTTCATAATTACATAATATGTTAATTGCATGTATATAATATGTTAACTATATGTCCAAGTCCATAAATATCTCCTAAAACTATACTATAATCATGATTACATGTCAGATACTTAATTTATAAACCTTTAGCTTTAAGTTTATTTACATACAATTCATATATTATGAACTTAATTAGAACAATGCTGGAATTACTTGACATAATATATTTATATTTAATAGATTATGTACTCAGATGTAAGTTTATGTATCTACAGTTAATAAATTATGTACGTACTGCATATATAAGTGAATGTTAGTTAAATGGATGGAGAAAAAAAGGTCGCACTAATTTGAACAAAATGATGTCATTTTGGACCAAGGTTCACAATGCGAACTGTGGACGCTAGTCCACGATATAATTTGCGATTATATAGTTACTAATATTATAATTTAGGGGACAATCCTAGTCAAGTTGGTCAGGTTATTAGCTTGGTAACCACAAGTTTTTCAAGTTCGACTTCTCGCAGGAGAGGCTTATTGATCTTCTTGATTTGAACTGATCAACTATGTGCAACCTAGGTAGAATTACCTTCTTGTGATTCTTTGTCGACTAGAATCACAAGGCGAGTTTACTCAACACACACAATTAAGTAGTTGACTATGAATTTCTTTTGTCACAAAACAAAACCCTAATTTTTAGAGTTTATTGTACAAAATTATACTTTTATGGTCAAATAAATTCTTCATTTATTGATTTTGGTAAATTCTGTTGTAGTCCCCAAAAATTCTAATAAAGTAATCATCGTTTCTTCCTCGTCGGTAATATGAAAGCCTGAACTTATGAATCTAATACTCAAATTTTAAAATGATATTTATGTGATCTAAAACTATGATAATATAAAAAATTCTGACCATTAGCATGGTTGAAAACTTGAAGGTAAGGATGGTAATTTTACTAATGAGGACCTGATTTCCTGTCTAGATGAGTACACACACATATATATATATATATATATATATATATATATAAGGTTATTAATTCATAAGTATAAAAAGTCTAGAGTTGTTCACAATTTTTATAAGGGATTAGTTCCGTCGTCTTCTTCATTGATCGGAGAACCTTTAAGAAGACAGTTTGGTCACCTTCTTCGTCTATTAGAGAAGGCAATCAAGGGCGGCGTGTGATGGTGGACAGGGGTTTAATTTGCATATCACATCATTGAAATTTTACCGGTAACCTGTTGGTTACTTGTAAATATATAGGACTTATTTGATTGGTTTTAATAAATTAAAAGGTTTAATTGTACTTTTTTAAAGTTTGAGTGCTGAATGACACTTTGGTATAATGTTTAAAGGTGTATTGGACCATTTTCTCTTATAATTTAAAACTAATTCTAGCAACAGAATTAAGATTTAAATATAAATAATTCATTATTGCTAAATTATAATTATAATTTTAAGCTAATGCTGGTAACAAAATTAAGGCTTAAATAAAAATTTAGCAATAATGAGTTAATTGTGTTTGAGTCTTAATTCCATACCTAGCATTAACTTAAAATTATAATTATAATATTTGCATATGGTGTTTGTTCTTTCTCACGTTTATTTTGATTCCCACATATAAACAATAATTTGTTAGAGAAGCAAATTGACTTAAAATACCTATTTTACATTACTTTTAACAATTCAAAATTGTAACCAAAAAAAAAATTATCACTTTTAAAATAATCGAGAATGTAAATATAGATACATGAATAATTCAGGTAAAAAGTGCTATAAAAATATAATTAAAAAGAAAAATTATCATTTACCTTTGATAAATATTGCAAACTTAAATGTTAAAATAATTATAAAATTTACCACATCTTTTTTAATTAACTCTCAGTCATTGATTATAAAGAAACTTAATTGAAAAGTTGGATTTGGAGCATATAGAAACTTAATTTTTAGGGAAATCGTCAACAAAACGCTATAATAGTCCCTTTAACGATTATTTTGAGCATTATAATTCCCAGAATACCACCCTAAAAAAAAAAAAAAAGATCCAAGAATACCATGGGTCTCACAAAGCTTAGTAAGGAAAATTAAAAACTTTTAAGACAATGTGTTTTTACACGTCTGAAAACAATAATCAAGTGTTCTTTTGTTTGTATTGAGTCTCAAGTTTTTTATACGAGACCCATATTCCTAACAAGTCATACGAGAGTTATTGAAATATTTTTGGTGTTGAATAACCTCAAAATAGGAAACAGGGAAGTGAAAATTAATGTTGTAAAAGTGGTTTCAATATAAGAATGAGAATAAGATGCGAATTGAACTTTCTAATTGAGGGGTAAAAAATGGAGACGAAAACCTAAGGGCAGAGACCAAACGCGCTACTTCACTCATAACTTCGGGGTAAAAAATGGAGATGGAAACCTAATGATAGAGTTCAAACACGCCACTTCGCTCATAACTGAGGGGTAAAAATATATATAGTTATAACTAAGGGACTGATTCGTCAATATAGGTATAACTCAGGGACCAAATATGTCACTTTTCCTACTTTAAATGTAATATTAGTAAATACATGTTATATGTATTGCTTTAAGTTCACAAAGATACTAGTATATATATATATATTTTTTGAGGAAGATACTAGTATACTAAATGTTCATTTTTAATATATTAGTATATTGAATATTTATTTTTAATATACTAAAGATTTATTTTTAGACATTACATAAAAATGAATCTGTAATATACCAAAAATAAATATTTGTAGATAAATTTATAATACACTAATTTTTTTTTCAATATATTAAAAATTATTATGTATACTCACATTGTAAATTTACAATGAGAATGTGGACTATAATCCACAGTGTAACCATCACTCCACAAGAGAAAACACGGGTCTTTGGTGGAGTGGATCCCACACGCGTAGAAAAAGGTGGGAACAGAATTGCCACTTTTTGGAATTCTTTTTTTTTTGAAACTTTTTGGAATTCTTTGTTTATGATAAATTGTTTGCGGTTTGAACCGATTAGCTATAAACAACTTAAGTTAATTAACCTTATTGTGGTCCTTTGTTGGTTAGACTCGCAAAGCGAATTTCACTCATAATACATCTTTAATCGAAATCCTTATAGAATATAGACCTTATAATTTTGTATTTGAAGATATTCAATATAAATTTATAAGGAGTCTTTTTTTAAAGTATGGTAATATTTGATTTTTTTCTTTTAAAAAGTTTGTAAAACTTTAGTGGTATTTAGTTCATATTTTTAAAAAGTATAATAGATTTAATTTTTTTCATATTATGATTTTTGTAAACTTGTCTTTCAAATATAAACCATTAAATTAAAATTTATCTCCAAATCATTTAGATTTTTCTCTTCGGCAAATTTTACAAATAATAATGTTATCTGTGAATATATACTAGTTTCATTAATCTATAATGGATCATTTTGTAGGATGGAATTGTAATTCTATTTTCATCAAATTTAATGAAATTTACAATTTCATTATTTGATGGGAGGAATTGTAATTCCACGATATTGCAATTTATAGGCTCGCCCTCGGAATTACAATTTCACATCCCACAGAATTTGAATTCCACAGCAAATGACAACTTTTTAATTATTATTATTATTATTATTATTATTAATAAGGACATTTTAGTTTTTATTCACTTCATTTCTTTCAATTTCCAATAATTCTATTCGTGCCTACCAAAAATAAATTTAAATTTCTACTTTATTCTCACATTATTGTTTTCCCATAAAATTACAATTATTTTCTCCCCTAATTTCCTCTATCCAACCAAACATCCCGTAAAGGTAATATGTTGTATTACTATTTTCATTTACCTTTTTTGAAACAAATAGGTACATAGTGTGTCACATGCCATGTAGGGTGGGATTAAGTGAAGTTTAAATGCTTACTTTGATTCCATCCATTGCCTTTCCTTTATCTATGCAATAAATATACAAAGCAATACTTCATTCATACCCTAAAGCCAACCATGCATCCAATTACTTCCTTGGAAGGAAATTTTAGATATATGAATGCCAAAGCTTTTCAAAAGTAATTAAAAATTGATAATTTCAAGCACTTTTCACTTTATATTTATTATTATAGGTATAAAAATTTTATGAATATTTGTGATATAAGATATTTATATACTCATATAAAATTCTGAAAAAGATTCTCAAAAATTATTTAAAATCTATTAAAATTTATAATAATTTACAAAAAGTTTTGATTGAATACCCCTCCTGAGAGTATTCATAAAGTAACCATAAATATAGTTTACGGTGATTTACGGTCAAAGTATATTTGAGGAGGCACGGGAGCTGGCCCAGGGGAAATCGAACTCGAGTCCTCCTGAAATTCCTCCCCACAAAGAGAGCTCACTTGCCACTTGAGCTACCCCACTGGATTATTCAATTTAGTCCATGTACGATAAAAAGTTGTGCAATTAAGGATAATAGTTAACGGTGTTAATAATACTGTTAACTTAGCTTATGTGGTGCTTATGTCATCGCCGTCACATCATGATATTTGTATTTCAACTCATATATTATTTTTATAAATATTTTAAATTAATTATTTTTACCACCATTATATTACATTAATATGTCAAAAATAAATCATTACAAGCATTGCTGACATCAAGTGTTCAAATCTCATTGGGAGCATGGGTGTAATTTTTTTTTAATTTTATTTTGACATATTAATTTAATATATTAGTGATAAAAATAATTATTTTAAAATATTTATAAAGTAATATATGAGTTGAAATATAAATATCATAATGTGACGGCGATGACATCAGCATCACATAAGCTAGGTTAACGATAATATTAATATCGTTAACTGTTGTCCTTAATTCTATCATTTTGATAAGTATAAAGATTAAATTGAACAATGAAGAGTATAATGTCGAAAAACTTAACTAATTGGTGGGCGTGCCGGAGTGGTTATTGGGCATGACTAGAAATCATGTGGGCTTTGCCCGCGTAGGTTCGAATCCTGCCGCCCACGAAAATTAAACTTGTGAAGTGATAAGACTTATGCATTTCGCGTTCTGTTATACAAATGTACAAAAACTTCATATATATATATAAACAAAAATATGCACTCTTAATAATGTTTATATTTGTACTTTTCTGCTACATTTTGTTTTGTTTTGTTTTTTTTTTTTCCCTTTTTCCGTGCAACTTAGTTTAAGGCATTTTAAAATAAAATTAGAATAAATTAATTTAAAAAGTTGAATATCAAAAGTAAAAATAAATAAATAGCAAGTCTTATTTGAAGCGGTCTCACGTGAGACGTGTAATATTTTTAAATAAAATATATAGAAAAATATCTATATATTTAAAGGTAAAAGCATTACATGTCTTAGAGTAAGACTGCTTGACAAAAACTTATTTATAAATTAATAAATAAAACAAATTATTTAAAAAAAAAAAAAAAAAAAAAGAAGTGGAGGTGTTAGACAAATGGTTAGACACATCTATTTTTTGGTTAGTAAAAAATAAAATGTTGAAAGTATAATATACTCTATATATAAATTATAAATGTACAATCTAATCAAAAGTTGTGATTTCAAATGAATTTCCACTTATATAGTATATACTCCGTGTGTGTATATTTGGGAACTCGTATATTTTAATGCATTTGTATTCCCGAAACTGATAATGTAGTTATTGAATAGTAATTCGTCAAATGCTTGATATGTTAGTCGGCTGTTACGAGGAAATGAAGGGATAGATTGGAGAAGAAAGAAGATGGGGGGGCCAGTAGTACAGTTGTGGTAGGCATATCCTTAAAGCATCTTTCACCCCCCACCAGCTGGTTTAGTGAAAATTAAGGAAGTTTCCAACCAAATCACACGACGCAAAAGGAGACGTACGTTGTATGAACGTTTGAAAACGTGGGAGACGGGTCCTCTCTCTCTCTCTCTCTCTCTCTTTCTAGATGCCTCAAATTTGTTTTCTTCCCCAATATTTCTTCTGCAAATTAATAATAGCCATATAACACCCCACCTTCTAGATCCAATCATGACCTGTACAAAATTTAGTGGGTCCCCCTGTCCCGAGATTTAACGTAGTTAGTTTGTCTCGATTTAATAAGGATAGAAATTTCACGAAAACATGAGAAAAAGGTAAGAAAGATTTGGATTGGATTCTTTGTGCACACATAAAAACTAGGATATGACCTATGGTTTGATTACGCAGTTCGCCCTTTATCTCCGTAGTGACTCTAAGTATTCTAAGGGCGGGATCCTATGGGTGACGTCCCCAACTAAGATGCTGATTGCACAACTTACGATTAGCTCTAAGGACTCTAGGAGCGGGATCATGTGGGTAATAACTCCAACTAAGTTTATCAGACCTTAGCTATAGATAACTTAGATTAATTTATCTCTAATTTTTTATTAACTAATACATGCTCAAAATAGTGACTGCGAATTTTCATTGATCCTTAATAATAATAATAATAATAATAATAATAAAACTTAACTAAGTCGTTTTGCACATATTTAATTTTAAGGTATCTTATCTCATTATATATACCCACCACGCACCCACACGGTCTTGGAAGCTTCAATCATCATCCCGTTGGGTTTTCCAAAACCAATTAAGGAGAGACATGGCTTCACCATCTGCCTCCAGGCCTTATCTTCTACTCATTCTTCTGATCCTTCACCTTTCGTCGCAGAAGCATTCAAGATTTGCAGAAGCCAGGCCGTTGATTTCTCTGGTGAACCAAGAGAGCAGTAAGTTCTTAATTTGTTTTCTTCAGTAATTAATTGCTGTATAGTATGTATATCCGCCCAGATTGGGAACCCTAATTATAGATCGGAGCTGATATAAATTAAACCTGGCTGAAATTGCAGAATATGCGAAGCTTTTCGCGACGCTTGGGATGGTGTGCAAGTGTTGCGACGGCGCCGAGGTTTCAGACGGCGGAGAATCAGAAGGGTGTAAAGCTTCGTGGTCTGGTTCATGTTCAAAGCTGCAGTGCCTTCCATGGAAACTGAAATGATTTTTGTACAGTTTCATGAGTTTGTGGTGTCTTTTAATTTGGTGCCAGCCAATCTGCAGATGTATATATAATAGAGATCTTGCCTTGTTACTCTGCCCTGCCCTGTATGTTTTATGTGAGGGATTTCCCTGGCTGGGATCCTTAAATTCTCCACAAATTTTGATACTTTTCTCATCTTCAATTCCTCTCACCCAAAGTTTGTGATTTCAGAGATCCATACATTTATGTTGTGTTTTGGGGAGAGGTTGGAACTATATATCTTCTAAGTATATCTATTTTGTAATATTATAGTTGGAGCAATTTATCACCCTAATAATTCAAAGCATACATACTAAGGATCAGATCAGAGTGATGAATTGCTCCAATCACTATAATTTTTACTATTATATTGTACATTCAATTTCACTATATCTAAATGCACTTTTAAGTTTTAATTATCCGCTAATATGAATATAATGAAGAAATACATTACGTTTCAGTAATTGTGTCTTTGCTTTAACTTTTAGCAACATTAAAGTAGAACAAAATCAAGTTTACAAGTCCGAAAATGGTGGTCACCTAAATATGTAGGGAATAATTTTTGTATCAGAAAATCATAGAATTTGATTCTTTTAACACTTTTCGATTGAGTATGTCGTACAAGATCTTCCTTTTCTATGTGATTTACAAACTAATATACCGAAGGACTTATTCAATGCACGCTCTCGAATAATGACTGCGATGAACTATTTTCACATAGAATAATGCTACACACCCTCCTAAAGTTTCCCTCCATATGTGAAATTAATCCATTCATGGCACTCTTAACCAATTTGATTGGTGTGAGTGATCGTGTACTTTCGTCCCATAAGAGAGGGCAAGAGGGCAAGAGGGCGAGGGTTCAAATTCCCTCTCGTATGAAAAATCAATCCGGCCAGCACTGATGATACGTGCTTAAAGGCGTGTCTCCTACAATTAAGACTTGCTCGGAACACCTCGTGATGACCCAAAAAAATTCATTCATGACACTCAATAATTATAAACCACATCATGAGTGAAAATATTTAAAAAAAGAAATTTAGAATGGAAAATAGCATTTTCTTTTAATATATTTAGTTATTATTTTGCATTGAAGTTACTAATAGTCGAGTTAAATTAAGAATTAAGCAATATCTGGTGTGAATATGTGGTTTTCTTAGGTTGCTGCAACGTTAAGATAGATCAAAATCATTAATAGGATGAATTATTTTCTCATATGTGGTTTGTTATTACATCAAAGTCGTCATTAATTCTGACAAATGTTGAAGGGTACTGGAGCCAAACGCAGCCTTAAAGACAAAATGATTAATTAGTGGCGTTTACTTGACCCAGTCAGCGGTAAAGACAAACTAGGGGGGACAAGAATTAGAAAGTGATCACTACGTTATATATTGTCGTACTTTTTAAATAGGTCCTTTTCACATTGCTATTTGCAAATTTGAAGACCAACACTTCAATAATTCACAATTTTATAATAAAAATAATAATATCATTTTTTTTTGAACAATAACAATATCATCTCTAGTAAGTATTTTATACAAGATTTTTCTATTGTAGTTTACATTTTATGCGTAATGGATAGTGATTATGAATTTTCATCGTTACCAATAATAAGCTAAGTGTACTATCAAGAATAAAATTTGTTTTATATATTTTTTATACACAAGAAAAAAAAAAAAGAGAAATAGTTCCCAATAGCTTAATTAGAATAGTTTGTTTTTGGCCTATCAATAGTAGAAACTGTTCCACATAATATGTGCTATATATAGTAACTGTTCCACGTAATATGTGGACCCTTGAAATGGGATAGGACTTGAACCTGGAACTTTTCGTTTGGAATATTAACAATAATACCATCAAACTACAAGGTACTTGAAAACAACTTAGAATAGTTAATAAATAGACTTTCAATGGAACTGTAAGGTTGGAGATTCCCTTCCCGTAAAGGGTGAACAAGTCTTTCTCTCGAATAAAAATCAAACTTTGCTAGCGCAATCTACACCCACGCACCTAGGTTCATGAATACATATAAGAAAATAACAAGTATGCTCCCAAAAGTAAAATTCTTATCACATGTCTATATTTTATTAAAATAAGTAAATAATAGTGTGAGAATACATATAGTATTACTCAAAATTATAACTCCCTTTTGTGTATGTGTGTGTGAGAGAGAGAATAAATCAAAGTATAACATAGAGTAAAATAAATAAAATAAAAAAGCAACAAAATATATAGTATTCCTCTTTTATAATGTGCCTTTTACTCACTCAAAGGGGAGCTTATTTATTTATGTATTTATTTTTAGTGATGATAGAAACATGGAACTACTATGAGTGTGCATTAGGTAATGCTGATTTTGATAAAGAATCACGATGAAGTAAATCAACCTATGTTGTTTTGATAATAAGATAATGGGGTTTTTTGAGCTTGAGACTATCTGGATTATAATGAGAATAAAATATTAGGTTAGATAGAAATGGGCTGTTAATTATATGGTTAATAGTTTGAATAAATGGAGGGATAAGGTTAACAATATTTTGCTTGGTAGTAAAATTATTGTATAAAACTGAATTTAAAAATAATATTATTAGGTTGAGTCGTTATAAATTGACATATTAGGTAAACGTCTAAAATTTCTTTATTAAATACATAACATAGGAAGATATTCCCCAATATACAAGCTCAAGTACAGAGAGGTCCTTTTAATATCTTTCTTTTAATAACCGAAAACTAACATGTTATAAAAGAGTTAATGCTAGAAATGGTCATTTGATAATTTTAAAATATTAGAATTGGTCTTCGACTTTTAATTAAGTCAATTTAATAAGTCATTGACTATATATTTGTGACTTGGTTTAGTTGTTCAGTTAATTTCCAACTAAATACGAGAGTAATGTTGAGAATTTAAATTTCATTCTCATGTCTTATTTATAGAGGAACCCGACAAAAGATGTGGTGGAAGCGGGTGGCAAATATTTGTGACCTTCGTTTAGAGTTTGATTAATTGATTAGGAACATTCAACACGATATAAGAAGGTTTGAATAATTTTGGTTCGAAAGAGTATTTGCAATTTTAATTTGAAAGTTAGGATTTTTTTTTGCATTTATAATATCGCGTGTCAAGAAACCTGAATTTCTAACATTACCAATGTATTTTATAACCATGGGATTAAATTAAATAACAAATGCATGTTCAAAGATTTAAGTTTGTCTAATTAATTAATGGTGGATGCCTAATTTTAGGAATTTAAAATAATAAGAAAACGATATTAAATCCTTAATAAAATTAAGACAAGATATCATTATTATTTTAGGAACCCAAACTAAGCCAACTAACATGCAGGTTAGATGACCAAATCAATTTTCGATACGTATTTATATTTGGTTAGTAAAAGAGTTAAACCAAATTGGGTTTAATTAAATAATAACTACTAAACTGATTGACCTATATAACTACTACACCCAGTCATGACAGGCTCAATTCCACACAACTCTAAGTAAAAATGATGTAAAATGCACTAAGAATACATCAAAATATAAGAGTAGGGACTCTTAAACTCGTTAAAGACTCATGAACGGGTAACATAGTTAGCTTAATTATAAGTCAATTTTGACTTATTTGACCACTATTAGATGTTTGACTTGGTAAAACAGCCAATATAAGTATTTGATTAATTAACTTTTTGTAACAACTTATTGCTCCAAAACGTTAAAATTAAAAAGTTACTCAAAATAATTTTTTCAATAAGCTCTTTGGGAAAATCATTTTGCATATAATTAGCTATCAACTAACAACTAATTTACCAAACATCTTTTTACAATCCGCTAATGCTATCAACTAGTCAAACTCGATTACTAACTCAATCAGCTATCAGTTATCAGCTAACAACTATTTACCAAATACCTCCAATATCAAAATTCAGGAAAGCCTCCTTGTTTAGAAGAGTTATTCAAGCAATTAAAGAGAACTCAGTTTAGAAGAGTTAGTTAAATATATATATATTGAATTAAGATTTCTCTCACTTTCAACGAAATCGTTTAGATTGAGTGTCTAACTCAGTCATACTTTTCCATCTCTTGAATAAATGCCACACCGACTCTGGTAGATGAGAAGATTATTGTTCTTGAAAGTATGTAGTTGGAAGGTAAGGTTTACAAGGATAGCTAAGTCTGTGAAGAAAGACTAGGCATTGAAGTGTAAAGAGACTTAGCTTGGGTGATAAAGAATATAAATGGCGAAGGGGAGAGTCAATTAATGAATGAATGAACCTTGAGCCTAATCTAGAAAGTAAATTAAAATTTATTTTATTAGCTAGACTAGGGATGGCTCATGGCTTGTTCTAAGAGCATCCACATAAGTCCAAGACTTTTTGTGATTTTTTATGTGCCACTAAGACAGAGAACAAGGAGAAAAACTAAAAGGAAAAAAACAAAAACAAAAACAAAAATATTATGACAAAAATAATTAAAAGACCTTTCTTCTTTGGCGGACGCATAGAAAACACGCGCCTGCTGGGGCGAAAGTGTGCACCAAGGGCACTGCTGTCTAATCTCTTAAATTGGTTAACTCTTAACCAAAAAAAAAAGTTATCTAATCTCTTTAAATTGACAAAAAAGTGAAATTGAATATAAATACTACATATTCAGGAAGTTATCACTGATGTGATTAACATATGCCTTTTATGCTTACATGGATGTTAAGTGTACAAATTCTATCATAAACACTAAAAAAGATAGTCAATGGTTGTTCGCAAATATAACAAGCAGGCAACCATGAAAGGTCCAACCTCAAAGACGAAGGTGTCTATGCCTTGTCTTATCTCAAGACAATCATGAATATAATTAGCGAATAGTAGTGGTTAGTTATACTTGTGTCGTGTTTATGACTAGTGTTTTTTATTTTTATTTTTATTTTTTTGTTCAACAATGATTATCCAATTCTTCTAATAGGTCAGACCAAATCACCATTATCTTTGTAAAAAGTAAACTTAAAAGGTTGATTAGTGCCAAATAAGTGTGGAATCAACTATAAATTGCTGAGTAGTATATGCATGTAAAGTCAATTGATTTTTTTTTTTCCCTTCCATTAGATGACTTGATTTTACTATTCAATTGATTTAAGGGCTTAGTTCATTTTTTTTCCATTAAGTTATAATTCATTTATATCAAATAGTCAAGATTAAAATATTGATTTCAACCAATTAACTAATTAAATCAACCCATATATATAATTCTTTCTCATTTATCCATGGGTGACACCCTTTAATAGGTTTGATATACTACTTAGTTGCACCTTCGAATCGCTTTTATGCATTTGGAATCTTCTAAGCTTTTTGTTCTTATTTTTATTATTAATTAATTAGATAAATGTGGAAAGTTAATCAAATGCATCTATTATATGCATATAACTCAATAATCATGCATGTATGGTTAAACCTGGAATTGGTCATTCTGTTTGATATCTTTTATGTTTATCCTTCACTTTGGTAGGTAGCTATGAGCCGTAGAAACTTCATATTTGGATTCTGGTCGGTTTACATAGATTAGGGTGGAAATCATCTTATTATTGCACATACATACATAGTTTGCCCAAGAAGGGCATGCATAATATCATTTACGTACATAATCAACCCATCAAACTTGTTTTCAATTCATGCATGCATCACCACTCCAGCAACTAATTAATAAAACCCATTTTTGCAGGTGATTTATTCAACATTTCAACCCGAGGCTGCACTCATGGCAGGGTATATGCTGCAAAACACCAAAAAAAAAAACACAAATCAATCTTCAGTTTGTGTATATAGAACGATGGAAAAGGTATATAAAGGCCCTGTTTGGTAAAATAATTAATTTATCAGTCAATTTTGACTTATTTAACCACTATTAGAGTATTAGATATTTGTGTTGATAAAAATATCAATATAAGTGTTTGATTAATCAACTTTCAGGGAGAAAAATAAAAAATCAATATAAGTGTTTGGTTAATCAACTTTCAGGGAGTAAAATAATACAGAGTATAACCTTTTTAATTAGCTTTTTGAAAAAAGAAATTATATGATTAGCTGTTCGCCAGGGCAGAAAGTGACTGAAACAAAGAGTTTAAGTGAGTTTAAGTGGAAGGGGTGGGTAAAGCTATTGGTGGCCTTTGACCCGCCTTGTTCTGTTCATAGCTACTTTCTCAACCAAATGAACTATAAAGAGCCAAGAATAATGACTCGAACCAACCCCTCCCATGTGGGGGGTAATCGGGTGTAACAGACCACAAGGTATTTCGCTTGTTGTCCTGTGTATTAGTCTGGTTTAAGTCGGAAAAAATCTAAAGTATCAAAAAAGAAAGTGATGATGATGAGGTGAAACTCACGTCCGCATTTGTAGCCGATGGGGCGGTTGGCGAAGTTGCAGCGCTTGGGGATGGTAATGCCGGCTTCTGGCTTCACGCCGGAGCTCTTAGCCATGTCGGAGAAGAGGACGGCGCAGAGGCAGCCCGGGTTCTGGCTGAACTTCTTCACCTGAAAGCAGCAGCTGCTGGAAACCGCCGCCTTCGCGTCCTGCGCCGCCGCCGCACACGGCAGCAGCTTTATGGCCTCGTCGTCCGGAGATGAGTCCCCGCATGGCCCCGCCGCTTCCACGCTCACCGCTCCAATAACACACACCATAACAACAAACCCAACAAAAACCTTCAATGGTGCCTCCATTTTTAATCTTTAGAGATATATGTATATCACACTCTACACTGCACTGATATGCTCTGTTCTCAATTTGGTCGTATTTATACTGCAAAAAATGGCCTAAAAGAATCATTGGTTTGGGCACTAAGTCGTAATGGATAGAGCACTCGAGAAATCACATTACTTTTTTTTAGCACCATATCCTTAGCGTTTTTGGGGTGGATTTCTATTTTATTTTGGTATGGCAATTATCTGGATGATAATTGATTAGTGGGATGGGAAATGTTACCAAAATAAAATGCTAATGGGCGTTTGGTGGGAAGAGGCGATTAGGGGAAATAAATTGTAATTTTGTAGAAAAAGAATAATGTGAAAATAAAGTAAGAATTCTTCATTGTTTGATAAACAGGAATAGAAGTACTAAAGACTAAACTGTCATTCTGGCAAATTTATCAATATACACTTTTCTCCTTCTCCATGAGCTATGAAATTCCAATTCCGGGTGATGAGAGTTCAATCCTTATACCATGAATCAGGGTTTATAGTGCGTAGACCCTAGTTTGTGCATGTGTATTGTGTATATATCTTATGTTGTAAATTTTGTGTCTTTTGTTATGAAATTTTGTACCTTAAGAGTATGAATTCTATACCTGAAACAAATTAATAATTGTGTCTAATGCTATGAATTTTTATATTTTAGGTTGTAAAATTTTGTGCCTATATACACAAATTATGTACCTAAATCATATTTAAAAAATAAATAAATATATAACATGTGTATGTGTCTTGTGTTGTACATAGTAATTTTTTTTTATCTTGTGTTATGAAATTTTGTACCTTACGAGTATGAATTTTGTATCTTATCATTTGATATAGGATTTATAATGCTTTGTGGATTATGATCCATGATATAAATTGCCATGGGAGTTTCATGTGTACCAAACAGTCTATAAAAGTTTTAGGCAATATAAAGTCCATGTATTTGGTTGGTAGGAAATATGTACTTCCCCAAATACGAATTTGGTAGGTGGTTAATTCAATTTTCAATGTTCCAATAAATACTTGGCATTGTAATTCATAACATATAAAAGTTGTCAAATAGCTTATAGCTCAATGATATTTTTATAGCTTTGGAAGCATTGACTCCTATATTGTAATAGAGAACCACTAATAGAAAAATACATTTTTTTCGGTAAGAAAGAGTTTTAAAAAAAAAAATTTAAGGAGAATCCCAATCAGATAGTGGTGTTTGTTTGTTTGTTTTTTGTTTTTTTTTTTTATGAGGGGAATACAAGATATTATATCGCATAAATTACACATGAGAAGTAAACTATAGGAATACCTTGTATAAAGGGCTTGGTCAAGAGAGGTTGACAAGAATTAAACTCGTGACATTCAAGTGTGAGAGTCATGTTTCAATTCACCACTTGATATAAAATTGGTATTTCTGTAAATAAAATAATAAATTGATTTTTACTACTCTTTTTTATTTATAGTATATACTAGTATTTTCTATGTGTAGACGATACACAAAAATAGGTGGCCAATATTAGTAATTTATAAGTTTATATTAAAATTTTAGATTTATTTAGATTTTATATTTTATATTATTGTAAATAATAATAATAATAATAATAATAATAATAATAATAATAATAATGTGAAACATTTTTATAAATTTAAAATTTATATTTTAGGAAATAACTAACATATAACTCTAATATATATATATATATATATATATATATATATATATATATATATATATATATATAAGTAACGGAAAAACGAACATAAATGGAGGATATAGCCTTCATTCACACTTATTAATTTTTATTATTGGACTAGATTATAATCAAGCTACATTTCTATTATTGGTTAATGTAATATTATTATATTATTCCATACACATTTAGGTGTGAATGGCATAAGTGGAATCCTCCTTGGAAACCAAGAGATAATGAAGTGCTACGTGCTTTATTTTCATCATACCATTATGTTCAATGTGATAGTGAGTTTTGGTGAAGTTAAGTTAATGGGTTGCCAATGTAAACAAGGTTAGTTAAGCACTCTAAGTTGCTCCACTCATTAATTTTTCAAAGTTATCTAGGTTTTTTTTTCTAAATTTTTTTTTATCATACTGACGTAATATGTATGCTTAAATTGATTAAACAATATAGTCAAGAGTTTTTGTGTGTGTGTTTTTTTTTTCTTTTCACTAATGAAATCAAGGTGTGTAACTAAAATTTTATTATAACCCATTTTATGAACGGATAAATATAGTATAATTATGACTTTTGTTTTTGGTATCAACTACAACTAAATATATGAATATATCAAGTATAATTGGTTATAAATCAAATTGTTAACTAATTAAGTAAAGAATCATAGGTCATGATGATGCTATAAATAGTATCATATGATCAATTACAAATTATCTATGCCAAATATATGGTTCCACCTATCATTATACCGCAGATCATGAATGTTGACCATTGACATAAAATTTATTTTTAGTATATTAAATGTTTGTTTTAATGTATTGAAAGTTTATTTTTAGATATGATACTTAAAAATGAATTATTGGTACATTTATGAACCTTCAATATACTAGAAATGAATATTTATCAATTTTATCAGTGATAAATTTATTTTTATAAAATAAATGTAAAACGGGAATCAACGTGGGCATTTGGTCTAGTGGTATGATTCTCGCTTAGGGTGCGAGAGGTTCCGAGTTCAATTCTCGGAATGCCCCTCTTTTTTACAATTTTTCATATTCTCTGAATGCAGTCTAAGATGTCTTGCCCCATTGGACTGCCGTAATGGGCATTTGGTCTAGTGGTATGATTCTCGCTTAGGGTGCGAGAGGTCCCGAGTTCAATTCTCGGAATGCCCCTTTTCTTTACAATTTTTCATATTCTCTGAATGGCATTGCTCAGAGAGCCCCCATTGGACCATCTAACATGAAAATGGCAAAACCTGCTGATAAAAAATCACAGAAACATATATATTTTTTGCTAAAAATTGGCTGATACAAGAGTATACATGAAATATACACAACTTTATTACACGTCCTCTACCACATACATATAATTATCATGAAATCGCGACGAGAAGGGAATTAAATAATATAGTAGCATTTTTAGTCAAGTACACTTAACACTTCTGTATTTGAATTAAAAGAGCATGCCTGAATGGCTGGAATAAATGCTAGCTTATAGTAAGAAGATACATCACATAGAAACTTGTTGAGAAGCTCAGTTGGTTTCAGTCCTCCCCCGTTGAACCAAGCGTAAATGGGCTGATAACTTCTCTTGAACACTCAGAAGATCGAACTGATTCTGGCGCTGATATCTCGTGGGAAGTGCTGGACAATGAATCAGACCTTCTCATATTGTTACTAAAGTCCTTACCTTTGGAATCGATGCTCAGATAATCTGTCAAGATCTTTTTCACCCCGAATCCTCGATGAGGGAGCTTGGTGGTGTCGAGGAAATGTGATCTCTCTCTTTCTCCCTTTGCAGGACTGAAACGCTGGGAGGGCGAGAAGCTAGGCGTAGAGAAAGCGGTTTTGTATGGAGTACCGGAGACTGGCACAGATAGGGGAGTCCCTGCACTCTTGTGAGCAATGATGCCTACTTTCGATATGGGCACGAATTGATCAGAATGCTTGGTCAAGTCGTCCACGTAAACAAGGTCATCGATACGTGCCACGATGTTGAAAGCCAAACTCTCCAGAACTCGGGAGTAGCTCTCGAGTATGGATTTGCCAACATCCTATAGAACGAGGTTCATTCAGCACCAATTTTTCAAGTTTCGACTACCTAAAAGCAAAATTACAATGATATGGGATGGCAATAAGTCTAACCTTGTTATATTGGATCTTGCTCATGTCTAAAGTGGTCTGAGGAAGACCGGGAAACCGTTGCTTCAAGCAAAGCAGAAGGCTTTCAGCTCTATCTGCAAGCACCTCGCGTTTATCTGCATCAATCACCAAATCTTTAACCATTTCCCACGATGTCTTGGAATTGGACCGGTGTGTGTTAGGTAGGGGTTTCGAGTGGGTTTTTCTGCGCCAGATATAAATCGAGGCCTCCACCCGGTTGGCTATTTCTAGTGCTTGATGCTCAGAAGACAAATCAATGCAGCCAAGCAAGCATTCGGGCGAGAATTGATCAGAGGTGATATAGCGATGGATAAGATCACCTAAGCTAGCTTTGCCATTCTGTAATCAAGTTACAAGTATAACGAGTTACAATAAGGCATTTGTAATCGAGTAATGTTTATACCGAGGGGCCTCCGATCCATACCTTTGGAAGAGCTTCCAAATACGATTCGGGGATGTCCATTTCAGCTAAAGCGTTACTGTTGATGGCCATTGCAGCTTTCAGGATTTGGTTCGTGCAATCACGCCTGTGCTGCAGCTGTTTTCGTGCTTTTTCACTGAGACCCGAAGTGGGAACTCGAGGAACTGGCAACCACCATTTCTCCTCTTGGCGGGGGAGAGGATTTCTAAACGAGGATGAGCCATCTGTTTCCGGGGCTAAGATGCCTTGGTCCACATACCAGAACTCAGTATTCTCAAAAGTGTCCAAAATTTCCTTCAACACAAGGCTAGAAATCAGATAAACACACAACGAAAAATAATAAATTTGCCAAGACACGAGAGAACGAATATCTTACCAGAAGCATATTATCCAGTTTGCGTAGAGCTGGTAGGTTGACATAAAGATCTGATCGCGGTCTAGAGGTCATGACCTATAAACAACAAAGCAAAATATTTAAACATGGATTTGGCAGTTCATTTGTTCACATGTGAGTCCAGATTTAGCAGGAATACAACACTTCATAATCAAATTAAACAAATAGCAAATTGTGGTAGGAAATTATATCCCAAAATTCATGACCTAATTAACACTACCTCAAGCTTAGTTCCATCTGCAAATGTCTGCCAAGAGGGTATCAACTCCACAATGTGATCACTAATGCAAAGCAGCCATTCCATTTCTCTTCTCCACATCAATTTCTTCTCAGGAGGCAAAGGCTCTAATCTCCAAATTTGTCCAAAAAGTGTAGCTAACAGAATGAAAAACAGCAAATTAGGCAAAGGCAGCATTTTTACAGTATCACCAATTCAATATTTCAATCCATATGACAAAAACAAGCAAACTAAACAACAAATTTAAGCATACCACAAAGATTAGTAATGGCATTTGAAATAGCCAGTGCTGTGCAGACCCCATTGCCACAACCAGACATATCTTCTCCCAACAGCAATTTTGAGAATCTTTCCTTCATCATCTCAACCTCTGCAGGAAACACAGGTTTAAGGAATCCAATTGTTAGAAACTCATACCTATTGCTAATTACAGTGTATGCAGAAATACAAAAATTGTTAGAAACTCAGACCTGATAAACTGGAGCCTTGTTTCTGGAACTTCCTTTTATCCAAATTGGGTTTCTCTACTTCTTCATTGACATGAGAATCCTCATTTTCTTGAATATGCCAAATCATGGAAGGGGGAGAACATGAATCTGTGCTACTGTGTTCTTCATTGAGAGTTGCCTCTGACACCAAATACTCAGAACCAGAACAGCTCTCTCTACCCTCCTCCTCTTCATTCCCATACCCAACAACAAAATCAACTTTTTCTTCAAGCTTTTCACCACAAGTCTCCATCTTTTCATCAAGAAAACAAGGGGAAGAACAATAAGCAGAGTTGCTCACCACAATGCCATCAAATTGATGCCTTTTTGACCCAAACCCATTGTTCACCTTGGCCTTGTGATACAGATTCTTGAGAGATTTTGGAACTCTAAGCCTCAATGCAGAGAAATGGGAAGTGTTCTTGGACCTGGGGGTAGTGGTGTGGCAGTTGAGAGGAATGAAATGCTTGAGCTGTGGCTGGAATTCCAGAGTGCCCTCTCTTTGTTCTTGGCATGAGAAAGCTCTATCCATAAGGATTCCACTTCAACCATGTCTTCTGAAGGGTAAAAGTACAAAATAAGGAAAATGGCCACATTGGAATCCCCTTTTTTTTTCCTCAAAATAAAAAATGTAAAGAGTGGAAGATGGTAATGATTAGAGGAACCTCTGAAGCTATCAAGCAGAGAAAAGAGATAGACTATAATATGATTATCTGTGAAAACACCGCAATGATACAGAAGAGACAACACAAGTTCTAAAGACTTGGGGAAGCAGACAGGCAGTGAAGGGTTTTGTGGGCTTGGCTTTGCTTAAATGGGGAGCCTCTGTCCCTTTCGCCTTTGTTGCTTTTGTTGGGCTTTGCTTAAACAACGGCTCTGCCATGATTACTGCACACTCTGTATTATAATATATTTAGTTTTATATTTGAAAGAAAGTATATATTAAACAGCTCTAAAATGTCCCCAAAATTTACACCAAGAAGCAGAGATATGGTGATGGGAATCGTGTAAGCGACGGATACCTAAGAGGTCCACTCTTTGCAAGTTTTCATAATTTGGTGATACGCTGCAGCTTGCTTATGATCACACTTTCCTGCTTTCTTTTGGACAAATCTTGAAATGCTTCTTTAATTTGTTTCACCATTTTCTTAAATTATAATAATAAATAAATAATGCTTTTTTTTTTGCAAGCATAAATAATGCTTCTTTGTTTCTAAAAAATGACCTTTTGCATTCCTAATATTGGTACACTTATTAATGCAAACTAATTAAATTCAAAATTAATTACTTAGCATCTACTTAACTATAATTAATTGTATTGTTGTAGTTGTTGTTGTTATTAATTTTTCTATGGTGAGTATGTATAGTATACATGATTGTATTAGTATCATTTACATTGATATTAATAGTATTCGTAGAATCAAGTATGGTATGAATAATTATACTGAATATTATCAACAAGACACCATTATAATTCCCTAATTGTTATACACATGAAATGCATAAGAATTAATGTGGTCCAATTATTTATTTATTTTTGAATACTATTGACTCTGTTACAATGTAACATCTGTCCTTACATACTTTTTCAACCTACTAAAGCACAAAGAGCCAACGTCCCCACTGATAATCGAACCTGTGACCTCTCACTTGGGTATTATATACTAGACAAAATAATTTGTTAGGCACATATTCGTGCATTGGTATATTCAAATAACTAGTCTTATAAAATGTAATGTGAGTTTTTTTTAACAGATTAATAATAATAATAATAATAATATTATTATTATTATTATGAAATTTGAGAAGCATTTTTTTTTTTTGAATACAACTGACCCTATTACATTGTAGTATCTGTTCATTTATACTCACCACCGAGACTCGAACTCATGACCTCCCATCTGAGGGTGGCCACTACATGCCAATTGAGCACAAGGTGCTTGGCAAATTTGAGAAGCATTTACTTCATGCTACTTAATTCGTTTTTCATGTATAGGTCAGAAGACGTGCTTGACTAAGAAGGTATTGACAAATATCAAAGTGATTTAGAATTTACTTATTTATCTTTGTATATTTAACTTGTTTTGTTTTTGTGATTATTTTCCTAATATTTTTTTTTTTTAGACAAAATGTCAAAATTAATTAAATGCATTGCCAGTACGAAGGGGTAAGAAGTTTCATGCGACCCACAGACCATAAGTTAGGACGACATACATTCCATAACGCACCAAAAATGATGTTTTCGTCTGCACATATGAAATTACAGAAATTTAATTTAATGCATAAAAGAATCCGATACCACAAATTTTGTTGTTACCTCTTCTGTGCTAGCTGTGAATGTGGTCCGCCATGCCACAACTTCTTCAACACTCTACCATGCATGTTAAGTCCCACAAGCTAAGTTTCTGGATCTCCATTTACAGCCTTTGGATTCACCTCCGGAAGTATATATTATATTTGTCCTCTCTTAATAACGTGTCGGCATATTGTACATGTTAAAATACGTGGTTTCGTCACATTTTCTATAACTTGTTGGTTACTAATTAATTTCATTTCATTTCATTTCCGTGCATGGTATAAAATAAGTTTTGGTTACTTTAATAATTGAAACAGTAATACCTTGGCACTGTTTGAATTGGATGGTTGGTTTGGATAAGTGCATTCTGAGCATGAATGGCAGAGGATTTCCATGTTTGTTATTTAGGTTATTAATGATGAATTTAAGGATTGGGCCAAGGACCAACCAACTCATGCATATACTCATCTTGCATCTGAACTGTACTTAAAACTTTGTGGTTAAGTACCACAAATCTGAGACTTGATTCATAATTATAGATGTTAGAGAAATGCACAAATAACACGAAACTTGTAAATATATATCAGTACAATTGCATGTATTAATGGGTCGAGAAATCTTATGCTCAAGTAGTATCGACGTATGATTTTAAATTAGTAACATAAGCGGATTTCATATGTAACCCTTTCAGATGTAATGTCAATCATGCTTAAAAGGATTGTAATGCCAACGCAAAATGGGTCACTAATGATGATTTAGACAATTAGACCGGAGCGAGAGTGATCCAAAACGCTAATGGTGAACTAACAAATTTTAGAACTAAAAAGTAGGAATTGGGTGTTCAGGGCCCACACTATAACAATAATAATCATAATAATAATTCCATCTCCAACACTACCAAATATTCAACTAAATTCCTATGTTTTTCTTGATCCTCAGTAGCTTTCCTTAAAAGGATTCATAGGAAACATAATTAACATTCACTCGACCATAATATGCTGGTTGTTCCAACTGAAAAAATGGAATTATTTTTTCTGTTTTCTTAAGGGATAATTTCATTCTGACCGCCTAAATTTTCTTATAATAACACTTGAACCCCTCTCTTAAAAAAAAAAAAAGAAAAAAAAAAAAAAACTACACCAACATCCCCTGGGCTCCAAGCCCAAACAGTTTTAAGTTCTATAACACCCCTTTTTTCATATTCATGTAGTAAAATATCTCAGAGGTCCCAGCCGAAATTTTAATTTTATCTGCCCTGCCATAATTAAAAGAAAAAAAAAAAAAAAAACAGAAGATGAGTAAAGGAAAAGCTTACGTCAACGGCTAAGACTGCAACTTGTTTGGTTCGTCAGTCCTAGGAATAATTTGTACATTATTAAATTTCCTATAGAGTTTGATTGAGAATTAATACATATAGAGTCTGTTGAGTATAATGATTTTTTTTCACTTTTCATTTAAACTTTTAAATTAATCACTCGTTGTCATTCAACTTTCAAATTGTTACCATCTACAGTTCAAGGGCAAATTATACTGTGCACTATGGTGCACATAGCAATATGCACCATGTACCTAAACAACTTCGTTTTGAGCATTGTAAACTAATCGTCCGTTTTTTTAGAAATCACGTTTCCCGTTTCGGCCGATCTCTGTATTTATGTTAATATTCTGTGTATTACAGGCAATCATTTTGTGTATTCTAGGAAATCGTTATGTGTATTCATGTTAGTAACACATGTTGTGATGTGTTTGTGCATTCGAATGTTTAGGAGGATGAGTTCTGTGTATTTTGTGTCAATATTTTGTGTATTTTGTTATTAACACATGTTGTGATGTGTTTGTGCATTCGAATGTTAGGAGTATGAGTTCTGTGTATTGTGTGTCAATATTCTGTGTATTCTGGACAAACATTCTGTGTATTCTAGGCAAACGTTCTGTGTATTCTAGATAATGATTATGTGTATTATAGATAATGAATTCTCTGGAGTAATTTGCGTCCGCGTCCACTAACATCAAAACGACGTCGTTTTACGTAGTGCACCGTGGTGCAGGGTATAACGATTGCAGTTCAAGTTAATCACTTATGGTCCATTAACTTTCAAAATATGACCAGTCGTGGTACTCCTAATGAAATTTAAATTTCATGAAAAGGAATTTGTTTGGTTGTTATTTTTAGGAATTTCATAAGGAAAACAAAATAACTAAGGTACTTTTTTTTGAGAAAATAACTAAGGTACTAAAGTGAATTTTTTTCCTTATATTTTAAGAATTGAAATTCAAGTAAAAAGCTCTCCACCAAGGCACCAACCAAGTGTAATAATTCACAGTTTCAATAAATTTTTAAGGACTTTTTTTTTTTTTTTTTGCAAACAAAAACTAGATGTTAGTGTAAAGTACTAAAGTCATTGATGATGAAGATAACCTTAACCTACCTCCAAGAACTATACTTTATACTAAATGTAGGGGTTTTTATTTTGGGTGACAATTTTGAAAACTAAACATTTGTATATACCGTAGCATTTTGAATAGCAGACAGCGGAATTCGTTGGCAAAGGTGGCTTTATTGGGGGACATTTTATCTATGTCTGTTTTTATGTTTGTTTTGAGGTAACTTTTTTAATCCGATGGCATCTTGGAGATTCCAAGGAAAATGTGTGTTCATCTTTTACTTGGCAAATTGCGACAATCTGTAATTCTTCCAAACAAAAATTCGAATCTCAAGAATAATTTAATAAAACACTTTACAACGAGTTTTGTTAATGTTCATTGCATCATATTACTAATTCTATTACAATAAAGTATTTATTCATAACAAAAGCTCGAATACATAACCTCTCACATGAGCAAGTAACTTGTGTCAGTGAACCGCAAGATCCTTGGCTTCTTCCACTCTTATATCATTGTATATTCTTGTCTTTTTCCGCAGGTGATATTATAAGTCATCCATCAAATTTATTTAATTTTCAACAACTAAAAACAATTGTATTGCAACTTCATATGCCAAATGAGAGACATATGATCGATATTATTAGTCACCCATCAGATCTATTTAATTTTTAACAACTAAAAAGAATTATTTTGCAACTTCTTATGCCAAATGAGTGACATAATTCGTTCTTCCATTAACAAAAACAAAAAAAAAAAAAATTCACAATTTGACTATGACAATGCAAGATTTTACAAAATTACTTATGAAGTTAATAATTCTAATAATAATATTAATAATAATTCTAATTCATGCTCTAGAAGAGGCGACCAAGTGAGTAGAGAACGATTTTCACACTTGAATTGTCACGACTTTAGTTATTGTCAACATTTTTATCCGGGCATTTAGATGCACATCCATACTGAAGCAATTAGTGTGCTGATTGGATAATTGAAGTGGATGAGTATATTTTGTTGGGCTAGACTGAGGAATGGTATTGTGAAGGGATGTTGTCCAATCCAACAAACTCTTTGAGCTTAAACCCACTCAACAACTCGTATTTGGATTATATATATATATCTATCTATAATATCTACAACTTTTGCAAAGTTTAACCTTTGCAAAGGAAAATGATGGGGAGGCCCAAGTTTAACACCAGGACAACAAACATACACACTCGTGTTAGCATTTTGTAAGACTCCACTTGGGAATTTTGCATTGTCTAATGTTGAACTTAATTAAATTATTTTAATCGATAAGTACTCGAATTTTTATTTTTATTTTTTTGAAAATATGTACCCGAATATAGTTCAATTAAAATTTGAAATATTTATCAAATTGATCATGTCTATTTTATCATTAATAAAGCAAGTTAAAAGTTGTTTATGAAAAATTCATTTTAGCTGTTTGAATGGTCAAACAATTAAAATTGATTAAATAAATTAAACTTTGATTGAGAAATCATTTTCTAAACACCCAATAGTATTTTTGTTTAATACATTAATGGAAGGTAGAGGTGCATTAGACAAGTGTCCTGGCCGTATTTTAATAGGCTGGATGGAGTAGTATTAGCAGTTGAATATCATGAGTTCACTCAATACGTCATCATCTTTAAAAAATGATGAAAGATTAATTTAAACTTGGGAAATTTAATATATATATCCAACAAATTTAATAATAATAATAATAATAATAATAATAATAATAATAATACCCCGTAATAAACGAGAGTAGTCCGGATTACATATGTAGCACTTATAAACTAATGAATCCATTAAGCCAAGCAACAGAAGTTTATAATCAGTAGATTTCACTCAAATTAAAGTGCAACTAAATAATAGTCTGTAGTTACAAATTTTATTGTAGATCAAAGAATTTATTGATCATATACTTTTTAAATTAATTATTGAATGACAAATATAAGCAGTAGAGTTTTATGCTGGGAACTCTAAAATTCTACTATATTAATTATACTTGGATAGAATATTTTTATCTTATTGATCTAAAAAAATTGTCTATATCTAAAATTTGTGAGAAAGAAAATTGGGAGTATAAATAGTATTTTTTCTTTGAGTGAATTCCTTTTTTGGTCCTACTTTTATTGGTCATTTTCAAATTTTAGTCCGCTTTAGTTATTTTTGCCACATTGAGTCCACATTTATTAAACGCGTTTCAATTTTGGTCCAGCGTTAGTTTTTTCGTAGAAGGGCCGTCTGTGGCAAGGATATTTTCGTCTTTTTCCACAATTGGTGCTCTCAGCTCCCTCCCCATGACCACAACATACAACGTTGCCACTAATGTGATTCGCCTCTCTCTCTCTCTCTCCAACGCATTTCTCTGTCCAACATTTCCCTTAACAATATCACTCTGTAATCTGCACAAAATAACCAAGTTTTGATCTCTAAAGTTTCAACAATGGAGGTTGCTGTAATCGACTGGAAGAACTTAGATTCCAGGTTTGTAGAAGACGATCTCTTCGAACCCTTCAATGCTCCTCAATGGGTCGATTTCTCCGCCCCGACGATGCCGCTGCCGTCGACGGCGAAGTTCGATTATGCCCCCGTCGATTTCTCTTCGAACACTTCAAGTTTACCCATTTTTTTTGGAATCAAAATCAAGTCGTTATCCCCAATCCTTGTTCAACTTTTGTTCCGTATATGACTCCAACGTAACAACAATCATTGAGCAGCCATACACACTCGTCTCTCCAACTGTTCAACCTAGTAGTTGGACCCATTGTTTAAGCAAGCAAGATTCTAGACACAAGTCAGATTAAGAAGATAACAGGATTGAAAGAGGTGAGGACTCAAATGAAGTTGCAATAGATCTAGAGCTCAAGACACCTGGATCTACCTCGGAACAGGTTCGGCAATCGCCTCTCCAACCTCTCCAATTTCATGGCTTCTTCCTCCGCAACCTTTACTCCTTCGTCTGTCAAAGCTACAGCTGCCGCCAGAAATGACGTTTCCATTCTCAATGTAGAAAGACCAAAATAACCCTGGAGTTCACGGTTACTAAACGGAAATATTAAAGGTGGACTAAAATTGAAACGCATTTAATAAATGTGGACTCAATGTAAAAAAAAATAACTAAAACGGACTAAAATTGAAAAATGGCCAATAAAAGTAGCGCAAAAAAAAAAAAAAACAAAAACAAAAAAAAAACAACGAATTCACTCTTTTCATTTTGAATATATGACCATGCATCAACGTCAAAATAATGAAGCTATCGTCGCCTAGCAGAAGGTGATGATATCACTGAATATGTCAGCTTCCAAAAATCTTCATCATACCAATTCAAGCCTCTAGCGAGTTATTTTCAAAAAAAAAATATATATATATAAAAATAGAGCCTCTGGCGAGTCGGTCCATATTGTTTAGTCAACAAAGTAGGGGGGAAAAAAACAAAGCAGAACTTTCTTGGCTACTACGAAATCTCACCGCCAGCCTTATATAAATTGAAGCCAATAACCCAGAACAGAGACACACAGACACACCAGTTAACGCAGAATTGAAGTAGCAAAAGCTAAGATATAATGGCAGAAGTAAAGGTCCTAGGTCACTGGGCAAGCGCTTTTAGCGTAAATGTTGAGATTGCTCTCAAACTCAAAGGAGTTGAATATGAGTTCATACTAGAAGATCTGCCCAACAAGAGCCCCTTGCTTCTCAAATCCAACCCCGTCCACAAGAAAATCCCTGTGCTCTTGCACAACGGAAACCCACTACCTGAGTCTCTCGTCATCATCGAGTATATCGACGAGACCTTCCCGGGCACTCCCATTTTGCCCAAAGATCCTTACGAGAAAGCCATGGCTCGTTTCTGGGCTAAGTTCATTGACGACAAGGTAAATCTACTAAACTATTTTTATTTAATTAATCCGTTTCAAGATTTAAATTTTAATTATTTCCCTCAACTTTTCAATTTTCTGCAGTTCTTTTCTGGGGTTAAGAAAGCGCTATTTATCAGAGGCGAAGAGGAAGAGAAGGGAAAAGAGGAAGTTTGTGAGGCTCTGAAAATTCTGGACAGTGAATTGAAGAACAAGAAGTTCCTTGGAGGGGAGACGCTCGGACTTGCAGATTTAGCCGCCAGTTTCATCGCCTTATGGATGGGAGTTTTTGAAGAAGTTATAGGGGTGGATTTGGGCGTGACGGAAGAAAAATTCCCTCATATATATCGGTGGAAGAAGGATTTTCTCAACTGTGATGTAATTAAGGAGACCTTACCTCCAAGAGATAAACTTTTTGCTTTCCACAACAAGAGATACAACCCAGAAGCGACAAGTACTGCTACTCAGTAATAAGCAAATGTATTTTCTGTTTTTTTTAGTCAGAGACTTCTGCTTGCGTTTAGTTGTTGAAACACTTTTTAGACTGAGACGTTTGTAAGAGAATAGTTGTACTATTCTAGTTTTATTTCTGTTGTAATAAGGTAATGTTTATGTTTCATCTATGTTGCAACTCTTGTTTGGTTATTATTAATAAAATAATAAGAAGAGGTCATTGGCATTTCTATCTACTTGTTAAATTTTGAGAATATTCGTGGATTCCTCGCTACATATAAATGGTCAAAAAATATTTTTTCAGTGTGTCAACTAAGACTCCCTTTGTTCATCTCCAACTCAATACACTAAAATTGTTACATATCCAACCCATTACACCAAATTCTGCAACAAATTTTATTTCTTCACTAAAATAATTTGTATTCTCATAAATTAAAACAATGTATTAAAACTTTAAAAATTTTAATATAAAATATAATTATAATTATAATAATTTTAGGTATAGTTTGCTTAAAAGTATATTTTATGTAGTTTCATTTTTAATTAATCTATATTTTTAATCATCTTGATGAATTCTTTGAAATGATATTGGTGGAGAATATTACCCAGACATAAGTTGGTCCTTCCGGTCTTTACCTCGACTTTGCAGACGGTAAAGATCCTGGACAAAGCTAAACCGGGTTTGAGATTAATGGTTTGGGTTGGGTTATTTCGGATAGTGGAAAGTACATTTTTGCCCCTTGAATTAAGCCAAATCAGTGGGATTAAGAGAATCCGGCGACATTTGGCCGGAAATTTCGCCAGAGTGACCAAAATTGATACAAATTGAAAAGTCATGGTATGTAATTAACACTTTTGAAAGTCGTGGACTAGAATTAATAGGACTCCTATAGTTAGTGGACCAAAATGACAATTTGCTTTATAAATTATATATTTAGTTTTAAATGTTTTTCATGATTAATAATATATTAATTTTGAAATGTTTCTTAGTTAATTGTTAGTATTTTGTCTTATTTTTAATTTGATAGTATATGAAAAATATAAATATTAAAATATTAAAAAATTCAAAATTGATAAGAAAAAATAAATTTGGGGCATAGACAAACTAACATGCAATTAACCTGAACCGAACATATTCGAATTAAATTTGGTTTGAATATCAAGTGTCATGGAATAAGTATGGTTAGACATGTAAATTATAATAGATCTATTTTGTAATGTGAACTTGAGTCCATAGAATAAGTATGATTAGACAAGTGTTGTGTCCGTATTTTAATAGGCTGGATGTAGTAGTAGTACCTGTTGAAGATCATGAGTTCACTCAATACGTCATCATCTTTAAAAAATGATAAAAGATTAGTCTAAACTTGAGAAATTATATACCCAGCAAATTAAAAGAAAGAGTCATTTTCCTTTTTGGTCATATTGTTATTGGAACATTGCTAATTTTAGTCCACTTTATTAATTGTTGTCATATTGTGACCAGCCTTATTTAGTCCTTTCCACTTTTAGTTCGCCGTTAAAATTTTTGTCAAATTATCGTCAAAAATAGAGGTATTTTTACCCTTTGCAGTGGTTTTCCTTACACATTTTCATCCATTGAAGATGTCCGGCGAAAGCCATGTGAGCCACATTACCAAGCCATGGCTTTTGTCGGACCTCTTCATTAGATGAAAATCTGTAAGGAAAACCACTACAAAGGGTAAATGAGATGATTAAAGCATAAAAAGATCAAAATAGCCCTGTTTTAGACGGTTATTTGACGAAAATTTTGACGGTGGATTAAAAGTGACAATGACTAAATAAGACTGGTCGCAACGTGACAAAAATTAATGAAGTGGACTAAAATTGGCATAAAATATAAATGACTCTTAAAAGAAGTAATACGGAGTAATTATAATACTCCGTAATAAACAAGAGTAGTCCGGATTATTTATAAACAAAGGAATCCATTACTGTTCCATCCTTGTGATATCACTGAATAGGTCAGCTTCCAAAAATTTTCATCATATCCAGAACTTTCTTGGATGCAACGAAAACTCACCGCCCGCCTTGTTCACATTACTGTTCCCGCCTTATATAAATGATGAAGCCAATAACCCAGAACAGAGACACACAGAATTGAAGTAGCAAAAGTTGAGAGATAATATAATGGCAGAAGTGAAGGTCTTAGGCCACTGGGCAAGCCCTTTTAGCGCAAATGTTGAGATTGCTCTCAAACTCAAAGGAGTTGAATATGAATTCATACAACAAGATCTCTCCAACAAGAGCCCCTTGCTTCTCAAATCCAACCCTGTCCACAAGAAAATCCCTGTGCTCTTGCACAACGGAAACCCACTACCTGAGTCTCTCATCATCGTCGAGTATATAGACGAGACCTTTCCGGGCACTCCCATTTTGCCCAAAGATCCTTACGAGAAAGCCATGGCTCGTTTCTGGGCTAAGTTCATAGACGACAAGGTAAATCTACTAAACTATTTTTGTTTAATCCGTTTCAAGATTTAAATTTTAATTATTTCTCTCAAGTTTTCGATTTTCTGCAGTTCTTTTCTGGGGCCAGGAAAGCACTATTTATCAGAGGCGAAGAGGAAGAGAAGGGAAAAGAGGAAGTTCGTGAGACTCTGAAAATTCTGGACAGTGAATTGAAGAACAAGAAGTTCTTTGGAGGGGAGACTTTCGGACTTGCAGATTTAGCCGGCAGTTTCATCGCCTTATGGATGGGAGTTTTTGAAGAAGTTATAGGGGTGGATTTGGGCGTGACTGAAGAAAAATTCCCTCATTTATGTCGTTGGAAGGAGGATTTTCTTAATTGTGATGTGATCAAGAACACCTTTCCTTCAAGAGATAAACTTGTTGCCTTCAACAACAAGAGATTCCACTCAGAAGCGGCAAGTGCTACTGAGTAATATTAATAAGCAAATGCATTTTGTGTTTTTTTTAGTCAGAGACTCGAAGGTGCAATCTGCTTGCGTTAAGTTGTTTGAAACACTTTTTAGATTGAGACGTTTGTGGTTTGTAAGAGATGAGTTGTAGTATTCTAGTTTTGTTTCTGTTGTAATGAGGTAATGCTTATGTGTCATCTATGTTGCAACTCTTGTTTGGTTATTATTAATAGAATAATGAGAGGAGGTCATTGGCATTTCTCTCCACTTGTTAAATCTTGACAATAATATATAATCAACTTAATTTGATCTTAATAATTTATGTTACATTTCATAAATTCCTCGCTACATACAAATGGTCAAAAATATTTACATTCAAAACGTTGACTCAAAGTCAAATTTTACCTAACTTAGGTTTCATATTCCTTGAGCTTGAATCAAAATCCGAAGCAACGGTCACCCAGTGATAACTGGTAAGCCATAATTTGGCTTATTTGTGCACATCATTTATCGTCATTTTCCATTGAGTTTAAGGTGATTGCGGTGAAAATCACTTTTAATGGGAGTATTTGTGGTTGTAGGCAAGGGCATTAACGAGCAAGGAAGGAAGCCATTTGCATGTGAAAATGAGTCAAGGAACTTCAAAACGAAGGCACAAAAGCACGAAAGAAATCGAGGTCCCAATCATTGTCGCAGTCATGAATGTGACCGTGAACTACAAGCTTAGCTTGGGGATTTGTCAGAGGAATAAATACAAACTAGTGAGTAGCCCGTCAATTGTTTTCCTTCTATAAATTGCAATATTCCATTAAATTTTCAGTTTTTTATAAATACAAAACTCTAAGGCATCTTTACCTAACGAGGCGTTTGGTAAGAGGCAATTAAAATTTCATTCTTACTTAATTTTCACATTATTCTGAAAGCAAGCAAATTCTTTCGTTTGGTTGAAATGAATTGTAATTCCGTCATTTTCATGTAATTAGACTCAAAAAAAAAAAAAAAAAAAACTTGAGACAAAATCTCTCTCTTTTTTAACATAAAATTAATGTTTGACATATCCTTCCCGATTATAGTCTCTCTTTTTTTTTTTTTTTTTTTTTTTTTTTTTTTTTTTTTTTTCTACTTTCAACACAAAACGTCAATCAATATGCAAACCTCAATCAAATATATTTTCTCAAATCTCTCTCTCATAATAGATATATATATTATTGCTTTCAATTCAATTCTAAGGTTTATTTACAATGTTACATAAATTTTCAAAAACAAAATTAGAATTTAGTCGGTTCTACAATCTTAATAAGAACCAATAAAGTTATGGCTCTAACGAGAAGAAAAAAAAGTGGTGGTAGTTATTTACTCAAATAAATTGTTCATATTATTTTGATTTTAGTAAGTTTTTATGATTTTCTTTCTTTACCATCTATCATATTATTTTCTTCCATTAAATAACCTTACATTCCGTTAACTTTTAACTTAGACATTAATTTATATAAGAAAGGTCTTAGGTTTGAACCTACAACAATTAGAGTTGGCATAATTGTTAAACATATACTACGAATATGTTAGAGTATATTATTAAAAAATAAGTACACTACTCTATTACTTTTATTAAATTAAATAAATTAACACTTACAACAACAAAAAATAATACATATGCAAAGAAGCTTCCAGAAAAATCGTTCCTCGCATTTCAAATTGCCCTTTGTTATTTGTCAGATAATCATCTTTGCAATATTGTTTACTTTGTGGTCTTACTTTCACATCATCAAATTTACAATTCATTTATTATTCTCCCTATATCCCTGCAATGTTTCTCACTTTTAAAAGTAGTCATACTTTCAAATTACATTGAAAAATTATTCTTTTTATCAATAAATTTAAGGGTCCGTTTGAAACATGAAAAATGAATATTCTAATGTTTGGGTATTCAAGGAAAATAAACTCAAAAAAAAAAAAATTATTCATTCTAATCAACGGAAAAAAGATTCAATTTGGTGAAAGATGTCTTCCTAAATTTTTAGTCGAAAGACATTTTTTGAATTCTTAATTTTTTTCCCTCTCTTCTTTTTAAAATTAGTTTTCAAATTGTTATTATTATTACAACTACCAATACCATCACCACTATCACACGACGATGGCCACATCATCACTTCCACACCACCACCGCTACCGCCACTAATACCACTACCAACTTCAAAACCACCACCACTACCACTATCATCATAACAAATAATATTTTCATTTTCAGAAAATTAAAATGACCCAAATAGAAAGTTGAGAAATTCAATATATTCAAAAAAAAAATTAAAAAATAATAATAACACTCCGTAATAAACATGAGTAGTCCGGATTATTTATGTAGCTCTTGTAAACAAAGGAACCCATTAAGCCGAGCAACAAAATTTTATAATCAGCAGATTTTACTCAAAGCGTAATTAAATAATACTCCGTAATTACAAATTTTATTTTAGATCAAAGAATGTATTTATCATATATTTTTTAAATTAATTCTTGAAGACATTATAAACAGTAAAATCTTACTATAGGAACTCTAAATTTCTGCCTCATCAATTATACTCTTTGATGTGACAAACATGCTTATAACATTTTATTTCGTTGGTCAAACAAAATTTGTCGACATTTAATATTTATAACAGGTGGTAAAAATTGAAAGTATAAATAATATTTTTTCTTTTGAATATATGACTTAACATCAAAATAAAGAAGCTATAGTCGCCTAGCTAGTAGCTAAGTGTATATATGACAGCATATTAACGTCAACATAATGAAGCTATAGTCGCCTAGCTACCTCAAAATAATGAAGCTATAATCGTCCAGTACTCCAGTTTGGTGTATATATGATAGCGTATTAGCGTCAAAACTCAAAATAATGAAGCTATAGCTGTCTAGGTAGGTGTATATATGACAGTGGTTGGAGTAGCAGAAGGTGATGACATCACTGAATAGGTCAGCTTCCAAAAATTTTCATCATACCCCAAGCCTCTAGCGAGTCGGTCCATGGTCCATAGACTGATAGACCATATTGTTTAGTCAACAAAGTAGGAGAAAAATAATAAAGCAAAACTTTCTTGGCTGCAACGAAAACTCAGCGCCAGCCTGGTTCACATTACTGTTCCATTTTGGTAGGGCCGAATTTTAAGGCATGCAAGATGCTTAACAGCATAAGACCTCAAAATTTTAAGAACCTCTAGTTTAGTCCTGACATAATAATTAATATATGTATTTGTAATTATATTCGTTCAAAATTAAATATTTTGTAACTTTTTCTTTGTAATTTTTCTTTATTTACCAGCACACTGACCACGCAAATAAAAAAAAAAAAAAAATCGACCCTACTTCCTTGTATAAATGATGTAGCCAATAACCCAGAACAGAGACACAGAAACACCAGTTAACGCAGAATTGAAGTAGCAAAAGCTGAGAGATAATAATGGCAGAAGTGAAGGTTCTAGGTCACTGGGCAAGCCCTTTTAGCGCAAGTGTTGAGATTGCTCTCAAACTGAAGGGAGTTGAATATGAATTCATACAAGAAGATCTATCCAACAAGAGCCCCTTGCTTCTCAAATCCAACCCTGTCCACAAGAAAGTTCCTGTCCTCCTGCACAACGGAAACCCACTACCTGAGTCTCTCATCATCGTCGAGTATATCGACGAGACTTTCCCGGGCACTCCCATTTTGCCTAAAGATCCTTATGAGAAAGCCATGGCTCGTTTCTGGACTAAGTTCATAGACGACAAGGTAAATCTACTAAACTATTTTTATTTAATCCGTTTCAAGATTTAAATTTTAATTATTTCTCTTAACTTTTCAATTTTCTGCAGTTCTTTTCTGCGGCCAGGAAAGCACTGTTTATCAAAGGCGAAGAGCAAGAGAAGGGAAAAGAGGAAGTTTGTGAGGCTCTGAAAATTCTGGACAGTGAACTCAAGAACAAGAAGTTCCTTGGAGGGGAGACGTTCGGACTTGCAGATTTAGCCGCCAATTTCATCGCCTTATGGATGGGAGTTTTTGAAGAAGTTATAGGGGTGGAATTGGGCGTGACCGAAGAAAAATTCCCTCATTTATATCGGTGGAAACAGGATTTTCTCAACTGTGATGTAATTAAGGAGACCTTTCCTCCCAGAGATAAACTTGTTGCCCTCTACAACAAGAGATTCAACCCAGAAGCGGCAAGTGCTACTCAGTAATTTGCTATGCATTTTGCGTTTTGTTTTTTTTTAGTGCAATCTGCTTGCGTTAAGTTGTGTACTATTCTAGTTTTATTTCTGTTGTAATAAGGTAATGTTTATGTGTCATCTATGTTGCAACTCTTGTTTGGTTATTTTAATAAAATAATGAGTGGATCTTGGCATTTTTTCTCTCCTTGTTTGGTTGTAATAAGGCTCTCTCTCACACGCAAGAATATACACGCAGGAATATAAAAAGAAATAACTAAGCAGACAAAAAAAACACCTTAATTGAGTTGAGCGTGAACTCGGTTGAGTTAGGCGCCCAACTTGACGCTTAGTCAGCCGACTAAAAGCCATCTAGCGCTGAAATCACCTTAGTCTAAGGGTGCCTAACGCCTAGGTCAATTTTTACAACACTAATCAAGACATTATTGCAGGTCTATCAACTTCTTATTACAAGCTCATAAAATCATCACTACAAGTTCACCACACAATTATCTAAATAATTTATTAAAAAAATATATTAATATGAATGTTATTTAAAAATAATACTTTGGAGTTTTTGATAAATACATTTGTTGTTCTATTTTATGTGTTTGATTTGGATAGCATGGCTAGACTAAAATTATTTTTATTTCAAATTTTAGTAATATTAAGCTTGTATTAGTTTATAAAATTTATATATTTAGAAACTATATTAAAAGTATTATTAAATATAAAAATAAAATATTTAAATAATTAAAAAAATACTAAAAATAAACAAAAAAAATTGATTTGATCTATGAATATTAAACAATACAAGTAAAATGGTATTGAAAGTATGTTTTATACATTAATTTTACTTTTTTTTTTTTTTTTGAATACAACTGACCCTACAAAGAGTCAATTTCGAGATCTCCACCACTGAGACTCGAACTCATGACCTCCCATCTGAGGGTGGCCACTACATGCCAATTGAGCACAAGGTGTATGCCAATTGAGCACAAGGTGCTTGGCCATTAATTATGCAAACATAATTAAAGAATAATAAATTTAAGTAATGATTAATAAATTCGGATTACTTTTATAAATTATGCAATATTGTTTTAATAAATCTGCATTCATCTTTCATACATTATTGGAACTGGAAGGTACAGGTGCATTGGATAAGGGTTGTACCCGTATTTTAATGGGTTGGATGGAAAAGTAGTTGAAGAATTGAAGATGAGTTCACTCAATATGTCATCAGCATTTAACAAAAAAAAAAAAAAAAAAAAAAAAAAAGCTTCTAGGCTCCATGCGAGTAATCCAGATTATTTAAGTAGCTTGGTCGTCAAAGAAACTAGGAATAATTAATACCTGAGTCTCATAGGAATGCCAATCTTAATTTGAAATTGATAAGATTAAAAAAAAATTAAAATTATGTTTAGTCAACGAAGTAGCTTTCTTGGCTGCAACGAAATTCACTGGCCAGCCTTGTTCACATTACTGTTCCATCCTTGTATAAATCCCGCCAATAACCCAGGAAAGAGACACCAGTTAACGCAGAATTGAAGAAGCAAAATTAAATTAGTTGAGAGATAATTATGGCAGAAGTGAAGGTTCTAGGTAGTTGGATAAGCCCTTTTAGCGCAAGAGTTGAGGTCGCTCTCAAACTCAAGGGAGTTGAATATGAATTCATACAAGAAGATCTGTCCAACAAGAGCCCCTTGCTTCTCAAATGCAATCCTGTCCACAAGAAAGTTCCTGTGCTCCTGCACAACGGAAACCCAATCGCTGAGTCTCTTGTCATTCTCGAGTATATCGACGACACTTTTCCGGGCACTCCCATTTTGCCCAAAGATTCTTACGAGAGAGCCTTGGCTCGTTTCTGGGCAAAGTTCATAGACGAAAAGGTAAATCATCTTCAATTCGTCCATTTGATCTTCTTCAATTCAAGATTTAGCTTTAATTTGTTTTTCGATTTTGCAGGTCGTGCCTGCAACGATGAAAGTACGGTCTACCAAAGGCGAGGAGCTAGAGAAGGTAAAAGTGGAAGTTTGTGAGCTTCTGAAAATTCTGGACAATGAATTGAAGAACAAGAAGTTGTTGGGAGGGGAGACGATCGGACTTGCAGATATAGCCGGAAATTTCATTGCCTTATGGGCTGGAGTTGTGGAAGAAGTTATGGGGGTGGAATTGGGCGTGACGGAACAAAAATTCCCTCATTTATGTCGGTGGAAGGAGGATTTCTTGAACAGTGATGTAATCAAGGAGACCTTTCCTCCTAGAGATAAACTTGTTGCCTACTTCACTCAGCGATTCAAGCCGGCTGCTACAAATGCTTCTGAGTAAGCCTTTTTTTTTTTTTTTTTTTTTTAGATTGAAGCTAACGTTTGTATGAGAAGAGTAGTTATGTTCTAGTTTTATTTACGTTGTAATAGAGTAATGTGTATGTCTCATCTCAGTTGTAACACTTGTTTTTTACTATTAATAAAATAATGAGGGAAGGTCATGTACTTTCCACTCTATTTGACAACCCATTCTGTATTTGTGCTCATCTAAAGAGTAAATTGCGCCTGTGCTCAATTGGCATGTAGTGGTTACCCTTAGATGAGAGGTCATGAGTTCGAGAGTTCGAGTCTCAGTGGTGGAGATCTCGAAATTCACTCTTTATGTTTCAACAGGTTGAGAAAAGTATAGATGAACAGATATTACAATGTAATAGGGTCAATTGTATTAAAAAAAAAGAGTAAATTGCAATTTTGGTCCCCTGACTATAGGGTCTTATTAATTGCAACACTTGACTTTAAAAACTAACAATTTAATCCTTTAACTATGCATTTTTTAGCACATTTGGTCCTGCCGGCCAAACTTGATCGGAAAAGCATAATCTATTTTAAATTAAATATATGTGAGGGCAAAACGGTCAATTTATGTGGTATCAAAATGGTCAACTTAACCCATCCTTCTTTCGATCTCCAAGAACAGTCGTTATCTTCATCTTCAACCTGCCGTTCGATCACAACCCGACCGTACACTCATCAAACCTGCAGAATCCGAAGAATCAGCTGAAGCCGGCAAAGCCGCTGTCTTCATGGTATTCTTTCAAGAGCCTGCTCACGTGCAAGCAGGTGGAAGGATCCGCCGTTCACGACCCCTCCAAGAACGCCGGCGGCTACGAGCTCGGCGGCCCTTGCGGCTCAATCTGCAGCTTCAGAGAGACGTCGTTCGGACTTGATGATGACACCCAGCCACTCATTTTCTGTGCCCGATTTCCCTGGACTTGATGAAAGATCCGGCCACATTGTCCACCGGAATCTCGTACAAGCGAGAGAGCATCGAGAAGGGGCGGGGGAATTGAAGAAGGGAACCGGACATGCGTGGTGACCAATCAAGAGTTGACGTCCTATGATCTCATACCAAACCATGCCATAAGAAGGATGATCCAAAAGTGGTGCGTGGACAAAAGATCCCACGGCATTGAGAGGATTCCTACACCCAGGATTCTGGTGAGCAGCTCCCAAGTGTCGGAGATGTGTGCGCGGTTGGAGGCGACGACCACCAGGTGCCGGGACCACCAGATGTGTGCACGGTTGGGGAAGACGACGTGATTTACGGGAGCGGAGCTTGGAATGGAATTCGGTTTAACAGCGTCCCAGAAATGAATCCGACAGCGGTCATAGCATTCTCGTTTGTCTACAGAGCGGAGCTTGGAATGGACTTCCTACTTCCTACATATGACAGACAATAAATCATCTTCTCTCCCTCTCCATACTTCTCTACAGAGTGGGCTTTGGGCAGACATGGAACAAACTGCTTCTCCTCCTCGTTGTGGTTCCTTATCATTGTGTATGCAAGGTGTAGGATTTTTTGAACTCAAGGCACTCTTGCATCTCTGGTGGATTCCAAGAAGGTTTCAGAACCACTTTTGTAAGCAGGGAATCAACGACCCTAGTTATAACTTCCCCTTGGGCAACCTTAAAGAGATTGCTAGGTTGTTGTTTTCTTCTCAGCCCATGTTCTAGGTTTTTGGTGATGAATTACATGAAGTTTCCGGAGAGTTCAGCGCTTTTGTGGACGCCGGAATGAGCTTGGATGAGTGCACGACAATGCGCAAGAGGAATCCCATATTTTAAAACATAAATTGACCGTTTTGCCCTCACATATATTTAATTTAAAATAGATTATGCTTTTCCGATCAAATTTGGCCGGTAATTTGGCCGGCAGGACTAAATGTGTTAAAAAATGCATAGTTAAAGGATTAAATTGTTAGTTTTTAAAGTCAAGTGCTACAATTAACAAGACCCCTATAATCGTAGGACGAAAAGTGCAATTTACTCTCATCTAAATTTGCTTGACTATTGGGCTCTCCTTGGTTAGGCTTCTTAGTATTTTGACCAACAGTTTAGCGGGGAGGATTTTGATAGAGTTGGATTAAGATGAAAATGTAATAATATTAATCATTAATAAAGTGTTTGTTATTTATAATGAAAATAGTAAGGGTTACATTTGTATGAGACATTTCACAAATTGAGACAGGTCAGGTCGAAGCAACATCCAAATGTCATACTTATATAATCAAATATAATACTAATTAGGAATACAATTTCTCTTATTTATAAGAGAAAATGTAATACTTTTGAGGCAAAATGTAATATTTTTGAATTCTAATATAAAAGTATTATATTTTCTACTAAAAACACTATATTTTCCATAATAAATAATGTTAACAAGTGTCTCTTACTTATAAGGGAAAAATATTTCCATCCATCCAGAAAACAGACGCACAACGCAGAATTGAAGTTGAGAGATAAGATCATGGCAGAAGTGAAGGTTGTTGGCAGTTGGGCAAGTTGGGCAATTTCATCACCTTATGGTTGGGAGTTTTTGAAGAAGTTATAGGGGTAGAATTGGGCGTGACTGAAGAAAAATTCCCTCATCTATGTCGTTGGAGGGAGGATTTTCTTAATTGTGATATAATCAAGAACACCTTTCAACATCAAGCGATTCAACCCTGCAGCGGCAAGTGCTTCTAATTAGTAAGGAGTTGTACTATTCTAAGTTTTATGTTTCATTTATATTATATTGTAACTCTTGTTTAATTTGTTATTATTAATAAAATAATTAGAGAACGCCAATGACATTTTTTTTCTAATCTACTATTTACATAAAAATTATATGATAGATTAATCATTTCATTTTAACTAGTAACATGTAAACTGACTTCATGAAGATTTGAATGCAATTTTATTTATTTATTTATTTGTTCTTAAATTATTTTATAATCTAGATATAAACTTCATAATATTTTTTTTTTTGAATAATGAGAGAAATTTGCAATCATTCTCCATAAGTGTGTATGGGATAAACCACGCCTAATGACCCTAACTGACAACGGACTATAAAGTGTATGAGGACCATCTCACAGTTCTGAAGTTGTTTTTAATTCAATTTTTCATAATATTAAGTTCAATATTAGTATACAAAATTTATATATTTAAAAACTATATTAAAAATACTATTAAACACAAAAGAATTAAATTTAAAAATAAGTAAATAATACTACTAGTAAAGAAAAATAAAGAAAGAAGACAAAATTGGCTTAATCAATAAATAGTAAATGACATTATGACAAATAAAATTGGACAGATTGAAGCAATAAAAATCGGTTATAATAGAATTCCATATATAATTAATACTTTAAATCTTATATATAATACATTATGTTATAAATGTATTACTTTATAGTACAGGGTGATGAGGTCAGTGAATAGGTCAGCTTCAAAAAAAATTCATCATGGCTCTATCGATTCAGTACATATTATTGTTTAGTCAAGAAAGTATAAATATACTCTGCTACAGTACGTACTTTCTTGCCTAATAAGAAAATTCACCGGCCGGCCTTGTTCACACCTCTGTTCCATCCTTCTATAAATCAAGCCAATAACGTACCCAGAATAGAGACACACACTCACTGATTAACACATAATTTGTACACACAGAGATGGCAGAAGTGAAGGTTTTAGGTGGTTGGGCAAGCCCTTTTAGTGCTAGAGTTGAGCTTGCTCTCAAACTCAAGGGAGTTGAATATGAATTCATACAACAAGATCTCTCCAACAAGAGCCCCTTGCTTCTCAAATCTAACCCTGTCCACAAGAAAATCCCTGTCCTCTTGCACAACGGAAACCCAATCGCTGAGTCTCTTGTCATTCTTGAGTATATCGACGAGACTTTTCCGGGCACTCCCATTTTGCCCAAAGATCCTTACGAGAGAGCCTTGGCTCGTTTCTGGGCTAAGTTCATAGACGATAAGGTAAATCTTCAATTCGTCCATTTGATCTGCTTCAATTCAAGATTTAGCTTTGCTATTCGATTTTATGATGTTTAACTGTTACTGTTGCGCGCAGTTCTTCCCTGCAACTATGAAAGTACGATTTACCAAAGGCGAGGAGCTAGAGAAGGCAAAAGAGGAAGTTGGTGAGCTTCTGAAAGTTCTGGACAATGAATTGAAGAAGAAGAAATTCTTGGGAGGGGAGACGATCGGACTTGCAGATATAGCCGGCAATTTCGTTGCTTTATGGGTTGGAGTTGTGGAAGAAGTTATGGGGGTGGATCTGGGCGTGACCGAAGAAAGATTCCCTCATTTATGTCGGTGGAAACAGGATTTCCTCAACTGCGATGTAATTAAGGAGACTTTACCTTCTAGAGATAAACTTGTTGCCTATTTCAGCAAGCTATTTAAGCCAGCAGCTGCAACTGCTTCTCAGTAAACATTTGTTTTAGATTGAAAAGTTTGTACTGGAAGAGTCGTAATAAAATGAATGTCAAGGTCTCATATAGTCAGATCTGTTGTAAGTTCTAACACTTGCTTCAGTTGCTTGTTTATTATTAATAAAATAATGAGGTAAGGCCATGGACTTTACTCTTTATTTATTTTTTTTTTTTTTGGAATTGTACTCTTTATTTTTTTAGTTCTAAACTACTGAAGCACAGAGAGTTTCCCCACTCCCTTTCACATGAGAGTTCACACCGGATACTGCTTGATCACAAGGCCTTTGGCGAATTGTACTCTTTATTTGTTAAATTAGTTTTTTGTCTTTTAAGTCCTATATGACTTTATGTTATAAATGCATTACTTTATAGTAAAATTATACTCCTTCGGTACCATTTTACATATTATGTTTGCTAATGCAATTAATTCAATGAATTACAATATATTTGTTCTTGGATATTATTATTAATATTATTACAGAAAGGGCATTTTAATTTTTATATAATTTGTTCTGTTTTCATTCTCAATAATTCTATTCACTCTTATCAAAGAATGTAATTTGAATTTTATTTTATTCTTTTTCTATAAAATTACTGTTTTTTTTCTTCCAACCAAATAATGAGAGAAATCCACCATCACTATTCACAGGTGTGTAATTGTGTACGGGTTAAACCTCATTTGTACTCCCTCTCACATGCTTTTGATGTAGACACTTTTCTGTAAATCCACATGATGGAAATAACCAGTGTCTGTTTGTCATTTTAAGGAATAGAAATAAGCGAGTACAATTTGATAGTATGTTTAATAGAGGATGATGAGATAAGTGAATAGGTCAGCTTCAAATTTTTTTTCTCATGCTACAACCAAACCACCAGTCAAGGCTCAATGGAATCAGTACATATTTTGTTTAGTCAAGAAAGTATAAATAAATAAAGTAATAGAGTTAATTCTTAAAATGAGTTTCCTATTATGATTTTTTTCCTTATATTCGTCTTTTTGACTTTTAATTGCATTTAAAGTAGTTCTTCAACTTTTAAATTATAAATCATAAATAAAGTAATAGAGTTAATTCTTAAAATGAGTTTCCTAGTATGATTTTTTTTCCTTATATTCATCTTTTGACTTTTAATTGCATTTAAAGTAGTTCTTCAACTTTTAAATTATAAATCAAAATGATCATCCGTGTTAAAATGAAGGGTAAAACCAAAAATTTAAATTTTGCGCTCTAATTCTAAAGCAACATAAGCATGCACACATGTTTCTTGAAATTAAGCTTTTTCTCTCTTAAATCTGTAATCAAAATGTGGGATAATCATTTAGAAGGTCAAAAATAATTTTTTCGGCTTTCTACATAGTATCTGCTCAAACAACATGATAATGCCAACATCCTTGATTGGGATGGGACTCAAACCTGAGACCTTCCATTTGGAATGGCAAATGTGATGCCATCAAACCACAAGTTACTTGGCAAGATCATTTTGACTTAAAATTTAAAAATTGTAAAACTATTTTGGGTGTAATTAAAAATAGTCCTTCTACCGGTACTCCCAACATTACTCCCAAAGAATCTCCCTGACCTGTAATTACTTTTTATTAAAAAAAATTATTTTATGTGGTTTAAATCATTCCATTTATTCACTCCCCCGTACTCCCTCTCAACTCATTTTTCTCTCTTTTCTTTATCTCTTCCCCTCTATTCTCTGTTTCTTCTCGTCTCTTCCTTTTCCTCTCCTCCATTTTTCTCTCATGTATTCTCCGAATGTTCATCTCTTATGGCCCATCGACTCCGATTCCCCAATTCACGACCAGCTCCTCGCTTTTCTCAAGTCTGACTCTATCGAAGATCTCAACAAATTTTACTCTCAGATCCTGGGCAATATACTCGCATACGGCAGCCTTACCGACGGCTCAAGCTTGTTGCAATAGTATTCTTTCTCATCAAATACATAATTTTAAATTTTAAAATATAATTAAAATAACATATACTGTAAATATACCTAGTACCATGGTTGAAAAAATCGTTAGGCGCTCCCTAGGCGCCCGTGTATTTTTTTTTAAATTTTTTTAAAAGTATTTTTAATTTTTTTAAAGACTAATAATTATAAATTATATAATACTTTAATAGTTAATACTAAAATATTAAATATTAACCTAAAAAATATCTAAAATTTGTACAATTTATGATTATTTCGCTCAAAATGATGTTGTTTTGAGTGAAATAACCCATTAAAAAAAAGAACAATAGTTAATCGACCGACTAGAAGGCCTAGTCGGTGCCTAGTCGGTCTAGTCGACGCCTAGGCGGTGCTTTGGCGGCCTAGGCGGTCGCCTAGCCGGCCAGCCGTCTAGACCACCATTTAATATGATACGCTAGGCGGTCGACCAGCGCCTAGCACCTAGGCGGAGATTAATCGGCGCCTAGGCGGGATTTTTGCAACACTGCCTAGTACTGAAGCGTTCATTGATGCTAATGGCTCTCAGGCTCTGTTTGATGTTAATTGCTTTCACCTCTCAAGCTTTGAAATGAAGAAATAGAGAAAAGGTAAACAATGAAATTGTTTTGTTTGGGCGCCAAATCTTCTCATAAAGAAACCAAAACAAAGTATAAAAGTAAAAACGTTTGATGTGATGCCAGACAGCTAAGGAGCCAGCTCATGGAGTTTCACTTTGGGAGGATAATTTTGCACCGTGTAAAATTTTCCAATTAAAAATGAGGGACCAATTTAAGAAAAATAACCATTTTGGGGAAATAAACCCAAAAGGAGTAATAATAGCCAAGTTTTAGTCATCAATGCTACAGTCCTTTCTTGCCGGTAAAAGCAAATTTCAATGGCCAGCCTTGTTCACACCTATGTTCCATCCTTATATAAATGAAGCCAATAACCCATCCAGAAAATTAAAAAGACTCACAACGCAGAATTGAAGTAGGGAAAGTTGAGAGATCAGATCAGATAATGGCAGAAGTGAAGGTTCTAGGTCGTTGGTCAAGCCCTTTTAGCGCAAGAGTTGAGATTGCTCTCAAACTCAAGGGAGTTGAATATGAATTCATACAACAAGATCTCTCCAACAAGAGCCCTTTGCTTCTCAAATCCAACCCTGTCCACAAGCAAATCCCTGTGCTCTTGCACAACGGAAACCCAATCGCTGAGTCTCTTGTCATTGTGGAGTATATCGACGACACTTTTCCGGGCACTCCCATTTTGCCCAAAGATCCTTACGAGAGAGCCGTGGCTCGTTTCTGGGCAAAGTTCATAGACGAAAAGGTAAATCTACAACTATAGTCCTCATCTTCAATTTTAATTTGTGATGTGTGTTTAACTGTTACAGTTTCGCGCAGGTCCGGCCTGCAACTATGAAAATACTCTCTACCAAAGGAGAGGAGCTAGAGAAGGTGAAAGAAGAAGTTTGTGAGCTTCTGAAAGTTCTGGACAATGAATTGAAGAAGAAGAAATTCTTGGGAGGGGAAACGATGGGATTTGCAGATATGGCCGCCAATTTCGTTGCTGTATGGGTTGGAGTTTTGGAAGAAATTATGGAGGTGGAACTGGGCGTGACGGAAGAAAAATTCCCTCATTTATGTCGGTGGAAACAGGATTTCCTCAACTGCGATGTAATTAAGGAGACTTTACCTTCTAAAGATAAACTTGTTGCCTATCATTTCAGCAAGGTCAAGCCAGCTGCTGCAACTGCTTCTCAGTAATCATTTGTTTTAGATTGAAAAGTTTGAACTGGAAGAGTTGTTTATTATTAATAAAATAATATGGGAAGGTCATCCACTTTCCTAGAAATTAAGGAAAATAAATGTTGTGTATTCCAGAGGCATTTTGTTCGGGCTTGAACCCATGCCTTTTATGTGAGAATGTAAGCAGGTTATGACTATGTGGCTTATAAAATATGAAGGCTTATAATTAAGAAGATTATTTCACATTTAATTCAAAGTGTTGTTCGACTCAAAGGCAAATTTTACCTAACTCAAGTTTCATATTTCTTGAGCTTGGCTCAAAATCTTAAGCAACAGTCACCTAGTGATAAGCCATAATTTGGCTCATTTGTGCACATCATTTATCCTCATTTTGCGTGGAGTTTAAGGTGATTGCGGTGAAAATCACTTTTAATGGGAGTGTTTGTGGTTGTAGGCAAGGGCATAACGAGCAAGGAAGGAAGCCATTTGCATGAGAAAATGAGTCTAGGAAGTTCAAAACGAAGGCACAAAAGCACGGTGGAAATCGTTGAGGAGGTCCCTATCACTGTCACAGTCATGAATGTGACCGTGAATTGCAAGCTTAGCTTGGGGATTTGTCGGAGGAATAAATACAAACTAGTGAGTAGCCAGTCAATTGTTTTCCTTCTATAAATTGCAATATGCCATTAAATTTTCAGTTTTTTATAAATACAAAACTCTAAGGCATCTTTACCTATAACGAGGCTTTTGGTCAAAAGAAATTAAAATTTCATTATCACTTTATTCTGAAAGCAAACAAATTCCTTCGTTTGGTTGGAACAAATTGTAATTTCGTCATTTTCATGTAATTAGAATCCAAAAAAAAAAAATAAAAAAATCTTGAGACAAAATCTTTTTTTTTAAACATAAATTAATGTTTAACATCTCCCTCTCGATTATAATGTGACTTCTTTTTCTGCTTTCAACACAGAGCGTAAATTAGTAGATCAACCTCAATCAAATATGTTTTCTCAAAATTCTCATATATATATATATATATATATATATATATATATATATATATATATATATATATATATATATATTATTGCTTTCAATTCTAAGGTTTACAACATGTTACATAAATTTTCAAAGTGATTACAGTTTTTTAATATAAATAATGAATGCAAATTATTATTTTAGAGGGTGATAAGATCACTGATTAGGTCATCCTTCCAATTCAGTACTAACCGTCAAGCCTCTAGCGAGTAGCGACTCAGACCATATTGTTTAGTCAAAAAAGTATAATAAAGTAATTGTAAGCGACAAATTTTTGTGAATAAAAATACTTTAATTTCTTGGCTGTTAGAGCATCCTTATGAGTCCTTATCAATGGGGATATTTCGCGGTTATTGAACAGTTTTTGTAAGTGTGATTAGGAAAGAAAAAATGGAATGGAAAGAAAAAACAAATAAAACAAATATAATTTTATAAAAAAAATTATAAAAAGGTCACATGTCAGGCACGCCTGAGCATGCACTGCACGCGTCCGCATGGGCGCTGTAGACGCACACAGCAAATGACCTTTGATGGAAATTGATCAGACAAGCGGTATACTATGCACCCTTTATTTGCAGAAGAGCCATTTACTCTCTTTCCACCCTTCTCTCATGCAAAGCTGGCAAAAACTCTGACATTAACCTTGTTTGATCCACTGATAGGGACGCCCTTAAGAACATTCTTATTAGTGGAGTTATTTCGAAGTTTTTGAAAAGTTTTTGTAAGTGTGATTAAGAAAGAAAATGGGACGAGAAAGAAAAAATAAAACAAAAATAATTTAAAAAATAAATAAATTAAGCAAGTTGTCAAGCGCGCCTGATGCACCCACTGGGCGCGAAACGCGCATAGCATAGATGCTTCTTCTTCCCCCCTCTGCAATTACACTGTTCCATTCACCCCCATTTTGCAGGAGAACCATTTTTTTTTCTCTTCCTTCCACCTCACCTTACACTATTCCAATATCGCCTAAATAACCATTAGTAGAAACTTTTTTATCTAAAACGTATATAAATAATGTACTTTTAGTATATTAAAATGTACTTTTTATTTATAGTTCTCAAAAATATGTGGACCATGGACAATGGAATAATGATTGCCCTGTTCACGCAACGGTTCCATCCCTATATAAATGAGTTGTTATTGCATGGATCATGGTCCGCACAGCTGTATGGACTATGGATCACAAATGAAAAACACATTATTATGTACATAAAATACACTATAAAAAATGTACATTGTATTTAGAGAAATTATTTAAGTATAAATTAAAATACATTATGTAATATAATGTATATTTAATACACAAAAAATATAATGTATATTTAATATAATGGAGTACGTAATAGCCAATTAGTTTTGGTCAAAGAACGCTACTTTTTTTGGCTGTTAACTTTTTTTTTAATAATATTGAATAATAAAAATATCCAATATTCTAATGAAAAGTGATTATAGTGTTTTTAATATAAATAATGAATGCAAATTATTATTATTATTATTAAAATAGTATTCTAACTATTAGAGAGTGATGAGATCACTGAATAGGTCATGCTACCAAGTACCAACCGTCAAGCCTCTAGCGAGTAGCGATTCAGACCCTATTGTTTAGTCAAGAAAGTATATATAATAAAGTAATGTAAGTGACGAATTTTTGTGAATAAAATTACTTTAATTTCTTGGCTGCTAGGAAAAGGCAAATTATTTTGTGAATCTGCGTTACGAATCTAAAATACATAATTTATATACTGAAGGTTAATAGCTAATTGTTCACAATTCAAATTGTGAACATTTAGTATGTAAATGGATACGGACTCACCTTGCAAAATAGATCTGAGTTATGGTATAACTATTGCTAAGAAAATTGACCGGCCAACCCAATTCATGCATCGATTCCATCTTTATATAAATGAGTCATTATTACATTGATCAAGGTCTACATGTATGGATCATAGTTGAGTATGAACATTTTTTTTGAATGCTACTGACTCTATTACAGTGTAGTATCTGTTCACAAACTACTGAAGAACAAAGAGACAGCAACGCCTCCACTAAGGCTCGAACCCACCACCTCCCGTATACAGGGGTTTGATGCCACTGGACCACAAGGCCCTTGACTGAGTATGAACATTATTTTGTATACTATAAAAAATGTACATTATATTCAGAGAAATTACATTATTTAAATAAAAAAAATATTATTTAATATAATATTTTTTTATCCACAAATGTGGACCATAGTACACATAAAAATTTGCCTATATAAATCAAGCCAGTAACCCAGAAAAGAGGCACACACAAACACTGATTATCACAGAATTAATTTACAGGTTTAGAGATGGCAGAAGTGAAGGTTCTAGGCGTTTGGGGAAGCCCATTTAGCCGGAGAGTTGAGGTTGCCCTCAGACTGAAAGGAGTTGAGTATGAATTCATAGAAGAAGACACCTCCAACAAGAGCCCCTTGCTTCTCAAATCCAACCCAATCCACAAGAAAATCCCTGTGCTCTTGCACAACGGAAACCCACTTGCAGAATCTCTTGTCATTGTTGAATACATAGATGACACCTTTCCAGGCACTCCCATTTTGCCTCAGGACCCTTATCACAGAGCTTTGGATCGTTTCTGGGCTAAGTTCATAGACGACAAGGTAAATCTACCAAACTATTTGTTTCCATCGTTTCAAGATTTAAAATTTATTCTCTCTATATATATCATGCATGTTACGGTACAGCTGGTCTCGGGTGCGGCGAAGAATGCAATATTTTCCGTAGGCGAGGAGCAAGAAAAGGGAAAAGAGGAAGTTGGTGAGCTTCTGAAAATTCTGGACAATGAATTGAAGAAGAAGAAGTTCTTGGGAGGAGAGAGGATCGGACTTGCAGATATAGGCGGCAGTTTTGTGGCCTTATGGATGGGAGTTTTGGGAGAAGTTATGGGGGTGGATTTGGGCATGACAGAAGAAAAGTTCCCTCATTTATGTCGGTGGAAGGAGGATTTTCTGAACTGCGATGTAATCAAGGAGGCCTTACCTCCTAGAGATAAACTTGTTGAATTTCTCACCAAGCGATTCAAGCCAGAAGCGGCAAGCTAAGTAGTGCTTCTCAGTTCTCAGTAAACAAATGCATGCTTTTTTGAGTCAAAGGATGGAGGTGCAGTGTCTCCTTGCATTGTTGAGACAATTTTTAGATTATTGAAAAGTATGTATGTAACTATGTGTCTTTGTAAGAGAAGAGATCTCTACTATTGTTCTACTTTGATTTTGGTTGTAATAAGCTAAGATTTATGTCTCTTCTCTATTGTAATGCTTTTTTCATGATTCTTATTATTATTTTTCAGTTCTGATTTTGCGAATATACTTTCCTAATTTGGAAATTTTCGAAGTATTTTTCGGTTCTGATTTTTAGAAACCATTAAGTTGTTTTTGTAGTGTTGTCTTTCGTGTAAAAGACAATAATTTTATTCAAAACCGTTGTCTTTGTAGTGTTGTCTTTTGACAAAATGCATAAAGACAACACACTAAAAACAATGATTCGGTAAGAATCGTTGTTTTTAACAAAAGTGTTGCATCACACAAAAGACAACAATTTAATCAAAAAATATTGTCTTTGTACAGTTTTCTTGTAGTGCAATGTATAAATTTAATTTCACTTTTTACGTGTATAATTTACGCACAAAACATCTTCTTCAGATCTAATCCGTCTCTCACGTTTAATCAACCCACCAACCGTCAAGGCTCTAGCGACTCAGTCCACATTGACTATTGTTTAGTCAAGAAATTCAAGTATAATAAAGTACGGAGTAATAAATAATACTGTAATAGTCAAGAAAGGCGGTTTCTGGGCTGATAAGAACATTCAGAGGCCAGCCTTGTTCACACGTGTGTTCAATGGATCCTTATATAAATGAAGCCAATAACCCAGAAAAGAGCCACAAACACACACTGATTCAGAGGATGGCAGAAGTGAAGGTCCTAGGTAGTTGGCAAAGCCCTTTTACCGCAAGAGTTGAGGTTGCTCTCAAGCTCAAGGGCGTTGAATATGAATTCATACAAGAAGATCTGTCCAACAAGAGCCCCTTGCTTCTCAAATCCAACCCTGTCCACAAGCAAATCCCTGTGCTCTTGCACAACGGAAACCCAATCGCTGAGTCTCTTGTCATTCTCGAGTATATCGACGACACTTTTCCGGGGACTCCCATTTTACCCAAAGATCCTTACGAGAGAGCCTTGGCTCGTTTCTGGGCTAAGTTCTTCGACGAAAAGGTATAATCCATTTGATCTCAAGATTTAGCTTTTCGATTGATTTACTGTTTGGCGCATCGCAGTTCTCGCCTGCAGCGAGGAAAGTACGATATACCAAAGGTGAGGAGCAAGAGAAGGCAAAAGAGGATGTTCGTGAGCTTCTGAAAGTTGTGGATAATGAATTGAAGAAGAAGAAGTTCTTGGGAGGGGAGACGATCGGACTTGCAGATATAGCCGGCAATTTCGTTGCTTTATGGGCTGGAGTGTTGGCAGAAGTTTTGGGGGTGGATCTGGGCATGACGGAACAAAAATTCCCTCATTTATGTCGGTGGATGGAGGATTTCCTCAACTGCAAGGTAATCAAGGAGACCTTTCCTCCTAGAGATAAACTTGTTGCGCACTACAGTAAGAGACTCAAGCCCGCAGCTGAAAGTGCTTCTGAGTAAAGCATTTTTTTTTTTTTTTTTTTGAATTGAAAAGAAAAGTTTGTAAGAGGAGTAGTACTATTCTAGTTTTATTTCTGCTGTAATAAAGTTATGTCTATGTCTCATTTCTGTTGTAACACTTGTTTGCTTATTATTAATAAAATAATGAGGGAAGGTCATGGACTTTGCTCTCTATTTGTTAATCTTAGGGCTGGTTTGATTCGCATAAAATATTTGATGGGCAGTGGAAGTGAAATTTCGTGGAAAAGTAGTTACCAGATAAATTTTGTTGTTTGATTAGTGGAAAATAAGTTACTGGGAAGATAAATTTTATTGTTTGGTTGGAGGTAAAAGAGTATGGGAATAATGAGTATAAAGACCTATATGCCTTTGTGTATTAATCTATACTCTATATTAAAACCTTAGGTGTGTGTTTTGTGTTCTTAAGGTACTTTGTTTGTGTGCTTAAAATGCGTGATTTGTGTACTTAAAGTGCGCATGATTTGTGCTATTAAAGTGTTTTATTTGTGTGCTTAAGACGCCTGGTTTATATACTTAAAGGTGCCTAATTTTAATGCTTATGGTGCCTCAACCGCATCGAAAATCATCTTCGCACCAGAACCCGTCCCTATATATATATATTAATATATATATATATATATATATATAGGATCGCGTTCAGGTGCGAACTGGCCGCCCAGGAGAGAAATGCGGACGAATCACAGCGCGCCACGTGTCCGGAATGTAGTTGCAACTAATGTTGTAACTAGGTGCACTTCATGTTATAACTAGGTGCACATAGGTGTACCCAGGTGCATAATCGTTAACAAGGTAAATTACTTGCACCTGCAAGTGAAAATAGGTGCACACGTGCAAGTAAAATGTATTACAAGTGCAAGTAAATTATACAATGAGCATCAATACTAAGTGCACCTAATGTTATAACTAGGTGCACCTATTGCTATAACTAGGTGCACATAGGTTGCAACCAGGTGCATGAATGTTAACAAAGTAAATTACTTGCACAAGTGCAAGAAAAATGTATTGCAGATGCAAGTAAAATGTATTACAGGTGCAAGTGAATTGTACAGTGAACATCAATACTAAGTGCACCTAATGTTATAATTAGGTGCAACCTATGTTATAACTAGGTGCAACCTATGTTATAACTAGGTGCACCTATGTTATAACTAGGTGCACCTAGGTTGCACCAAGGTGCATGAATATTAACAAGGTAAATTACTTGCATTTGTAAGTGAAAGTATTTGCAAAAATAGGTGCATGAATATTAATAAGGTAAATTACTTGCACTTGTAAGTGAAAATATGTGCGAAAATATGTGCACTTGTAAGTGAAATTAGGTGCACTTGTAAGTGAAATTAGGTGCACTTGTAAGTGAAATTAGGTGCACTTTTAAGTGAAACTAGGTGCACTCGTAAGTGAAACTAGGTGCACCAAAGTTCCAGTTATTTACGAAAATGCCACCGCGTCATTTTTTTAAAATTGCATCTGATTCGTTGATCTGGACACGTGGACGACTGTGGAGCGTTCTCATTTCCTACCTGGGCGAGAGTTCTCACGAGAGTGCACCCATATATATATATATATATATATATATATATATATTGGGTGACTCAAGTTTCAAATTTCTTGAGCTTGGCTAAAAATCTGAAGCAATAGTAGCCAAGTTGTATTTGTAGAAGGTGATGATGAGATCACTGAATAGGTCAGCTTCAAACAATTTTCTTCAGAAGTTTTAGTCAAGAAAGTAACGTTCTTGGCTGCTAAGAAAATTCATCGACTAGCCCTGATCCCATGTCGCTTCATCCTTATATAAACGAAGCCACCGTAAAAGTTGAGCCAAATAGCTAGCTAGAGTCTAGAAATGGCAGAAGTGAAGGTTTTAGGGTCGTGGGGAAGCCCCTTTAGCAGAAGAGTTGAGGTTGCTCTTAAACTCAAGGGAGTTGAATATGAATTCTTAGAACAAGATCTGTTCAACAAGGCCCCCTTGCTTCTCAAATCAAACCCTGTCCACAAGAAAGTCCCTGTGCTTTTGCACCACGGAAACCCTATCCCTGAGTCTCTCCTCATTCTGGAGTATATCGACGACACCTTCCCCGGTGCTCCCATTTTGCCCAAACATCCCTACGAGAGAGCCATGGCTCGTTTCTGGGCAAAATTCATAGACGACAAGGTAATTAATCTTACTCGTTTTTTTAGTATCTGTTCATAGCTACTTTCTCGACCCACTGAAGCACAAAAAGTCAACCTTCACCTCCACTACTGAGGCTCGAATCCAGTCCCTTCCATATGAGACTGCAACCAGGTGCTACTAGACCACAAGGTCTTGGCAATCTTACTCGTTATATATCAACTTGATCCGTTTCAAGAATTTAATTTTCTGCTTTCAATTTTGTGACGTGCATGCAATGTTATGGTACGTTGCAGATAGTACCTGCATCGGAGAAAGCAGTATTTACCAAAGGCTTAGAACAGGAGAAGGGAAAAGAGGAAGTTTGTGAGCTTCTGGAAATTCTGGATAATGAATTCAAGAAGAAGAAGTTCTTGGGAGGGGAGACGATTGGGCTTGCGGATATAGCGGGCATGTACGTGGCCTTGTGGCTTGGAATGCGTGAAGAAATTATGGGGGTGGAATTGGGCGTGACTAAAGAAAAATTCCCTCATTTATGTAGGTGGAAGGAGGATTTGCTCAATTGCGAGGTAATTAAGGAGAATTTACCTTCTAGAGATGAACTTGTTGCGTACTTGAGGCCCTACTACACCAAGGTATTCATGTAAGCAGAGCCGAGTGCTTCAGAGTTCAGAGTGAGTCAAAGGAGGAATCTCCTTGCATTATTGTTACGTTGAAACACTTTCTAGATAGAAAAGTTTGCAAGACTTCTAGTTTTATTTCTGTTGTAATAAGGGAAAGTTTTTATGTCCCATCTCTATTGTAATGCATGTTTGATTATATTATTAATAAAAGGAAAATAATGTTTGCACGAATAACTCAATTAGTTTTTGAGGGGTAAATTATAAATAAGGACACATGATCTAGTTATGACAGTCACACGGTATAAGTTTCACCTAATGTGATATGGTGGGTTAAAAGTGAGCTCTAGACACTAATTATTCCACCTAATATATATAGGTCTAGTATCTTGTTTGGTCAGTATGTACTATGTAGCCCAAGGGCATGGTTAATATAAAGAAAAATGATTGATGTAATTCCATCTAATATTTTTTACCACCAAAAAATGGTCATAAATTGATGGGGTTTCACTTGGAAACAAATCGTTTTGACTAATGGATCCGCTAAAATCTTTCTTGCTAATTTCAATTACTGTCAAAAAAATTGGCCATTTTCTAACCACTATTCCAATGGTTGGACAATTAGGTCACATACGGATCGGAACCTTAATATTCTGATTACTAATGCTCAGAATGTTTTTTTTTTTTTTTTTTTTTTGAAACAATGCTCAGAATGTTTTAAAAACTTAAATAAGGGTCAAATAGGTCACTGAACTACACACTAAATTACAATTAGACTGTCGAACTCAAAAATAATGCAATTGATTCCCTGAACTACACAAATTCATACAATTTAATCCAAAATAACATGTTTTACATGATGTGCAATCTTAAAAATAATATTTTTAATAAAAATAATTAATTATAATTAAAATATTAAAAAAAAAAATGCCAGCTGGAGACGAAGGTCCTCCAACCATGGAGATGAAGACCTTTGTCTCCATGGTTTGTCTCCTTGGCCAAGTTGGCCGGAGACGAAACCGAAAGTTCTTTTTTTTTTTTTTAAATAATTATTTTATTTAAAATAAGTTTAAAATATTTTTTAAAAATCGGTAATTGGTACATCAGGTAAATAAATTATTTTGGGTTAAATTACATGACTATGTGTTGTTTAAGACCTAATTGTTTTTTTTTTTTTTTTTTTTTGAGTTCGATAGCTTAATTGTAATTTGGTGTGTTTTGTCTCATGATGCATGAATTTTCTCATGCCTTGCCAGAGTCCCACACTCCTAGAGAAATCGAGTTTCTGGGGAACTCCACAGATATATTTATTAAAAAAAAAAAAAAACATACACATTTTAACTTTTTGTGCTCTTTTGTTTTGATTTTTGTTTTTCTGGTTTTTGGTTTTTTTGTTTTTTGTTTTGTTTTGTTTTTTTTTTTTTTTGTTGTTGGTCCTTCCTCCTTTGTTCTTCACCAAAAACCATTGTTGAAAAATTCTTTGATTGTTGCCAGAAGTGTTCAACATAGAGAGCAAAGAAAAAAATATTGTCATTGATTATTCTATGGCAAACACTCTATACAAAGTATATTGGACATTTTACACTGAAGTCATAGGTTTATTTTACACGAATCATTTTTTATATTCAACTTAAGTTCATATGTCTTTCCTCGACCCATGATTGACATGGACATTAGAACTCTATAACTAAATTTATAATATAATAATAATAATAATAATAATAATAATAATAATAATCCATTACATTGTAAAATAAACGAATTGAATGGTGTGTTGTAATAATAATTAATAGCAAAACTTTGTGTAAGACAGTCTAAAAAATGTAATATTTATAGAGCATTAAAAAATGTAATATTAATAAAGGATAAAATATTTATTACTTATATGAGGGGGTGTAATACTTTTTGAAAAAAAAATATTACATTTTCACTTATAGAAGTAGCTAAAACTTATAAAGATTTCTTATTAGGAAAAATGTAGTCTGTAATAATTTCAATGAAAAAATGTAATTTGTTCAGAAACTTTCGAAGCATTTGAAACTTTCATCTGCATGCAAGTTTCTTGGCAGTCACTCCTAATTGTTGAGTCAAAGTTACATAGAATAAATTAAGTGAAGTATTAATAAAGAAACCCAGTGGTTAGTACTTAGTATTATCTTCGCTGCTAAGAAACTCCCCATCACCCACTCATACCTCGAAGCACCATCTATAAATGAAGCCAATCAATTAAAGAATCCAGGAACACAGACACACCAATAAGTCATCCTTTTACTTATATATCCACCCGGCCCTATAGCAAAGTTGTGGAGAGATGGCAGAAGTGAAGGTTCTAGGCAGTTGGGGAAGTCCATTTAGCCGCAGAGTTGAGGTTGCCCTCAGACTGAAAGGAGTTGAGTATGAATACGTAGAAGAAGACCTCTCCAACAAGAGCCCCTTGCTTCTCCAATACAACCCAATCCACAAGAAAATCCCTGTGCTCTTGCACAATGGAAACCCGCTTGCAGAATCTCTTGTCATTGTTGAATACATTGATGAGACCTTTCCAGGCACTCCCATTTTGCCTCAGGACCCTTATCACAGAGCTTTGGCTCGTTTCTGGGCTAAGTTCATAGACGAAAAGGTGAGTCTACTTGTCAAATTTAGTTTTTTATTTATTTATTTTTTAATAAATTTATGATCTGACCATAATTTTAATGCTTGTGGTCTGTGGTTGGATTCATTGCATGTAGTGCATGCCAGCGTTGACGAAAGCTCTATTTGCGAAAGGGGAGGGGCAAGAGAAGGGAAAAGAGGAAGCTTGTGAGCTTCTCAAAATTCTCGACAAAGAATTGGAGACGAAGAAGTTCTTGGGTGGGGAGACAATTGGGTTTGCTGATATAGCCGGCAATTTCGTCGCGTTTTGGGTTGGAGTTCTTGAAGAAGCTGTGGGAGTGGAAATTGTGACGAAAGAAAAGTTCCCCAATTTATGTCGGTGGAAGGAGGATTTCATCAGTTGCGACGAAATCAAGGAAACCCTACCACCCAGAGACAAACTGCTCCATGCTTTCAAGGGTGGATTCATACCAGCCACTGCCCGTGCTAGCATGCAGTGAATATAATACACACATATATATACATGCTCTTTTGTGTTATTATATGTTATAAAAACGATGTACTATGGAATAACATAATAATGTAGTAGTGTTTATGTCGCATGTTATACGTATTATGTGCAATAAGAGTATAAGACTCATTTTATGTTCTATTTTTGTTTTTGCTGGTTTTGTGGCCGGTCTCCATATCAAAGCTAGAAAAGCGGCATACTAGTATAGGTTGAAGTGATTAGATTGATGTTTGGAAATGACTTAAAATTTATAAAAAAAAGTTATCCGCAGATCAGATACCAGATACGAAGTAAAAATAATAATAGAGAATGAAATAAATAAAATAAGATTTATGTGGTCAGCTGGTAATGTATCTATGTCTACGGAGAAGAAACAATTCTTTTATTAATTGTGATGGTGATGATAAAACATTCAAGATTATAGATAACATATTTATAAGCAACTCTAAACATTTACATTTACAAAAATACACATGTATTGTACCACAAGGGTGTTGCCCCCGCACTTCCGATCCACTATGCTCCGGATGTATGAGACATAAACAGCATTGCAATATTTATAAATTTCAGTGATGTACTAAGTAAAATTTGTAGGTAAATTAAATATTAACGAATTTCATTGATTTCCTTACATATTTTTTTTGGGATAAATTTATTTATTTTTAATAGTTAGATAGCTTCTCAATAGAGCTCTGCGGCTAAGAGAAGAAAATTGTGAAATTAAAGAAAAAGGTTCCAACAAATGGACCAAATGTAAAAGAATGATCAGTTTAAAAATCTGGAAAAAGAAATTGGAAAATAATTTTCATAAAATGACTTTTTATTTAAAAATAATAATTTAATTTTTTTAATGTTTAGTTGAAGGTTAGAAAATTATCTTTTTTGTTTGGTTGACTTCTGAAATTTCTTTTTCAAAATTTTAAATTGACTCTAAATTTTGTGAATCTTTCTCTTCTCAGTGGTAATATTTTCTACTTTATTTATTAAGTTTATTTATTACGGAGTATTTTCTTTTCTTTTGGGCTCTAGTGCGTGCCTACCGTTGATCTTGTTTTTATTAATATTTTTAGCATTCACCAAATTAAACCAATGGTTGGCCTTATTAGTTGTCATGCCAAATAATCGTGGCGAAGTGTCATTTAAATATTCATATACTACTATACAAATATTTGTTGATTTGTTTTAGAATGGTAAAATGTTAGGTATAAGAAAAATCCTAGCTAATCACCAAAGTCAAATGATGAATTGGATTTGCATAATCGTTAGGTTGACTTTCAAATTTAATTAACATTTTATTCATTAATAAATTCAAAAATTAGTTTATGAATTAATAAAATAAAGGAATAAGTGTCAAATAGTTAATTAAAATTATTACTTTTATGCAATTGTATCACTAAACATAAAAAATGTGCAACAAGTAAAATATGTGTAATTGAGACATTTCTATTATTTTTAATGCAATTTAAGTTGTAAGCATTTCAATCTTTCATTTCAATTAGTATGGCAATGGAAATGACGATTCTTAGTACATGCCATGTAAGTAATATGATGAGATTATATGGAAAACAATTAGGAAAATATATAATGTCTCAATTGCACATATTTTACTTGTTTAATGGTTTAATTGTATCTTTTTTTTAAAAAAAATTAATGACTCAATTGTACAGAAAGATAAGTTAAGTGGTTTATTTGATACTTTTTTTTTTTCTAAAATAAACTCCGAACATGAGAATTTTTTATGTGTAAACTGTAAAATTGAACACCACAAGTTTGTTTTGACGCCGCAAAGTCAAATCCAAGTACATGTGCATAGAGAGCTCGGACTTATGAATATTTTTATAAGGTATTTGAGGGTTTTTGAGAGCTAGTCTTTGAATCCGAGGATAACGATGAATTGAAGATGTCCATTTACTCTCAAAGGCATGGCCTTTTGCCCTTTTATAGTGAGCTGGATGTGGTGTGTATGATATTCATGCCTCTTTATGATATAATCGAGTAATAATGGTGCGATGATGACCTTGATACGTATGATGTGACTGTTGTCTCATAAAATGGTAACCACCATTTAATGGTACTCAATATGTAATTTTCACAATTATATTATCCTCCGATGGCTATCTTCAATGTTTATAGTCAAACATTTAGGTCATGATTTTATATATATTTCAATTTCAATCGCAGCCTCCCATTGACCTTAATCAGTGGGCATCCGTGATAATTAATGAATTCTTAATCGCCACATGATCTGGCCAACCTAATCTACTTTAATTTTTAATCCAAATTATTTAATATATATATATATATAAAAAACAAGAATACATGTACATCTTATTGTTGATCAGAGCAACATATATTCCATCACAGTTCACCAAATCATTATTTAAAATCCCGAAAAACAAAAACACAAAAGAAGCAAAACCAATGCTTTAATAGGAAGTCAATTAAGTTTGCATTAATCTTAAAAGAAAATAACAAGCTAGGGATGAAACATAGTTGTGAATCAGCTCAGAATTGAACATTATCAGTGCTTCTGGTGAAATTCTTCATCTTTAACAATGGTCACAGGGCAGCTCCCATGTGCCAGGACATAGTTTGTAACACTCCCCAGGATTATCCTGCAGGTTCATAATCAATAATACAAAAAATTAAATTAATTTTTATGCTAAGCATCATACCATTATACCAAAAATTATACTTAATTAGCTATTAATTTAAGTATAGTTAGTTCCATATTTAGATAGTAAGATGCTGGACTCGATTTTTAAAGTCGGAGCCGAAAAGAATAGAAATTAGTTAAAAAAAGGGTGAGAAGAGAATGTTTTGAGTACCTCTTGATGGCGCTAAGGCCTCTGCTACCCATAACCAGAGAATCCAACTTCAAATCTTCAATTGAATCACAGAGCTTCTCCCTTGCATCTCCCCAGTACAATTTTATGATAACATGAATCTACAGACAAAACATTTTCAGAAACCCAACCAAACAAACAAAAGCTCGGAGAATTTTAGAATTAATTAATGTCTGTTATGTGTTATGTGTTAACCTCTTTCTGCCTGACGGCTGTGTCGAGCAAATCAAGAACTTCGATATCAGCCTCAACGCCGTACTTCTTCATCACCTCGGGCTCACGGAACTCAGACAGCGGGATCAGAGCTGCACATAAACATCGAAGAAAACAAGTAAAAAAAACAGCTTATAATACAAAAAAATCAAGAATCAAAGATTGTTTTTGGTGCATACGAGATCCGGACTGAGACCAGAGATTGTTGCGAGATTCATCGGAAGCGTGGGATTTGACGTGGACGATGAAGAAAGTGTCGCCTTTGTCGGCCAAGTTGTCGATCGCCCATTTTAACGCCAGTTTGCTGCTCTTAGAGTAGTCCATCGCCACTCCTATCTTCCTGTCTTTCGCCATTTTCTTTGCTCTTTGGTGGTTTTAGTGAGAGAAAACGATAATAAAAGAACACAGACAAAAACGTACTAGTGTTTTGGCTTTGGTTTTGGTTTTGGGTGTGCCCTTTATAGATATAGATAATAAATGTGGAAAAAAGACCAGGTCCAATACTCCAATATATATACATTTTGCACTTTAGAATATTATTTTTTTATTTTTTGACAGCAAACTAAACTTTTTTGCGGCTATTTTTTTTTATTTGAACACCGTTATATTATAAAGTTTTTGTTCAATTTTTTTTATTATAATAACGTGATCCAGCTTTTGCCGAGTTAATCTTAAATTCACAAGATCCCGCCCCTAGATCAGAGTCACTACAAAAGTAAATCGCAAGTTGCGCAATCACTCACATCTTAATTTTTATGTGTGTATAAGGGATCCAATCCAGACCTTCCATTTTTCTTGAGCTTTTTTTATACATATTTTCAGTACAATTTGAACCTCATATTATTGCCTCCAATCATAACTTTTAAGTCAGACGGTCAACCGGGCAAAGTTTTTTCTATAATTCAATGGATAGATGAGTACGGTCTAGCGTCTGTTTATGAGTTATGACTGTGTCTGATGTGTCATTCGACAGTCAACACGTGATTAGGGATTAAAGACAAGTAAAAGAACATGGATTAAGGATAACATAAATAACGAATGTTGTTTTTATGCAAATTGTACTTTTAGTCTTTTGAGATTAATTAAGTCAAGTAAATGAAAATTAAGAAATATAATTGAGTAAATTTCTTTTAAAAAATATATATATAACTAAATGTAATAATATTACAATAAATGATGAGTTAAAATGAAATTTACTCTTATTTTTATATTATATTGTGCAGGAGGCCGTAGTTTAAAATGGAGAAAAGTCACCGTACATCAAGAGGAACTGCAATTGGGAAGGCTAGTGGTTAAGAATAGTTTAAAATATTAATTAGGCGAGTTGACAACATGTGAAGTGTGAACCAACGTAAAAGAAGGCTTTGTTGAATTATTATTAGCAAATTGATTTTTCCTTTGGAAACTAAAGCTGCTAAGAGAAATTAAATAATAAAATTAAGAATAACAATAATGTGAACATATCGCATTCTTTATGACCAGTAGAACGAAGTTTCCTGGAAATTTCTTGGTCCTTGTCCTTTGCCGTTACAATGTTACATCATATAGGTAGGCTTCATCCATAGATATGCTCTAAATCATGATTCACATTTTGAAGTGGACTACTGATACATAAGTTTATTTTTAGTATATTATAATTTATAAGTTAATTTTTACAGTATTATATATTCATTTTTAGTACTAAAAAAAATATCATTTTTAATATGTTTATTATATTTTAATCCTTTTTTTCAATATATTTCCATTTGGTCATAGTATTATTGTGGCATGACTTTTTTTGGTTCTCCATAAAAAATCTGTTTAAATTTTGTAAAATATAAGGGCATTTAAATCTTCAATTATGATTTTTTTTAAATATAAAAATAAAAATATAGCGAATCAATCCATATCATATAAAAATGATCGAAATTAAATGTCCTTGTATTTAACAAAGATTTTGTTGAAGGAAGACCAAAAATGATAATGTCACAATTATACTAGGATCAAAGGGGTTGTCCTGAAAAAAGAATGACTAAAAGCGGAGGGCCACTTATACATCTAGGATAAAATATTTAGAATTAACTCAAAAAAAAAAAAAAAATAGTATGTGAATTATAAATATGATTACCAATATATCACAAGAAGAGGATAGCCTAATAAGAATGAGCTTGTCTCTGCCATTTGATGTTATTAATGCCAATTCTGCAGGTGTTCATGATCATTTAATCTGCAAATCCTCCTGTCTGGATCGGATTCTTTTAATTGGTGCTACACTAAGATAACAACACTACTCACTAATACATTCTTTTCTTACACAACCACTAAATGAATAGAAGCAAATTTATTAATGATCAGATGAGATACAAATTAAACTTTATTTTGTAACCAAACCATCAGACAAGGTACCAGGTAATAAGTATGTGTTCATCTCTTGGTCCATATGCCACTGGTAAAGCTGGGAAGCAAGATGACCGGCGCCATGGCCGAAGATTGCAGCCAGGAAAAACGAGAAATCTGTGGTGATCATAGAGATAATGACCAGATAAGCCATGAAGACCCTCAGTGCATGAACTCCAGCATCATACAACAGAGACTTCAACCCCATTTCTTGCTTCTTAATGCTGCTGATCAGAGAACAAAACTCGGCTGAAAAAGCAAGCAAAAAGAGCAGACACAGGGAGAGCCAGTAGCTCCCTGGAGCTTCAAATTCCGGCCATCCTGGGAAAAATCTCATCGCATAGGATAGCCAGTAGTTTAAGCTTAAGCATTGGGATTCCGGGTGGGAATTCATGTCAGGAATGGGGGGGATTCTGTGAATTGGAAGGGGAAAAGTTGTGGAGTGTATGGAGTTGTGGGGGTTGTTATTTGTATTGAATTGGGAAAGTCAGAATGCATGGTGAGGTGAATTGAAAGCAAAGCAAGAAACTTTAATTGTAATGGAGAGCAGTTGGGCTGGGTTCATGATTTGAGCTCAAGGACTTGTCATCATTTGAATATTGGCAATGATGAGGATAGTAGTTCCAACTAATGGTAGAAATTTGGAGCAATTCATTTAATTGTTTCCATATAGTCAACTTTAATTTATAATGGGGACCCTAGTCAAGTTAAGCGTACAGTTGATTGAGTAATCATACAGTTCTAAGTTTAATTTTCCATTAACTTTGTCTATTGGCCTTTTTAGTTTGAGGCGATCAGCTATGGACGACTTAACGTGATTTTTTGCTTGCTAGAGTTACAAGATAGGTTTTTCTCTTAAAATATACCAACGCTTAATGCAATGATTGAGAGCTTCCCCGTAAATCAAAATTTAAATTATAATTTAATAATCAATTACACTCGTTTTTAAATTATGTATAAATCACAATTTTAATTTCACTTTATTGTCTTAAAATGTACTAAAAAGTAACTATGCATCCTCATTATTGAACCAAGCAAGCTGGTAAACACTTGTGTATGATTCAATTGCTCTAAATAACAATGATTGAAACTTGTGCAGCACAAAAACACAAGGCACAATTTTTATTGACTCGATCTTATCATGATGTGTGATATACTGATATCGGATGGAAGAATACATCAAAAGATTTTAGATTTTACATAAACCAAAAAATTTAAGAATATACGAGTATAAATCTTCCTCCAAGAGTGTACTATGTGCATGACAACCTCATACTAGTATAAAAACATGCTTAAAACATATATGTTTTAGATTTTATGATTAAGGACAATATCATTATTTTTTTTAAATTATTAGCGTCAATTAAATAGTAAATAAAAGTATTTTCTGTTTATAAGATCGATTTGATTTATGTACATTAGCTTTTTTTAAAAATCAAAATTGTGTAGAAAACCATGTTCATTATATTAACAGTAATTTTATGAAGAAATGCATAGGACATGAAATGCCAACCCTATTTACATTCCTTCCTAGTCAGAGTTAATGCTTACACTATAAACAAAAGTTTATGTAAAATGGTGAATCTTTGATATATGTTTATCCTTAATATATTATATGTTAATTTTGACTTGCAGTATTATCAGTCGCTTTGAGATGGACTTTGAGATGCACGATATAAATCATATAATTTGCCAAAGAATCATTCAATTGTTATAACACGGACAAGGGTTCATATTGCATTGTGAATAATGATACAAAAATTTTATACCTTCAGTTAACATATTCTATATCTACAATTAAGAATTTGTGTATATGTAAACAAATAACTTGATAATTACTGACACATAATATGATAGATACAGATACATTTTTAAATCAGGGTCTACAATGTAAGATAGACACTAGTCCATGATATAATTCGCCAATGTGATCCAATTGGGCTTTGGGCCTGTCTATAATCTATGGTTGTCACTTGTCAACTGCTCTCAATTGTTAATGACACGATCTAGGATAAAACAATACCTATATGACTATATCCATATTATTTTAGGGAACTAATATTCTATTTTAGATTTTTAATGAAAGAATAATATTTAATTTATAAATTTATATTGGTATAATCTTAACTTTCAATTTGATCATAAATGGTCCATTGACTATTGATTTTGTTCCAGATTGGTGCTCCAATTAAATACTCCGTATCATTTAGTAAACATTAAAATGTAAGAGTAATAATATAAAAATTAGCTTGCTGTTGAGGTTGGTAAATGTCAATAGTCAATTGACCATTTATGGTACAATTGAAAGTCAAGAATAAAACTTGATAAATGTCAATAGTCAATGGACTATTCTTAGAATTAACTCAATTGGTAAGGGTTAATAACTAAGTGATCATTCATGGAATTAACTCTTTTTACAATATAAAAAATTAATTTTATCAATAATACAAGTTCCTCAGCAAATTAAACAGTTAAAGCTCAATGGAAAGCAAGTTGCTTTCTAATTAATCATCCATCTCAAGGCTCATGTTCAGTATGTCACTATTATAATTTTATTACTAAATTATTGAAATGATATACTGAAAAATATATTAATATGGGTATCATTTAAGAAAACTCAATAAGATATTTATAATAATATATTTTGTAACATTGATTTTGTTTATACAAAAAAATAGAGAATAATATATTTAAGAGATAATTTTCATGTTTTCAAAAAAAAAAGTGATAATTTTGATTTTAATAAATTTTTAATATTATAATAATGAACTATGTCAATGATTTTTTTCTTAATGAATTTGCAGGATTATAGTAGTACTAAACCGTCGTCCATGTATAATTTGCCTGTATACACTTCTTATCTTTGAAGAATTAATTAAAATGTAAGATTGATATTTCAAACAAATTGTACGTAATCGAATCAACAGGATTGTTTTAACTGCTTGCAAATATGTGCTTTACTTATAAGATTTATGAAACATATTATTATGACTTAGATGTGCGGACAACAAATAGGATTATATTGTTTGTCTTTAAGAATGGGCTTTACGCAATAGATTTATGACCAGATTATTATAACCTATGTTATAGGCAGACAACAATAGACCGGATTGTGTTGTCTTTAAAAATGGGCTTTACGCATCAGATTCATGACCAGATTATTATGACCTATACTATGTCAACTGGATAACTATGAAATTGAAGGTCATTAACTTTTAATATATTACGGGTTCATTGCTAGGTTATCAAATGAATTTACACTATGCTAAATGTATCAAAATATAATAAATAATCTATTAAAAATAAATTTGTAATACGATAAAAATGAGCCTATAATATGCTAACAATGAACTTATTATATGTCAGTGGTTTACTTTATACTGTAGATCATGGTCCATACCGTCGTAATTTTACAAATTTAAAGATATATTCTGTAATAATTTTTCACAATAAATAATTAAAATGACAGACAACAACAAACAAAGGAGTAAAAATGGGCTTTTCTTTTTCCTATACAATACCCCATCTGAATTTTTTTTTCAATAAATTTTGACCTTATGAGGGCTTTAATTAGTGGACTTTAGACTTAAATAGTTTTAACACTTTAATTAATAAAGCTAAGCGAGAGTGGCCTGGATTTTAATTAATGAACAAAAGTTTCAGCTAATCACTCAATTTCGTAATCATTTTGTCTTAGCCGCTCCTAAGCATATATAGTATATTAATTGATTCTTAGCCCTTAGCTTCTAACAACAGATTCGCCCACAACATTGATCTAATGAATGACTCAGACAGACACGAATTGAATGCACTCCAACATTATATTAAAATTGCCAAAAAGAAATCCTCAAAAGTTCATAAAGGGGAATGATTATTCATTTCACATTCTAGACAGGCATGCAACATTCTCTTTTACCCTGCCATCTACAATCCCAACCATTCTTTAATTTGTTAAAAATAAATATACAAAATTATATGCATGTTTAATCTAATTTAATAGCGGAAGTGATAGAATCGAGTCACCTCTCATCACAATTGTGTATAAACTTTAGCATGTAGAGAGATTGTTTCGCAGGTATATATGTTGTAATTATGAAAGAACTTGAATAACTTACATGTTATCATTATAGACTCCATAATGAAAATTGTTATTTCAATTCTGTTACAAATCACGAATATAATGACCATAATTAGTCTATTAAACTTGCACCATAATTAGTACCCATAATGGAAAACATTATATTGTTTTCTAATGAATCATTATTTCATAAACAAATAAAATACTTTTCCCAGATAAAATACTATTAAGATGATGTTACAGCGTTATCCGTAATTATGAACACTTTATCTTTAAATCTTGTGTTATGTACTATGTATAATATATAGAGGATTACAATAATTAAAAGCAAGATTCTTAATATACTACTATAGAGATTTTGATTTTGATTTTGATATGAAAAAACATCTTTCCCTTCAAAAGAAAAGAGTGGCAGATTTATTTTTTTTATATTCTATTTTGGTCTTTTCAACATCAATTAAGGAGTGCATATTTGACATGCGAGCAATGAAATCCTTATCTTGCTAGGGTGCTAGTCTAAATATATTAATTAGATTCCCATTTTGACCATTAGATTCTCTTGGCGCCAAAATCATTCACTACCAAAGAATTGAAAAGGCAATTCTTTCATTATAAGTCGGAAAATATTTTTGATAAAATATCTTTTGTATTATCTGTTATAATTTATAGTGTGCAGAGCATGATTTTCATAATCACAAATTTAATTTTTGTTAATATTGTACCTTCTTGGTAAAATTTCGTTGCATAAAATTTTCCTAGTGATGTTTGTTTTTCCTATATGGTTTGTGACTACACAAGAGCATATATAATTTACTAAGTGCACACCTTAAAATACATCCAACACAAAGAGTGCACCTTAATTAGAAGGATCTAAGCATACTCCCAAGAGAGTGCATTGTCATTGACAAGCGAATTAATGATGAAAAGAAAGAGAGGAGGCACAATTTTTTAATGCGAAATTATGAAAAGGAATAAATCATTTTTACAGGATACGACATCAGTTTATTACAAAACTGACGTTTTATCCTCCTTATATTTCGAGACAAATTCGGTAGTCCCGTTTTAGTTTTTTTCTTCTTCTTTTTCAAACCTAAGCCATTGTCGCCATCTTTCCTACTTACCAGTCGACGCAATAGCCACTGCCTTCTCCTTCTCCTCCTTCTTCTTCTCTCCTTACTGCCTCTGTCACTTCTAGGTATGGTCTTCTCACCGTCATCGCCATCTCTCTTCCTCTCACCACCACAGTCTTTTGCCGCACCACCGCCACCACTTCCTTCATTGTGAGTTTTTATATATTTTTTGACATATTGTTTTAATTTTTGAATTTTTCTGAGTTGAACATAATTGTTTTAAATTTTTAATATATTTAGAATTATTTGTTAATATATTTCAAATTTTAGATATTATTGTGTATTTTAGGAATTATTGTTAATATATTTCAACGTTTAAGAATTATTGTTAATTTATTTCGAAATAACATACCACGTCGGTTATTAAATAAAACCGATGTGGTATGTTTAAAAAAAAATTAAACATATTCGACGTCGGTTCTTTAATAGAGCCGACATCGGTTTTTTTTTTTTAATAAGATACCACGTCGATTATTTTAAATAACCGATGTGGTATGTCTATATTTTATTTAATATATTGTTACGACGTCGATTATTAGGTAAAAACCGATGTCATATGTATCTATTTAAATTTTTTAAAAAAATATACGACGTCAGTTTTTTTAGAACCGATGTCGTTTCATTTGTTTATTATGTTGGTTAAAACGACGGCGGACAAAAACCGACGTCATAATTCCCAAATAACCAACGTTAAAAGTGTTATATATTTGTAGTAGTGACTTCACTAATTTTATAGACTTCTAGGAAATTTTAGGCATAGTTTCAAAGTTATGTCTACCTAAATTGAAGGTTAAGATGTATCTTTACATATTCTTTAGGAAAAATACCACCAATAACACTTTACTAGTTTTATTGACTTTTTTATTCCTAGAAATTTGAGTCGTAGTTCCAAAGTTGTCTGCCTAAATTTAAGGTTAAGATGCATCTTTTACATATTCTTTACAATATGTTCGATTTATGTGAAGTGTTTTATGTTTAAAGCAAAGAGACATGAGGACTAGTGGTATACACATGAAAGAACGTGCCATTGCTATTTCTGATTATTTGAAGCAATATGCGATGGCACATTTCCTACCTCTTTTCACAAAATGTCCAAAATATGCCACGCTGACAATGACTATTTTTTAGAGGACTATATACTAATAGACAAAACACTACTATATAACATTTAATAATTTCAACCATTGTACATAGACAAAGTTAATGGTTTCCATGTCACTCGACCAGTCCACCGCCCTTGAGAAAATGAGACCAAAAAAAAGTTGGAATTAATGAAAAATGATAGAAAAGAAAATGTGGGACATGTAAGGATAATTAATATTCGGAAAGCCTACTTCTCTTTTTTTAAATATATTTTTTATTGATTGGTGAACCAATTCAAAGAACTATAGTGTATTCAATTGAGCAGAGCTTCATCTCATTCTCACTATTTTTTATATGTAAGTATATTCAAAGAACTATAGTGTATTCAATTGAGCAGACATGTAAGCTAAGATTGTGAACCATGGTCATGACTGATACTGCAATTGTGTTGAAATAATACTACAGTTGTGTTGAAAGAGAACTGCAATTGCACGGAACAGAGGTCATTTTATCCGTCAACACAACTACAATATCAGTTTAACACAACTGCAATTCCAGACGGATGAAACGATCTCTGTTCCGTGCAACTGAAGTTCCTTTTCAACACAACTGCAGTATCAGCCATGATCATGACCCACAATGCATTATGGACACCCCCACACACAAGTTTATAACTTTATTAAACGCAGCGTATAATAATGAAAACAAGATGGCAAGGTGGTATACACTAACTAGAATATATATTCACATGATGTTTAGAAGCCCATGCAGCATCCCGTGCCCAAGACAGAATTGAAAACTGAACAGAAGCGCCCAATAACATAGAGGGAATCCAGGATATGTGGGCCATACCTGGGCCCACAGTCAACTTTGAAATGTTGACAATCGGTGGACCCCATTTCCTCCTGGCCCACCTCCACCGCGGCTCGCTCGGCCTCTATCCACCTTTTAACCGTTCGGTTCGGTTGAAACATGAAAATGAAACGCCCCTCAATCTCTCTCCATTCGTTATGATCATCATTGTCGTATATGTTTCGCGGGTATTTCTCCATATCTCTCTCTCTTTCTATCCCCCTCAATGCCGCCATGTTTGTTGATTCCTTGTCTTTTCCGGCTCTGAAGGATACGCGTTTGTGTAAATCCCAAGAAGAGTTCTTGCTCTGAACTCCCCACCTGCAATTCCTTTCTTCGCGTTTAGTGTAAGCACATTTCTCTTCCCAAGCTTCATTTATTCATACTTCAGTCACAAAAGTAATGATTCTAAAGCTTGTTTTCGATAGGATACTGCTTTTGGCTTCATATTTTTTTTAATTACTACACTTCTTGGCTCACTTTTAGCTCAGTTCTCGTATTTTCTTGAACTCTACAGTCTGCTAATTGTTGCTGTGTTCATTCTTGATTAAGTTTCTTGTTCCGGGGGTGGTTATTTTCCAGTTGGGTGCTCTAACCTTGGAGAAAGATCGAACCTTCATCCTTGTATGAACTGATTTGGGTCGGAGGTATTGGGGAAGTGGGGATTATTTCTGACTTATTGCTTACTTGGTTGGTGGATATTGTAGGGGGGGTACTGTGGGTCTAGTTGGGCAAGAAATGCTTCTATTAATTGTTCCTGTTTGTATGTAAACCGCGTTGATGTTCTTTGTCCTAATGAGCATTCAATAATCGCATGTGCTTTTGTAGTTTTCTGTTTGTATATGTGAACTCTCTTGGTTGATGGTATTCTTATTCTGGTTTTAACTTTAGTAGTATTAAATAGGAGGAGCAATCCCAGACAAATGGTTTAGGCAATTGATTTGGTAACCACAAGTTTATAAGTTCAACTCCCAATAGGAGCGGTCTATTGGCTTTCTTGGTTTGAGCCGGTGGGCAACCTAGGCTGGTTTACCGTTTACCTACTTGTGGTTCTTGTCAACTAAGGTCATAAGACGAGGCTTACTTAATGCACACCCTTAGTAGTGCTGCGAGTTTTCCGTGTCATCTTATTGTAAGTTAGCAGCACAGGTTCATCCTAGTTCATATTTTTCTAGTTATTATTTGTGGCAACTATCATTTCTGTCAATCTGATATGTGCTGTGATATTAATGGATTTGTCTCTGGCCTCTTTGAATTTGATTACTCTTCTTTCACCCAAATAACTGAACAATATTTGGTTTTAGTTCAATACTATTCACTCTTTTTACCTAACAAATCACCTCCTCAACATGCTTTTTATTCACTTTTGTTTTTTCAGTTTTCCATTTCTCTAAAAAAAAAAAGTAAATCATTTCTCTGGTGAGTAAACACACAGTGATGATTGGTAAAGGGGACTGATAGTTACTTTATTGTATGTGAAATGTATCTAACTTGTACTTTATCATCTTTTGAAGGAAAGAATATATGTGAAGCATAGGTGCATGGGATATTTGATGTCATACCTTCCTAGATGAAATTCAGCAAAGAGAGTTTATCTAGTGTTTGGAGTATGGGATACAGTCTAGGAACTAGTGGAAGGACTTCTGGGCAGCAAGAGATATCAGATGAATTGCAAGTAAATCGAGCTTCTACGTTTCATGACAGGCATGAATTCCCTTCCAGCAAACCTTGTATCGACAAGCGTCATGAAGTGAGAGTGCATGCTGTGAATGCACATTTGGTCCAGCTGAAAACTTCCAAGAATTTCCAAATAGGGAGTGTTAGCAACAAAGGCGATGAGCTTGTGAAACACATGTCGAATTTGCCCGTGTATCTCCAGCGAGCAGAGAATGAAAGAAGTGTCCAAGAAAAAGCTTTGAATTTCGGAGTTCTTGACTGGAAACGTCTGGAGAATTGGAAGTTGAATGAGAGTATGCCTGCAGGAAGTCACCGAAAATCATCTTCTGCTGGGAGTGATTCTCTTGTTGTGACTGGCAAGCCTCCTAAAGTTTGTGCCATGTCTTCATCTCAAGAAAAAAAGCTTAAAATTGGTACAAGTAAGATGAAAACAGACAATGAAGACAATCTTGCTCCTCAAAATTGTGCTCCTAAGCCTCAAAATATGGTTAACCTTTCACCCAAGGCCAAACATTCTCGTAGGAGTTATTCAGGAATTCCTCAGATTTCAGAATCAAGAACACTTTCCAATGGCGATTCAGTAGAGCCAGAGAAGAATAGAGATTCTGGTAGCTATTTTTCTCAGGAACCTTACTATAAAGAACTCTATCCCACTAGACTTTCATGTTCCTTGCCTGTAAACAAGTCAAGTAGCAGCAAATCTGGAAGGAAACAAACTCATCGCAGAAATTCAGATTTTCTCCCATGTCATAGCCAAGATGACATGCTAACTTTACCTACTCAGACTGAAGCTAAGCGTCACTCAAAGAAGAAACCTAGTCTGACATCCTTGGACTCATTTGAGACTTCACAAAAAATGGATCTGGATATTGCTGGACAGCCTGCCTTGGAAGGAAGGCATCTATCACATAATCGAAAGTTTAGCTTCAGTCTTGGTAGGTTGAGCATAAGTTTCACCTCTAAGCAGACTTCAGTACTTCCAGAATTGAGTTCTGAGAATTGTACCTCTCATTTTATGGATAGTGATACGAGAGACAAGGCAAATGCTAGTGGCGGTGGGAGATCTAGCCCTTTGAGGAGGTTTCTAAACCCCCTAGTGAGATCCAAGAGAATTCATTCTGCCAAGACTAGTAAGCCTACAACAAACAGCAACGAAAATGTTTGTGCGAAGAAGCATGAGCTGTCGACTTCTGAGGCTCTTCTGCATCTCATGTGTAAAGAAGGACTCCCATTCTTTAAATTTGTTGCAAATAATGGAAATGACATTTTAGCTGCTGCTGTCAAAAAATTGCCAACGTCTGGCAAGGGAGATGGCTGTCTGATTTATTCTTTCTGTAAGGTTTCTGTAATCAAAAAGAAAACCGGGGGTTGGGTAGGCCAGGGATCAAAAGAGAAATGCAGTGGACTTGGTTATAACATCATCGGTATGATGAAGGTTTCTAGCTCTCGTGCCTTGAACCCAAATTCAGATTGCGAGGATGAATCTGTTGTGAGAGAATCCGTCTTGTACAGCGTTGATTTGGGACAGGGAGACAAGCAAGCACCCGAGTTCTTGCCAAACAGAGAGCTTGCAGCCATTATGGTCAGGAACCAAACGATAAAACATAACGAAGGAGACATTGTAGTGATCCTTCCTGGTGCTATTCATGGCTTGCCACATAAAGGTGCACCTTCATCACTGATTGAAAGATGGAGATCCGGTGGATCGTGTGATTGTGGAGGGTGGGACATTGGCTGCAAGTTACGAGTTCTAGCTGGCGATGGAAAAAACCATGAGAACCAAGATTCTATATCTCTTTTCGTTCAGGTATCTAACTATACCACGCTACTATCAGCTTAAACTTTTAGTCGTTATCCTTCCATTTCTTTCCCTTTCAATAACTTGTCTCAAAAAATGCATAATGCCATGATTTTCTCATGTCTGAGCAGAGGGGAGACCAGGAGAAGAAACCCGTGTTTTGTCTGTCACCATTGAAGAATGGACTCTATTCTGTACAATACGATGCATCAATCACTTTGCTCGAAACATTCTCAGCATGCGTCGCCATTTTAACTAGCCAGAAACTATCCCATATCTTGAAAGTGCCCAAGCAAAAAAAGATTATCTCAGCTTCATCAACAACCAGAATCGAAGGGCAAGGGCCTGCAAGATATGTCCCTTCTCCACCTCTATCGCCGGTTGGAAGAATCTAGTTTCCTTTTCTTTATGTTCTTTTAATTTAGGATGATAAGTATAGTTGAGAAAAGCATATATTGAGATGATTGGTGTTTGCCTTCAATTTGGATTATCAACAAATGCCAACAGGTGAGTATATACTGCATTGCCACAGTTATAAAGCTCCTTTTTCCCCTGTGAAATCCCAAAACTTTGTCTATCAAAAATTATGTTTTGGGTACTTAGTTAAAGAGCAGGTAAGTGTATATCAGTTTCAACTAATTGGCTTCAAATTTATTACCAAATACTCTACCAATATTTGTTACTTCATTTATGACTCCAATCTTAAATTGCAAATGTGTGGATTGTGGTTCACGCAGCTGTCGGTCCAAAAACGACGTTTCACGTAATTTTTTTCACGTGACCTGTTGCAATATACATTTTTATAACTCATAATGTACATTATTCTAACACATAATGCATATTATCTTACTCCAAAAGTTTCATTATTTTAACACATAATGTACATTATCTAACTCCAAAAGTTTCATTATTTTAATACATAATGTACATTATTCTAACTCATGAAATTCAGCGACGTTGTTTTGAACAGTGTCCTACGCCATAATTTGCCCTATATTGCCATGTGGATCATGCCAGTTTCAAAGGTTTGAACTGGTTTGAGCCTGATTTAGTTGAATAAAGTTAACATTCTCTATACTACATTGTAACAGAGTAGTGAGTAGCACTCAAAAAAGTTAGCATTCTCAATTTAAAAAAAAAAAATAGTATGGGTTATGGGCCTTAAATAGTTGGGCCACATGTGACATAATCATAATGCCAGATTTAATTGTTTTTATTTTGTTCATATATGCTGATTTGTCTTTATTCATTACAAGTGAATTTTGCAATATTGCACCCATTACCCAATTCCAGCATGGCTCAGCCGCACGTCGTAGTCACGTTGAAGCCGCCGCCGCCGCTTACAAGATTCGTTTCCTAGCGATTCTTCCAACTCACCAACGAGCCGGCTCGTTGGCAGTAACGACCATTGACCATTTGACTAGTTTTAAACCACAATTTTAATGTATTATAATATATATATATATATATATATATATATATATATATATATATATTTATTTATTTATTTATTTATTTATTTATATATATATATACCAATGATCTTATAGTTTGTGGCACGAAATTCCTCTCCTATATGTGAGGTCGTATTACATTTCTTTTGATAATGTTATCCGACTAATTTTAATATTTTTTTTAATTTTGATATACTTGGTAATTTATTGTTTAAAAATAGGTGTAACTTTTCCATTAAGTTATATTTAGAATTTAATATTATTATTTTAGATACATAATACTTGTTGTATCTATTGCTAATATTATATTATCTTCTAAATTTGAATTCAATATAATATAAATAGACGTTATATATATGTTATGTAAATAGAAGTATATGTTAACTATTTGAGTATTTGACTTTAGACAATGAGTATTTGACTTTAGATAATGAACAACAAGAAAATTAAAGTAATCACAAAATGATATCAAATTCAAATATTATGTTGCAAAGTCACCAAAGTATTAAAATTTTAAAACTAATGAAAAGTAGTTGTGTTGATAAGTATAATTTATTTTATTCAAAATGTTAGTTTCATATTTCTTTCTTTAATTTTCTACTTTTTGTGCATATGTGGTGTATCCTTTATAAGGTCTATCATTCGATCTGGCAGTTGAACTAGTTTATCAATATTCTCAAATTGTTGGGTTTAATTTTAATTGTTTTTATCAATAACCTTTTTCGATATGTGATTTATAAATTTAAGATATCAATTTCTCTTATTACAAAATGATAAAAAAAAAATTATTACATACCTATAAATTATAAGCTCCATAATGCGATGATAAAAAATGCAATAATTAAATAAAAATAAAACATGATTTAAAATAATAATGACAAGACAAGGGAATATTATTAGAAAGTGATTGGTGGTAAGAAGAAAAATGTATTATGACTCTTCCTTCTTGAGCCATTTTACCTCAAGAAGGAGAGGTTCCTATTCACATATTTCAAAAAAAATTGTAAAAATAAATAAATAAATAAAAAATCTAAGGAATTCAGATATAGCAATTTGCTTAAATATCGTGGGATGCCGTCATGCATGATCACAGGTCGGCTATTATAATCTCAATGCTTTTTGTATTGACTATGACTTTTTTTTTTTTTTTTTTTTTTTAAATTTCCTGGAGTGGGCTGAGATATTTATGTTCGAATATTTTGATACTATTTAATTTAATTTAGTTATCCGGAGTATATTTGTATATCTAAATAGTAACTTAAGGAGAGCTTTAGGCGAGAACATGCTAAAATAAAAATGTATTATACAAAGTTACAAAATATATCTTATCATGTGTGTAAAGGTATACTCAAAGAATAGTGTAAAAATTTAAAATTACTCCTTGCAAAAGTACATACATACATACATACATACATACATATATATATATATATATATATATATATATATATATATATATATATATATATATATATATATATAAGTGCACTCAAAATCGTATGTACTTTATAATATGTAAAAGTTTAATTTAAGAATTGGTGTACTTTGTAGTTTTATATAGTACACTAGTTTTTACACGCACATTGCATGATTAATTTAAGGTCCAATATTTGTATTTAAATAAGTAATGCAAAGTATATCAATACAAGATTATATAGGAGAAGTTAATTATAGTTAGCATTAAAATTAATGTTTGCACTTTTCTAAAAATAATTATCTAAATACTTATTATAGTTTGCAAGGTTTATGTAGTAGATACTACTTTTTGTTAGAATGAATTTAAGTTTTGTTAATTCGTTTTTGGTTGCTATTGAGTTACTGTCTTACTGGCGGTTCTTATATCGTGGACCGCGGTCCACAATGCATTGTGGACCGCGGATCCCCAAAACGACGTCGTTTTGATTAATGAAACATACGGATGAATTCGCGCCACTCACTTTCTTTTCATATATACTGCAGTTTCTTTTCATATATACTGCAGTTTCTTTTCTATATATACCACTCACATTCTTTTCAAATATACTGCAGTTTCTTTTCAAATATACTGCAGTTTCTTTTCATATATACTGCAGTTTCTTTTCATATATACTGCAGTTTCTTTTCAACATAACTGCAGTTTCCTTTCAACACAACTGCAGTTACTTTTGGATATAACTATAGTTTCATTCGATAATATACAACTGTAGTTTTATATGAAAAGAAACTGCAGTATATATGAAAAGAAACTGCAGTATATTTGAAAAGAAACTGCAGTATATTTGAAAAGAAACTGCAGTATATATGAAAAGAAAGTGAGTGGCGCGAATTCATCCGTCTATTTCATTAATCAAAACGACGTCGTTTTGGGACCGCGGTCCACAATGCATTGTGGACCACGGTCCACGATATAATTTGCGGTCTTACTGGTGCTAGTTTGTAGAAAGAACATATTTGAATTTAAAATAGGATCTACCATTCTAAAAAAGAAGATTTGTTGGTAGTGTATTAAATGCTATTAGGATCTACCTTTCTGAAAAATCATTGTTGAGAATATTTTTCTAGTGGGAATGGCGGTTTTCATGAATTAATATAAATTGGTTGACCCTATTTTTAGTTAATAAGGAATTTACATATTCAATAAAAAGATAGCACATTAAATGATCGTTTAGTTCACATAATTAATGTCGGATTATTTTAGGCAATATTGTTAGATTTATGTATTTCTGTATTTGATTAAAACAGATGTAATTAATATAAATATGTTTGGTTTTTTCAAACGAGCTTTTCTTTTAAATATACATTTGTTCTATATATAAAGTTTTTGAAATTTTTATAGAAACAATGAGGACAAATAAAAAAGACATGTACGTTACTTGTCGTAAACGTACCATTTTTTTTAAATATACATTTACTATGTATAAAATTATTGTAATGGTGGAACTAACTGCATAGTGGTAGTGATATTGTACCATAACTGCCATTACTAGAATTATATATTCCATAGTATTAATGGTATAATAAAGGCAAATACACCCCTCTCGTTATCTTACCTCATCTCAAGAGTCAAGATAAAGTCGAAACCTAACCAAAACTCTAACTGCTACATTTAAAATATATTCAAACATTTTTAATAAAAATAATCAACCACATTTAATAATGAAAAAGTGACGCATTTGGTAACAAGTGTTCAAATCTATTCAGTTGTGATTTACTCGTAGTAAAATAAAATGTACTAAAATTGTCCCGAAAAGATTGAGTTAGTATGTACTTGGTAGATAACATGATTCTAATTTTTAGTACAAGAAAGGTGCATGTAGTGGCGGCAGATTTTTTTCATCACAAAAATAAAACTATTAAAATAGTCAAGATCTAATGTCCTTGAGAAGCTTGCAACAATACATTTCATATTTGTTAAGAAATATAGTTTCTGTCCCTCGAAACTTAACATATAGTTGATTTGTCACTGACTTAAAAGTCATGACTAGAGGCGACCGTGGAAAAAAGGCCCAATGATGTTAGAATGTCGGGATTGGATCACCTAAGTAAAAAAAAATAAAATAGAAAATACAATTTCTTATAACCTAGTCTAACTTATATAAATTTTTCAAATTGGGACATAATTTTTTTTCCATATACTTTTATAACTTCATGAATATACTTGAGAATTAATTCTCATTCATGGACAAAACCATTTTGAGCATGCAAGTATACAAAATTAATCTATTTGCATTAGATAATTTAAATCCACTTAAATTCAATTAAAACTATTAGTGGATTATAGAGCAATTTGGCTACCCTAATAATCTAAAATTCTATATCCAACCTACACTCATGACTCGTGAGTTAGCTATTCGGGTACAATTAGAGTTTTAATTTGATTGTACTGTATCATTTAGTACTAAAGTCATATAAGTGAATCAAATGCATGCTAGTCCGAACCCATAAATAGCAACATATAATCGTTATATTTTTCTTTTGGATTCTATTTGTATTCTGAAGTAGAAAATCTTCTATTTATAAGTTCAAACAAAACTCATAAACACTTTATTTTTCTCTTGTTTTGGCCTTGATGAACCTAGAAATAGATCAGAGGCTAAGGAAATTTCTACTGTTGAGCTTGATGCTCACAAAATGATGAGCCGAAGATAAGGAATTCGACAACGAAGGGGTAGTCACATCAGAGACAGTTCGTTCGGAAGAAATCGCAGCAGAGCCATCATTGGCCAGGCTATGATACCAGATTATAATTTGTATTCATCACTCACGTAAGAATGCTGCAAGGGAAAACTATATACAAGCTACAAAGTTATAATAGTAATATAACTATAATAATATAATAGGAGTCCTAACAATATATGGCTCCTCAAAATTTTTTTACACCAATCAAGATTTATTTATTTATTTTACGTACATATTGTTGACATTTACAATATGTTGGAAACGTTTCAATGTTTATTTGTATCTAACTAATTAAAATGGTATATAATCACTTGATTAAATTTTCATGGTTGAAATGGCGAACTATTTTAAGAATTTGTGGTTTGAGCGTAAAAATGAAGTATTATGGATTCATAAGCAAATATATATATATATATTATAGTCTCCATTGCTTAATAATGCCAAGCTAAGGAAGCTTTCCTTATCATTCATGTCAATATAATTAATTGAGGTTGAGGAGTTGACGCCTCCACTCGGTTTGACCTGGCAACCCATTCTTGACTCTACTTTCAATATCCCCTTTGAAACTTCAAAATTATTTGGCGCATTTTCATTTTCATTTTTATATATTTTATTTATCGGAGAAATGGGACCTTTTCGGCGTGATTTCCACTCTCTTTTTATTATTATTTTTTGTTTAAATAATTTTTTATATAATTAAAATTTCAATAAAAAAAAAGTGTAACTAAAACTTGAATTATATGACACGAATTATAATTTAGTAAAGATATTCTAACACCACTCTAAAATTAATACGAATTCTATAAAACATTTAGGATGTATTGACTGTCCCATGCGAGTTCAACGTTGTTACGTTATATTAAAAATAATAAGTTGTGAGAACTGTGGAGACCAAGCGGGAAAATTTTATCTTTTTGTCGACAAAGATAAAAGGTTGTGTGTTGTAATAAACGACTAAACGGCTAAATTAGTCACATTAAAAACTATTAATCAATGATTAATTAAAGCATGAAATTACCCCATTGAAACGGCTAAAACAGTTGATGAAGTTAATGATGGGCACATGGACCCAACCGGACGAAGCATTATGCGAAGTGCGTTGTCTGCCTGCCGGCCGTGACAGCGGTGGGGACATTCTGGGATTTCCCCCAAACAAACATTCAAAATTTTCACAAACTAAAATCAAATTATTTTCAAAATTCTCATCTATCCTAAAAAATACTTCTTATTTAATTATTACCCACTCCCACTGCTCTTTTAATATTTTCAAAATGCATCATTTCAATCATTTGTCTAGGTTGCGAATGTTTGGATTCCGTTAACGGAAGAAACGCATTAATTCAATTTTTTTAAGCATGATTATATTATTTGATTATCTCTCAACTTTGATTAATCCAATTAAGATTCAATAATTGAAATACTCTTTATTTATAACGTTTGTTTGCTGTTTAAATTCAAATTTTTATTTAAGATGATTTAACGTTCTATTCAATTATTAAAATTACGAAAAATGAAATCAAATAAAATGATAGCCTAAGGAAAAAAAAAAAGTGCTTATCATTATTAGTGGACTAATATTAGTTGTAGACAATAGGATTGTAATTTAATCGTTGGATCATAATCATTTTCCACTTCAAACTGACTACCATTCCATGTTCATTGAATTCTCTCCCGCCACCCTTTATTTATATATGGAATAATAATAAATGATTTATTAGTCTGGGTGATTGGGTGTTTGGATGGATAGATGAAATATGATTCTCAATTCATATCTTTAAGATCATAAATTTGATTATTGTTAATATCATCTCAGTATAATCTATCATACAAGGTTTTCCTAATACAATTTATCTCTCGTATGTACGTAGTTTGCTGGCTATAAGCAAGTATATTTTTGTCGTCAAACAACCTACTCATACTGATAACTTAATACATTTTAGAATGGGAGTGGGGCGTATGGATCACCTCTTATAACTAATGCGGTTTAGTCACATTCTACACATCGAGAATAATTTCTACTATACTAATAAGAGCCAAAGAGAGTTAGGCCTAAAATGGGTAGAAAAAATGGCGGTAATCAAATGGATGGTTCAGATGAATTATTTAATCAAATAGATGGCTAAGATAATTCAGATTAATATTATTTATAGAGATTACCTAATTTAACCTTACTACCATTAATTTCTATAAGAAAGATCTTAGGTTCGAACCTCATCTCAATCAAATTTGAGATAATTAAGTTTCTCACTCTATTTACTCTTATTAAATTAAATAAATTAGTAGCTACAACAAAAAATGATACATATGTATTTCTTTAATTTAAAATTATGTGTCTACAATACCTTTATTTGAAAAAATTATTCATTATCAAAAAATTAAATTAAATAAGAGAAATAATTTCATTAGTTATATTGTTTTTATTTTCTCTCATGCAAAGATTCTTTACAATGTTACATTCAAATTTATCAATTGATATTCATTACATTGTCCATTATATTATTTTTACAATATCTTGTAATTAAATATCAAAGTTATAGTACAAAATAATGATATATTTATTACCAAGTATTTTATTAATACTATGAAACAAAATTTTAAAATAATTTGAAGCTAATTATATTAACTACTTGAGGATTGGTTGACAAAGATAGTACTCAAATAACCCAACAAATTGAAGCGGAATCGCTCTATTTTACTCTTATTGAATTAAATAAATTAGTAGTTACACCAAAAAATGATACATATGTATTTCTTTAATACCATGAAAAAAATAAAAAAGAATAGTTTGAAATTAAACCAATCATATTAACTACTTGGGGGATTTGTTGACAATGAAAGTACTCAAATAACCCATTACCCCGCAAATTGAAGCGAGAAACTACCTTTTAATATATTTGGAATATATAATATTTTAAATTTTCAAATTTTTATTAATTTATTTAATCTTTTTTCTTAAACTAGGAATTTCTTTATCCACAATAACTCATTCAACAATAATAGTTGAACCAAATGAACCCCAAGCAGAACACCTAAAGGAAAGTCCATAACTCCTATATCATAATCTCATTGCATGACGTTGTCATCTATGCTACCAACAATAAGCGAATTGCAAATAACACACTATCAACAAAAAAGAATAGAACAAACAATGTTACTCAAAAGAGAATTAAGAACACTTAGAAAAATTCAAATGAAAAGTAGTATTTATTTAGACTATCATTTTTAGACCAAATATTTAGACTATCGATTTTACAAGATTGCAAACATTTATTTTAGTAATAATTATAATGAATTTTCTATATTATCTTGGATTCATATACTTTGAGTTAGATATTTAAATAAAAAAATTCGACATTCAATTACCCATGTATAAACTTCTCCTATATAATCTTGCATTGATATACTTTCAAATATTTATTTAAATATAAACATTGGGCATTAACCCATACGCGCAATGCGCGTATAAAACTAGTTAGGGAAACAAAATATTTTTGAGACATATAATTAAGTTAACAAAGATTCGTATTATCTCGTTTATACTGCATGGCTTTTGATATTTCTTTTCATAAAAATATGATATAAGTAACTTTCTTACCATGTTACAATGCGACAAAAGAACAAATGTCCTATTTGCCATGCCCATGCAGGTATGAAATAAGGTAAGTATTTGATAATTTGTATGTCCATTAGTTCGATGAGATTTTTTGGGGATCGAGTTAAATATTATTTAAGTTGACTTAATAAATTGAACAATTTTGTATTTGATATAAAAATAATAATAAATCCAAAATGTTTTAGCTATCATTTGAGTTGGCAAGCACGTTGTTTAAATTTCCGTGACATATATAGAAGTTTTACATTAGACTGTCATTTAATATATATTGGCCGAATATAATTCTTAATCAAATATTAATTAAAGAAGGAAAAATAATATTTAGACTACATGTTTAACAAATATTTTATCTAATGATATAAAATATGATAAGTATTACATGCTTTATATTCATTAACTACTCGTAAGTTGGTGAACATTGAAACTTTGTTGTGAGCTAATAATTATGTAAAGATACGTTACATAGTAAAATACTTGATAAATGTAACATTGTAAATTATGAAAATGAAGTAAATAAAGAACTATCAATCATATGTAAAGATACGTTACATAGTAAATATTTATTTATTTTTTATATAGTAAATAGTGAATTATGTTAGTTTCTTTCCAAAACGTTGAATTTTCAACCCTAAGGGCTCCACGCTATGGCAACACCTAGGAGGATGTAAATCATGATAACTCAACTAAACACAAAAGCTATGAGTCCCTCATCACTTTCAGAGGTTGCTCTTACATTACCGCCGGTGAAACTCGATCAGTGGTATTTCTTCCTAAATTTCACCACTGTGACCAAGTGAGTTTGTTCTAACTAGTGGCCCAGTGGGTGATATTAGTTGTTTGTACTTTGTAGGGTGACCTTTTGTTACAATAATTGCTCATTATTAGTTGGGTAATATGAAAAATGTGTTATATGAATAGTGTTTTATTTATTTACTTAAAATATTTTATACATAAAATGTATCGTAATTTAATACTCCGTATTAAAAACTACTCTTGTTGATGTGGAATTGATCGACACCTCAAGAAGAAATTTGTACATTTATGATACGATTTAAATGAAGGCATGAGTAAATAGATTTTACATTTTATATTTTTAATTGTTATTATATAAATAAAAATTAAGGGCAACCTTTTTTTTAAAACTAAACAAACGCCATCTACACAGCTAAAACACTATATTATTTTCTATGTTTTGGTCTAAATATGTTATTTACCTGACATTAATTTTAATGACTTAATTAACTCAAATATTTAAAAGTCAAACAAATTACTATTATTATTATTATTATTATTATTTGTATAATAACAGAAGTGTCACTACAGATTTTTTAACTTAGCTATATTATGTAGGTAGTGAATAAGTCGATTTACAATAAAATAATTTTGAAAATATATAATATATATATATATATATATATATAAAATTAAAAAATAATGGGATTTATAATTAAAAAAATCTCAACAAACTAGTACAAAACTAGCAGGGTTGTTCCATTAAGAATAGGACATTGTCTAATAGTTTAATTTGGAGCTTCACTATTTCTGTTTCAAGATGGAATCTAATTAAATATAATAAAGTAAAATTGCAATCTAAATATAATAGGAAAAAACACAAAGATAATAATAGAGAGACAAGAACATAGGGAAGAGAGATTTTTTTAACATCTAGATTTCACTACAAAGAGATATATGAAAAATAATCCAAAAAGACATATGAAATATAAAGATAGAAGTCAAGATTTCGAAAATCACTATAACTAAGGTAATTGAGTCCAAATTCATATAGACTTAAGTTATTGTATTCTATGACAAAAATAAAAAGTAATAAAAATTGTTGTCTAAATATAATGCATAAAATTTAATAAAGAAAAAAAATATATTTTAAAGTTTAATTTAAAATTAGTGATATTTTCGTGCATATTCAAATACAAATTTATTCACCCAAATTTCGATGTCAATTATTTCTAAAATTTTATTTTCACTCACAATTAAGATCAATATATAGATTCTAAAAAAATATTTATCAAGTATAAAAATATTGAAGTATAGAGTTACGATTCAACCTTTAAAAAAAAAAAAAAAAAAAAAAAAAACCAGCACGGCAGCACATGCAATTTTAGAAAATAAAATAGTCCGTAATTGAGAAGAATGGGGTCTCTTTCACTTACTGATTTCCTCCCATTTTCGCAAGAACAAATTTTTTTGTTTAAAAGGACTCCCCAATTTCCCCCTCTTCTCTCTCAAGTTTCAACTGTCTCTCCGTGTTCAACTCCCAGAAAACACAACGAGAAAAAATTTAGAGAGAGAAAGTCACACGTATAGACGCATAGAACACCATTATTGACAGAGAAAGGGCACAAAGACAGAATCCACCAGTAAAGTTTCGATCTTTACAAACCCATTGCCAATTTGATTTTTCCGCAGACTTTCGATTTTTCCGCCTCTGTATTCGCTTATTTATTTGTTTATTCTTCTTCCTGGGATTGAGATCTTATTTTTAGTTCGGTTGGGATTTTTTTTGATTCTCGGCCGGAAGTGGGCGGACGGTTTAGAATTGTTTCGAGTTCGGGTTGTCGGAATCGAGTTTAGTTGTTTCCTGGGGAAGAAAAGGGTTTAAGATTAGTGATGTTGACCTTTACAGTAGGTTTGTGATGTAATATGGATGTTGTGGTAGAATTGGTGAAGATATACGCAGATATGTCGCTTTACATTGGTCGCGAGGCTTCTAAGGTTAGTCTCTTTTCGCTATTTTTTACTTCAAGAAACTTCTTAATCTCAAATTCTGGATTTTATTTTCTCTGGGGTTAGATTTTACCCCCTTAAAAAAAGAACTTTTCATTGATTCTGGTTTTTTTGCTTGTTGGGGGAGAGAAGCTTTGGAAGAGAGTTTGTGCAGAAACAGCAACAGAGATCAACCTTCTTTTCGAGAATTGGAAGTATATTCTTGGTGGTTTAATTTGTCAGGTTTGTACATTCTTCATCACTTTTGAACTATGTTTTTTTTCAAATTTACTGTGTACTCTACCTAGCCTTTTGGATTGGGAGGCCTGTGATTGGGCTAATATGAACTATTGTACTTCACAAGTTAATACTTTGGTTAAGTTATGTGAAAGCTAGTTTCCATTGATGCATACACCATTGACTTTATCAGGGTAAATCTACTCTGAAGTTCCATTCTTTTTTTTCTTTTTTTTTTTAAATATTTTATTTTTAATCTCATTAATTAAGCCTTGTAATACATATGTTATGTGCAAATGATTTGGTGGGGCACTAAGTTTTTTCTGGTAGCCTTCTTGCATTCTGGTTGAGTCAACACTTTATCCTCTATGCCAAGGGATGTTTGCATGAACAATCTGCTTATCGGCTCAAGTGTTGTGCTGAAACATTAAACCTAGAAGAGCATTAAGCATAATCTCTACCTATCTAACCATAGTTTGCTGTTTCTAATTTGCAGTGGTTAATGTGATGGTAGTTGAATTTCAATATATGTTAATAATTGTTTCTTTGATGGCTCATTTGTCTTTGATTTTTGTCCTGTTTTACTCCGATTTAGATTCATGTGATATTGTGATGTAAAATATGTGTTTGTTATTCTTTTTTCAGTACATTCATGGACTTGCCGCTCGAGGGGTTCATTACATTCATCGGCCAGGACCAACACTTCAGGATGCCGGGTTTTTCCTTCTTCCGGTTAGTTTTGCTTATTTTGTGTTTCTCATTACCCTCTATCTAGTGAAAATGTGAAAGTTGTATGCTTATGTCATGTTTGTTTCTGATGAAAAACTCCAGGAACTTGGCCAGGACAGAGCTTACGTCAGTGAGACAGTTTTCACCTTCATCTTTCTGTCTTTTGTCTTGGTAAGATTTTTTACTTTTTACCTATTTCTGTCATGTTATTAGCTATTGGACTTTCTCTTTACTATTTTGCTTTTCTTAAATTGTTGTCCTTCTAAATCAGTTGCCAGTACACTATTTTTTTGCACCATGTACTCTGTTTTAGTATTTTTCTCTTGTAACATGTTGTTTCTGTCAATGGTGCAGTGGACTTTCCATCCTTTCATTTTCAAGAACAAAAAGATCTACACTGTTCTAATATGGTGCAGGGTTCTGGCTTTCTTAGTCGTAAGTCCCCTAAATCTCTATGTACTCTTATACTCATATATCCACTAAAAGAAGGGTAAAAAGTGAATTCTTGGGGCAAAAGTGAATTCTTTGCTTTTGAAATGCCGTTTGATGTGGAAACTTATCACTCACCATTGAAGCATTCCCTAAAATGATACCTTATTTTTTTTTTCTAATTGTAAACTACTTAATTGTTTGGCACAGGCTTGTCAATTCCTTCGGATCATTACTTTCTACTCTACACAGCTTCCAGGTCCAAATTATCACTGTCGTGAGGTAAGAGACTTACTTGACTTTGTTTTTCATGCAAAGATGGCGTATGTTCTTAAACTAACTGGAAAGATTTCAGATAATGCAAATATTTGGTTTTATTCTTGTTTTTTAAATTATTAAGCATACTTTTTACACCAGAGAATTTGCTTGCAATATGTAGGGATCAAAGCTTGCCAGGCTGCCTCGTCCTGATAATCTCTTAGAGGTTTTATTAATAGGTAATGATTACGTGATTTATTTTAAATTTTCAATTTGACATTCTTTAAAATTGGAAGACTTATCGGTGTTTTTTAATGAAATTGCAGTTCCTCAGGGAGTGCTTTATGGCTGTGGAGACCTAATATTTTCATCTCATATGATATTCTCTCTTGTCTTTGTGCGGACATATTATAAATATGGCTCACAAAGGTGAACTTCTCATGCCTGTTCGAATGTGATTATTTTCTGTTTTAGCTACCTGGTTTGTCATTGCGAGCGAATAGTAGTCTCTTTACAATTCCTAGTTGTACATTTGAATTGATTGTTTTGTCAAATCTGCAGGTTCATAAAACAATGTGCCTGGTTAGCTGTTATCATTCAAAGCTTCTTGATCGTTGCATCTCGCAAACATTACACTGTAGATGTTGTTGTGGCATGGTGAGACATTATTCATCTGTGGTTTCGTTTTTTGTATGATCTGGTGTCTAAAACTCTGTACTTATCCGAATTGCATTCACAATGTTTTCTTTTTTGTAGGTACACGGTGAATTTGGTAGTGTTCTTTGTTGACAAAAAACTTCCAGAATTGCCTGACCGATCAGTAGCAGCATTCTTGCTTCCGATGTCCAAGGACAGCATGAGTAAAGACGAGAACCAGAAACTGTTGAATGGGAATTCCGGGGAAACTACAGAGAAGGTATCGAGATCGTATCCCGATCCCCCCTTTCATCATTGTATCTGATATTTGTTTCTCTATGCTATAACTTGTTATGACTTTGCCTCTCGAGTCTCAACATTCTTCTTCTTCTTCTTCTTCTTCTTCAGAGGCTAAGAACACAAATCAATGGCAAGATTGAGAACGGAAACACAGTGCATGTCGAAGCAGTGAAGAACGGTGCATAAATGGATATATAAGAACTGAACTCTGTCGACGAAGTGGTACTCCTATGCCAACTTACAACTCCCGATTGTGAACAGATTCTATTTATTTGACGAACCCTTTGGTCTGTAGGTTAGGATAGGAGTCAAGAGGGTTATGCCTTGTGATGTCCCATGGTTGAATCAAATCCATTCAAATGTAAACAACATTGTGTATCATGGTATTACGGTTTCTTTAATTAGTGCAATTATTTTGTTCTTTGTGTTCATCAGTTTTCTCAATCCCCCTCAAATCTGATCTGGAAAGACACCCATGTTAGTTGGTGTATTGTCTTCTGTTATTAGTTTTATAGCTCTGAATCTTTCCCAAACCTTTGTATTTAAAATGTTTAAGACACTACCTAACAGCACATGCCTCTTTCTTGAATATGGGGGCAGAAATTACATAATTAATGTAAGTCCCAACTCCCACATAACTGTTATGTCTGTTATTCAATTCACAAGATTTTGAATTTTTTTAGTTTTCTTTTTCAAGTGTCATACAACATCATTAAAATTTTCAAAATGAATATAGGGGAATCTTTGAATATAATGGAATCACCTCTAATTAATTTCTTGAACTTTGGGTCTCCTAGTGACTCCCATGTCTTCAGATTCTCATCCTGTTGCTAGAGCAAGAATTTCATGGTGACCTTTAAATCATTGATCGAACTAAATCCCGCAGACAAAGTGGAGAATATTGGTCTTTTAACGGGATATTTGTCTTTTGGGTTAAAAGGTTAAAGATTCGTTGATAAAATAATGGAGTACAGGCAAATTAAATGAAAGTTTATATATTTGTAATGTGAGAGTGGGGCAGATATTGAGCCCCACAGACAGTTTTGTGTTGATGATGATAAGGTAAGATGATAGTCATATTAAAATATTGATGAATGAGTTTGAAGAAATTAATGAGCAAAGGTCATATCAGCATGATTTGTTCTTTTATTCTCTTCACTGTCGTGTTCAACTTTCTTAGTTTGTCTGCAAAACATGGTGTGTTTACAGCTATTGTTAGTTGGTTGCCTATTTAATTTGCATGAGCAGTCACTCTGTATTCTCTCATATCACTTTCTCTGTGCATTTTTGTTGATTCTGTTCCTCGTGACAGCAAACTTGGCCCCATTCATTTAACATAAATCTGCTCATGTATAGTTGTCTCTAATCTGGACAAGCATTCTTCTTCTTGGTTCTTTTTTTTTTTTTTTTTTTTTTTTTTTTTTTTTTTTTTTTTTTTTTTAAGCCACAAAAAGCCAGAAAGAGAAAGCCATGAACATTATTCTCCTTTCTTCTTTTTCTTCTTCTGTTTTGATTAGTGGGGATTGTTAATAATGAATTAAGGATGACAATGAATCGAGTGTGTGATGAGGTTTTAATGTGATTCATCTTTCACAAGTCATTATCTATCACCATTTTTAATTCATTGAGATAATTTTTTTTTTTCACTCATTTATCACAAATGTGATTGATAGATGGTTCCCAATTTTAGATTAGGGGTCTACAAGTTTTGATGAAAATTAGTTAATTGAATGAACCAATATAATTCTGTTAATAGTTTTTAACTAAAAAATTTCTTTTTGGTGAATGATTTGATATTTTAAAGAAGAGTTAATTTCATTTTTTATCCAAGATTTATAGGTGTCGGTTCACTATTAGTCTTTCTTTTTCAATATATCCCATTTGGTCCTAGTATTAGTGTAGCATAAATATTTTTAGTCCCATGTCAACAAAACTATTTAAATGGCATTAAATACAATGACATTTTAGTCTATTCAATTCTAAGAGCAACCACATCTGTTTTAAATTTTATTGGGATTTTTTGTAGTGATATTAGGATAGAGAAGGAAGAGGGAAGGAGAAAAAAAAAACAAAAGCTAACATCTCCAAAAAAAAAAAAAAAGTACAGGGTTAATGCGCTCAGACGCTCAGTTGGCGCGTGGAGCCGTGGACTGCATGCACTCAGCTGGGCGCTGATGTGTGCGAAACACGCGTAAGGATATAGTATTTTCTCCCTTTCTCTCTCCAATGGAACCCACAAAAAAACATGTTATTGTAGAAAAAAAAATCACCATAAAAACCATGCTCTACATCAACAAAAAACTATCTTGAAATTTTTAATCTGACAAAAACCATTGGTGTGCTTAGGGGTGAGCAAAAAAAAACCGGACTGATCGAAAAACCAATGACCGATAACCGAACCGACTGAAAATTTTGATTTTCGGTCAGTTATCGGTTATGACCCTTAAAAAAATCGGTCATTTCAATTTTTCGATCGGTTATCGGTTTTGACCGGAAAAATAAAAAATAAAAACCGACCGAAAAATCGAGAAAGAAGCCCACACATTTTAATAAAATTTTAAGTTATGGTCTGTAGTTAGTAAATGTAAATCCATCTAATTAAATTAAACTAAACCAGTAAAACATGAAGCTTGTGTCATTTGTTTTAGTAAAAACATACACAGTACAACATCTAATTAAATTAAACTAAACCAGTAAAGCATGAAGTTATTAAAATGTGTATGTTTTTAGTAAAACAAATGACACAAGCTTCATGCTTTACTGGTTTAGTTTAATTTAATTAGATGAATTTACATTTACTAACTACAAACCATAACTTAAAATTTTATTAAAATGTGTGGGCTTCTTCCTCGATTTTTCAGTCGATATTTTTTTTTTCCCGTTCAAAACCGATAACCGACCGAAAAATCAAAATGACCGATTTTTTAAAGGGTCATAACCGATAACCGACCAAAAATCGAAAATTTTGATCGGTTATTGATCGGCCCGATTTTTTTTGCTCACCCCTATCATCAGTCCATCACACCATAGAGTCCAATACTTACACAAGTTCATAAACCAAATATTGAAAGTCCAAACTCCAAAAGACATAAGTACATGACTAATAAGTTCATAAATCCATAAGCCCATTACATCATTCAAACATTCCAACATTCCAACATTCACATCTCTTTCCCCCTCTTCATTTCCATCATTATCATCAATAAGATTTACAACATTTGAATCTTCACAATACAAATTTGATGTTGAACTTGAATTTTCTTCAGTATTTACATAAAAATTCATCACAAAAGATAGTTAAAAATTAAATTACAATACACCAAAATATCAACTAACTAAAATATAATTCAATATTTCATTATTTTGTAAACAAACTTAGTAACTTAATTACCAATAGCATAACCATGCAACCAATTTCTAGTGCAAATAAGAGCTTGCACTTTTTTAGGCAGAGTGCAACTCCTATACTTGGTGAGCACACGAGCACCAATAGAGAATGTCAACTCTGATGCAATAGTGGTAATTGGAATAGCCAAAACATCTCGTGCCATCAATGCAAGTGCAGAATATCGATCTATATTCATACGTTCTTTCAAATAATCCAAGATATTCAAATCCGCATAGTATGCATATTCAAGTTTTGACTCCTCCAAATAAATATCCAATTCTAACTTTTCTATAGTCTTAACACTTTGACTATCATACTTTTTTAATTGCTTACATTAGTTAGAAATTAAAATTTAAAACATTAAACATGTTATCACAATCACAAATTCACATATAGAAAATATATATAGATTGAAGCGTTCGAATGAACATAGAATACTTACTTCAAATGTTCTTTGTACTTCAGAAATTTGCCTTTTTGGTTGGTTTATATTATTAATAATGAAAATTAATTTTTTTTTTATAGCTTTGTAGCTAATTGCCGTTGGAGCTGAGGCTTTAAATGCTTCTTCATTATTGGAGAATGACTGAGCAGTGAACATAGCAGTTAAGCTCCTTTGCTGTTAGGGTAGTTAAGGCCTCAAGGTCTTCCTTGTCTTTACACCTAAGTAGTCAGTTACAACCGTGCTGTGTATATAAACCTTTAGCATCTTTCTGTTTTGGTAATCATCTGTATCTTTCCATACTCAGTAAATGAAAGTTCGTTAGCCTTCTTTCTTCTTCTACTCGTTCTGCTCGTGAAACTCGTCATGGTATCAGAGCCAAGGCGTAGTTCTTACGCCGCCGCCGTCTCCGGCGTCGGAGACACGATCCCAGGAACGCGAACAGCAACCCCTGTAACGACTCCGATCACGCGTTCTCCGATACGCAATCCAGTTCGGAATAGCCAAGAAAGGATTCCGCAGCGGAATTCACAGCGAAACTTCAACACAGAAGAATTAGAGGATCCGTTGTTTCTCAGCTCAAGCGACAGTCCGTCGTTAGTCCTTGTAACTCCGCCGCTAACAGGGAGTTCAAACTACGGAACTTGGTCGAGATCAATGCGAATCGCATTAGAGGTCAAAAATAAGTGGACCTTAATCAATGGAAGCATACCGGCTCCTGAGATGGATCAACCGGACTATCCTGCGTGGAGGAGATGCAACCTGATGATTTGCGCTTGGATCTTCAAATCGGTGCATCCTTCCATCGCGCAGAGTCTCATGCACTTCGATAGAGGAGAAGACGTTTGGGAGGATCTAAGCAGGCGATTCTCTCAAGAAGATGCTCAGCGCATCTCGGTCCTGCAGAATGAAATGTTCAACTTGAAGCAGGGCAATCTGACAGTGAATGAATACTACACTAGATGCCGAACTCTATGGGAGGAGATGAATATTTTAAGACCTCCGCCTATGTGCAAGTGCAATCCGAAGCCCAGGTGTTCATGCGATCTCATGGCGCAAATCCTCAAGGAGAGGGACACAGATCAGGTAATCAGATTTTTGCAAGGGTTAAATGATGATTACAATAATCTGAAATCGAATGTGTTGGTCATGGATCCAATACCAGGGGTGTATAAGGTGTTTGTGATGGCTGAGAAGGTTGAGAGGCAGATTAACCTCACAAATTTGAACTTAACTCATCTGGATATTAACCATTCTAATGCTGTTAATGCTGTTCAAGTTCCTATGATGGATGAGAATGTTTCAGCTGCTGTTAACTCCTACAATGGGAGGCGATTTAACACTACGAAAGCAAAATGTACACATTGTGGAATGACCGGTCACACGGTGGATAGATGCTACAAGAAGCATGGCTATCCACCTGGTTGGGTTCCCGGTTTCAAAGCCAAAGGGAAACAGCAGCAGCTCACCACCAGCACTGATCTAGGGATTACTCCTGAACAGTTACAGAAATTGCTATCACTGATTCCTGGTGCCAGCAGAACTCAGCCCATAGCTTCATCCAGTTCTGGCACTACAGCTGCTGTGGCTTTGACCCCTATTTTTGAGGAGCAACCAGATGAAGGCAAGTATTCTGTGAACTTCCTTTTCTTAAGTACTTCAACATGGATTCTTGACTCAGGGGCTACAAACCACATTATATGCTCTTTGGATTTCTTGACTAATCATCACAGTGTTCAAGGTGTCAAGGTGAACTTACCCACTGGTCAAAACATTGATGTCAAACACATTGGTGATGTGAAACTTGATAACAATTTATGGTTGAAAGAGGCACTGCATATCCCCTCTTTCAAGTTCAATATCATATCCGTAAGTAGATTGGTACAAGATACGGGTTACAAACTGATTTTCTCACCCACACAATGTTTGATTCAGGGGGATCATGGGCTGATAGCTGGTATAGCTAAGGAGGAAAGAGGGCTGTATATACTCAAGGAGTCTTCACACTATCCTAATAGTTGCTGTGCTGTGCAGAGTATTAGCTTGGAAACTTGGCATCAAAGGCTTGGCCATTTTCCTGCCAATAAATTGTATATGTTCAAAGATGTTAATGTCCCTAGCTATAGACATTTGGTTTGTGATGTATGCCATTATGCAAAACAGAAGCGTTCTCCTTTCCCACTAAGTGTTAGCTGCTCGAATGCTATTTTCGATTTAGTGCATCTTGATATATGGGGTCCTTTCCCGGTTTGTTCTTTAAAAGGAGAGTTCTATTTCCTAACCATAGTTGATGATCATTCACGTTTCACATGGGTTCATATGATGAAAAACAAAGGAGAAACAAGGCAGTTCATTAGAAATTTTCATGAATATGTACTCACTCAATTTGGAATCCGAATTAAAGTCTTTCGCAGTGATAACGGTTGTGAATTTAAAATGAGTGATTTCTTTGCAGAAAAAGGAATCATCCACCAGACATCGTGTGTCAATACACCTCAGCAGAATGCCATTGTAGAACGGAAACATCAGCACATCTTAAATGTTGCCCGTTCTCTCCGATTTCAAGCTCATCTTCCGTTGGATTTCTGGGGGCACTGCATTATGCATGCAGTCTTTCTTATAAATCGAACACCATCCCCTGTTATTAATAATTCCAGTCCTTTTCAACGGCTTTATGGACACATTCCAGATCTTGAAAGCATCAGGGTATTCGGTTGCTTGTGCTATGCTGCCACACTTTCAAATAACAGACATAAGATGGCACCTCGAGGTCGAAAGGGCATTTTCATTGGTATTCCTGCTGGCACGAAAGGATATATTATCTATGACTTACATGATGGTTCCATTTTTGTGTCCAGGGATGTTGAGTTTCATGAAGATCAATTCCCTATGGCTGTCGATAACTTTGAGCATATCACAGGGGTCCCCTCTGATCCTTCCCTCCCAAATATTCCTACATCTATGGAAATAGAAGCTCATGTACAGCCAGCACCAACACCTTCTAGCCTCGATCAGTCACAGCCGAGCCCCCTAATCCATACACCTCAGCCCAGTATGGACAATACTCCTCCAACAGACTGCAATGATGGTCAGTTGATAGCAGATGATCCTCCCGGCAGTGCTAATGAGAGTGTTGCGACTAATCCTTCTGAACACACATATCACAGCCCCTCTGTCCAGCCCAGGCGTTCTGACAGAGTTCGCCGTGTTCCCTCCAAGCTGCGTGATTATTATTGTGACACTGCCATCACAGAAGGTTCATCTCCCCATATTCTTTCGAAGGTTATTTCATGTGATAGTTTATCTACGCCTCACATGGTGTTTTCTATGGCTGTAACGTCTGTTGATGAGCCGAAATCCTACAACCAAGCCATTAAGCATCCCTGTTGGAAAGAAGCAATGGCTGCTGAAATTAAAGCCCTGCAGGATAACCAAACTTGGGAATTGACTGATCTGCCACTTGGGAAGACACCGATAGGGTGTAAGTGGGTGTTCAAGGTGAAACTAAGAGCTGATGGCTCCATTGAACGACATAAGGCGAGATTAGTTGCGAAAGGGTACACGCAACAGCTTGGAATAGACTACATCGAAACTTTTTCTCCCGTCGCCAGAATTACTACCATCAGAACTTTCCTAGCCATGGCTACCTCTCAGGCATGGCATATCCATCAATTAGACATCAACAACGCTTTTCTTCATGGAGACTTAAACGAGGATGTTTATATGGTTCTTCCTCCTGGATTTCAGGGAGATAAACCGGGGCAAGTATGCAAGCTTCTTCGGTCTCTCTATGGACTGAAGCAGGCGAGTCGACAATGGAATGCCAAGCTTAGCTCAGCCCTCATTGATGAAGGTTTCAAACAGTCGCCGGCAGATCCGTCTCTGTTTACGAGAGGTTGTGATTCACACTTCATTGCCATCCTAGTATATGTGGATGACATATTAGTCTCCAGTCCCAACTTGCAGCTCATACAAGACCTAAAATCATTCCTTGACAACACCTTTAAGATCAAAGATCTCGGCACCTTGGGCTATTTTCTGGGAATCGAAGCACACATGAGTGATAGCGGACTGAATCTGTGCCAACGCAAGTATGCGTTAGATATTCTCACTGAATCTGGTTTCATCAATTCTAAACCGGTGAATACGCCAATGGTTCCCGGTCATCAGTTGAGCAGGGATGGTGGCACCATTCTCCCCGACACTAGTAATTACAGGCGGCTCGTGGGAAGATTGCTATACTTAACCGCAACACGCCCTGACATTTCCTTCGCGGTTCAACAATTAAGCCAGTATGTTGGTTCCCCAACAGATCAACACCTCGTCGCAGCTCATAGAGTACTCCGGTATATCAAAAAGGCACCGGGACAAGGATTATTCTATCCTAAGCATACTGCCATGCACCTCAATGTCTTCTCCGACTCAGACTGGGCAGCTTGCATGGAATCTCGCAGATCTGTCACTGGATTCTGTATCTTCCTCGGCTCTGCCCTCATATCATGGAGATCGAAAAAGCAAGTGACTGTTTCACGGTCGTCCTCCGAAGCTGAATACCGTGCCCTTGCAGCCACTGTTTGTGAGGTTCAGTGGCTCACCTCCTTGCTAAATGATCTCCAGATGCAGCAACTGAAGCCAGCTACAATCTTTTGTGATAACAAGTCCGCAATAGCTATAGCCGAGAACCACGTTTTTCATGAAAGAACGAAGCACATCGATATTGATTGTCACCTTGTCCGTGAAAAGGTTAGCCAAGGCCTTGTTAAACTCCTTGCAGTTCCAACTTCAAGCCAAGTAGCTGACGGTTTTACCAAACCTCTTCCAACAGCTATGTTTCAGACTTTCACTTCTAAACTGGGCACACAAGACATGCATGCCCCAGTTTACGGGGGGGTATTGGAGAATGACTGAGCAGTGAACATAGCAGTTAAGCTCCTTTGCTGTTAGGGTAGTTAAGGCCTCAAGGTCTTCCTTGTCTTTACACCTAAGTAGTCAGTTACAACCGTGCTGTGTATATAAACCTTTAGCATCTTTCTGTTTTGGTAATCATCTGTATCTTTCCATACTCAGTAAATGAAAGTTCGTTAGCCTTCTTTCTTCTTCTACTCGTTCTGCTCGTGAAACTCGTCATTCATCGAGTTCTTTGAAATATTGTACTCCATAGTTGTGACATTGCACTAGCATTTCATAATTTGTTTGAGGTGACATTGTACCCCTAGATGCTCTATGTTCTACCACTTTGCATTTTATATTTTTATATGTAAGTTATTTTTAAAATTTTTAAAAAATTATACATGTTGATGTATCACATTAAAAGATTATGATACATGATATATCACATTATAAATGATGAACTGTGCTAGCTACACTACCCTACTAAAATCAGTGCCTAATAATATGATATTATTATGTAGATTTTTTTAATCTCTTGTTGCATTTAATTACCAAGTATAATTTTTAAAATAAAAAAAAAGTAAGTCAGATTTTTTGTCCTATAATTCTTCATTTTCAATTGTAGTTGATGTGGTTCCTTAATTATTATTGATCATGCTGTAAGTATAATCAATCTAGTTCCTCAGTATCAATTTCATTTCAAAAAAAATTGATGATTGATTTGCAATATGATAAATGATTGAAGGACCATATTAACTAAAATTTGAAATAAGTGTCTAAATTATATAATAGATAATAATTCATTAACCAAAAGTGTGATAATCTAGACAAAATTTTTCTTGTTTAATGTTTAATATATATGACATGGCAATACCTTGTTATAATTTAGGTGGTAATTAATTGTTAGTATGGGAGATTTTTAATAGAGAAATAGCACCAACTACATGGTAGTATGATAGCAAAATTGAAAAAATATTATAAAACATATACTATATAAATAATGGTGAGTGTCAAAAAAAAATACCAATAATTTTTTTTAATGAGGTTAATATTTATCTTTGGTTTTATCAAAATTAATAACAACAACAACATCAACATTAATCAACGTTTTAAGGCAAAAACTTGGATGAGACCGTCTCACGGATATATCTGTGAGACGGGTCGGGGTCAATGTGAAATGTAATACTTATACTAGCAAATGCAATACTAAATCATGAATAAAGTATTACATTTCATCTTGACCCGACCCGTCTAACGGATAAAGATCTGTGAGACGGTCTCACACAAGTGTGACCCACATTTTAAATATAAATATTGAATTAAGGAAAAATCACACCTATAACCACGCATTTGAAATGGTAACGGAGATGCGGCCATCACACTATATGGTAGTTGACATAGATACTACATTGTAAAAAATCATGAGTATTTCAAAAATAAGAAAGAAAGAAGGAAAAAATCACACTTTTTGTTCCTCCAATATTTTTGAATTATAAATCTAGTTATTCCCTTTAATTTTTGTCAAATTTAATAATTTGTAATTGTTAAATAAGTTATCAATTCATCTCCACAACTAATCTAGACAGTAAACTTCATTTGTACTTAGAATTTTATGATAACATTATATCTTCAAATATTTTCTTCTAACACCTAATGAAGTTTGATGCCTATAAGTTAATTGATAAAATAAATTTACAATGCATTTAACAATTAAATTGCTAAATTTATAAAAATTGAAAGAAAGAAAAAACTTAACTTTATAATGAATTAAAGAATGTATAGTAGATTAGTAGGATGAAGGATATAAGTGAGATTATGAAATGAGTTTAAAGATTAATCTGGCATGGCATGCTCTCATTTCATTATTGTAATATGCTTTAGTGGGAGAAGCGAAGAGGGGTCCTTTTGACACCCAAATGCTCATACAAATAATTACGCCATTCTGATCTTGTGCTATACAATAGTGATGTGAATCATTCTATCAGATTTGCCCTAAACCTTTTACTGTTAATCGAATCTTAATCAACGTGCTAAAGCAGATAGATGCATGTCTACACTACAATTTTTTTTTTTTTTTTTTTTTTGGGTAAAGTATGGTTGCTTTTATATATACTAAATGACCTAAAATTAATCAACTTTATCATCGAACTAATAAGACATTATCCATGATTCACGGTCTTGAGTTCAATGTGCTGACTTCCTAGCTAATTATGGTTAGACTAACAATTATCATATTTAGACTGATCTCCATTTGCATTAGGTTGGCATAATTAAGGGCCAAAGTACTGGCTGCTGGGCTATATTGATTCTTTCGTACAAGAAAGGGTTTCGAACTCTTAATTGTTTTTAAGAAATGAGAATACACAATTACTCATTTCAACCAAGCTGGTTTGATTCACTTTGTATTCGATTATTTTTTATTTTTTTTTTAATAACAACTGTTGGGATAGATCCATTCACATTGTGAGCCCAATTTATGCCCAAAAAACGAGGATGATTACTAAGAATCTAAAAAATGTCAAATTAATTGTTAAAAACTTAATTATTGTGTCGAAGTAATTGATACCATGCATATTATTCTATCATGAATAACTATTATTTTATTATGAATAATTATAAAGGCACCATAAAAGACTATGAATAAACTACCCTTCATTCACTATAAAAGGCTATGAGTGCACACAAAAAGAGCTTTTTAACAATACAATTCACTATTGTTAAAAAGTGTAAATATTTAAACATTAGTGCACATCAATATATTCTTTTAATGTGGGGCATGTATTTCTCTAAAATAATTTTTTACTATTATTTTTAAACTTTATAAGTATATTTTAAAAATTAATTTTTCATTCACCTATTAATTATTCTGAACATATAAATATATAAAATTTATCTCTACCAAAAGTCAAATTCACTTCAATCCTATCAAAATAGTTAATGGAGCCTATTCAAAATAGATTAGTACGTCTTTGTGTTAAATGAATCCTTAAGAAACCATTGAATCATCTGCGCTAAGATTAGATAGCTTTAAACAGACCATAAAACGTAATTTATAAGAAATATAACACATACATAACATAAGGACTTCTATAAATATGTTGCATATCTTTAATAAATTAGATTAATATTAAATTTTCCTATTAAATGACATAGTTCAGTGAGTTATTTTCACTTTTGGTCCCACGAGTATGGGACCATTTTCACATTTGGTTATCGACTATTAAAATTTTTAGATTTGCTCTTATTATTTTTAAATCATTGTCACATTTGGTCCCTGACTATTAAAATTTATAGATTTAGTCCCATAATTTTTAAATTCTTACCACATTTGGTCCATCCCAACTATTAAAATTTCTAGATTTGGTCTTATATGACTGTTAACTCGTTGCCACATTGATTCATCCAACCTAAATTTTAGTTATCGGTGATAAACTTTAAGTGAATTGTCTTATGGGTAAAATTATTCTTTTTCTAATGCTTTGTTCTTGAGGTTTTCTTTTCCTCCCAAAACCACTTTCTTCATTTTTTCCCCCAATGGGACTAAATAAAGATATAACCTACATATTTTATCAACTTTATAAGTTAATATATATATGATGTTGAATTAAGATATTATGATTACATAATACAAATATTATATACAAACTTCAATAATGTTAACATCTAAGTTAAACAAATTAAAATTATATTACAAATTTAAATTTACAAACACTGAATATTTTTTTACAAATGTACAAATTATTTAAGTAGAAGGGATATTAGTTGTTAATTCTTGGATCAGAAAATCACCCTACCAAATTTGAAAATTTTAATAGTTGGGGACCAAATGTGACAAATATTTAAAAATTGTAATTGTGTACCAAATTTACAAATTTCAATAGTTGAGGATCAAATGTGGAATGATCTCATACTCATGGGATCAAAAAGTGAAAATAACTCATGATAACATATTCTCTTCCATGCATCATAGGGTAAAACACTAATTAAAAAATGAAAGGTACAATGTAACAAATATGTTTATGCAATAATAATTAATTGGCTTTTTATGTATTTAATTAATAAATAGTTTATTTTTTAAGGCTAAGTGAGTTGATCAAGTTACATGTAGTCAATTCAATAAATAATAAAAATTTTATTTTCACCTTAATTAAGAGGTAAACTGTAAACATTAAAAAGATTTAAGATAAAATCATGAGACAAACATGGCAGTTTTCTTCTGTTGTATGATTGCTATGTGTTAAAGAAAATTTCTAAATTGAACTGTACTATATGTTTATTATTAGTTAGAAGAAATCAAAGAATAAAAATTTAAACTTGTCAATTTGGACTAAATATAAATTTAAAATTCAAAACTTTTTGGTCTTTAATATGATTTTTATTGTTTTGAATTTATGCTTAGCCTATTCTGGGTTCTGCCAAAGTGGCAAGTGTATGAATGATTCAAAACATTTAATTCAAATACCGACTATGCTCACCTTTTCTAATATAACACTATTGATAATTTGATTTATTTTGCCTTTAAATTTAGTAGTTATAAGTTTGTAATTCAACTTTAAGAATTCATCACCATTCTTTTATAGAGATTAGTGGGTAAGAAAAATCGTGAGATGTGTCTGTGAACTACCCTACATGCCCTAATTGTACATTAGCACTCACAAGTCACAACAAAGCAAAATATATACCTCTGATAGGGAATAACCCTCGGACGTATGGCTATATATTCGCTTGGTATGTATTTCGTATACCCCGAGGGACACTTCCCGATCTTAACTAATCCCATACGAGTCTAACCCGACCCTAGTTGAGATTGGGTTTCGTCCTTTTTAAGATTACTAGTTATTATGTAGTGTACCCTAAGCTCGGTTTCGACCTTAACGCTCGAACCAGATATCTCTAGCAGAATGACAAATAATACCTCTGATGTTGCTATGCCCGACCGTGTCGTAATTAGATTTGTCGGGAATCATCACCCACGTGGACCTATAGTACGTAGAACATGTGGTGGGCATGCCGAACCCCCGACCTGTGCTCCCTTCTGACCTCTATAAATAGCGCACATTTAATGCCTGTTGGAGGGACTTTTGAACCTTTTTACTAACAATACTTTTTAGCTCGAGAACCTTTGACCCACTATCTATGTTGCCCAAGCTCACGGGCTTTGTTGTAGAGTATATTTAGACGAATTTAAAGACCTGAATGTATTTACCACATCAACCTCTTTTTTTTTTTTGGTTGTTGATAGGATTTGAACCCTGTGCCATACAACAATTAACAAAGCGAAGTCTCTCAATTTATTTTGGATTCGTTTTATTTATGTTAAATTTAAAAGCTAAAACGCAAACGTGCCACCATAAATGCTTCTCTATGTAGGTTCATTAAGTCACTGCAATGTCTATAACATTTCCTTACCTCTAATTAACTTAGAATTTCTCCTAAATTTTACATCTTTCATTTACATAGTAAGGATTATTCAAACTTGTCAACATTAATACTTCAAACAACCAAAGTATATTTAAAAAAAAAAAATTGATATAAAAATATTACAATTAACGGTATTTCTTTACTAATAATTTTGATCAAGAAAATAAATATATACATGTTTACCTTCAATATTATTTATTTAATCATAATATAATATTTATAATAAATTAATTTAATTATAAAAAATTAATTATAAATATAGCTTAGCATGGAGATTGCAGTAGTAAATTATTTTTCAATACAACATAATTAATTAGTGCGGAACAATTTAAATCATTTTCCGTTTGAATAAAGTATGGTTACGGCTATAGTGACAGTTAGGCCTAGTCAAATAATCCACCCCATACAATAAACAGACAACGACTTAGACGAAGTCTCAAATAATCTAGAATCGCAATATTCATGTCAATTTTACATTAACCTATCAATTGTTAGATTTATTATTTGAACGTTAAAACAATTTTTTTTGTCAGTTTATTTTATATCAAATGTTTATATCGTTTAAATTTGACTTTTGCTGTATTTTAATAGAATTTTTATATTGTTTTTTTTAAATAGAATTTTTATATAATTTTTAAAAATGCTAAAGAACTTATGGTCAAACGTAACTCTCCTAAATGAAAGATCAATTGTAATGAAAATATGATACTTTGTGCTTTAATAGGTAAAAAATGTATGTATAAAAAAAATACTATATTATAACAAATTTCGTACTATGTTAATTATAAAAATCATAAAAATTGAACATATGGATAAATCCTGATTCAGGTCTCAATCATGGTTTCCTGTCTGAATTTTCATCTCTTTATTACAAAGTCTTAATGAAACCTTTACCAAGCAAACAAATCCCACGGCATAATTTCTTGATTTTCTTCAATTAACAAATACCCTTTTTTTGACCTTGACCACTCTTTATTCAACTTTCATCATCCTTTATCCTTATTTTGCCGTCTAACAACTCCCCCTACTGTTTTTAATTTCATCCTTACATTACAAGTCATACATATATCATTACATTTTGACCCATCGTTTACACGTGATCTTTCTAATGCATTTCATTTCTCTTGTAGTTTAAGAACTGTTACACAATATTAAGTGTACTTAATAAACACCCTTATATAGTGATTGCAATATTTTTATTTTCTTTAAATTTGAGTAAATATAAGTCGAAATTTATCATTACACAAGGTTACAAGTTTGACTCTCAGTAAGAGCTGTTGACCTTCTTGGTTTGACAGGGTCAACTATGAATAATCTGGACTAATTTATCTTTTTGTGATCCTCTGGAGAATCGTAATATACAAAAGTTATTCCGTGCTCACCTTCAGATGATGAATGCTAAGTTTTTTTCTTAATGTTTTTCAAAAAAAAAAGTTTTTTTTCTTAATTTAAACAAAAAATTATTGAAATAAGGGATGTCATGAGATGGAGGGAGAGAAGAAGAAACAGTAAGGAGCAGAATGATGGGAAAGTTGAAACGTAGTACAAAGGCAACACAAAAGCCGAGACCAGCCAAAAGGAACAAAGCCCCAACCTCATAGCAACACATCACAACACAATTGTACTCTTAAAGACAGCAAAACAGAAAGATCATAGTACTACTGATATATATATATATTTATACATATACAATAATACTACCATACATACATCTCTTTTGTGCTGCATGCTCTTGAAAGGGGCTACACAGACACAATCAAAATCAAGAAAAAAAGGAAAAAGAATTCCTTAAAAAAGTGTCGTTCCTTTGGATCCACAGCCAGAAGTGGTACCACCTGTTGTTCGCTCCACAGAAACAGCTATAATTCCCCCTTTGTTTCCTTCCCCATTCCTCACAAAACTTCAAGAATCAAACCCACTGTTTTGGTTCCAGAGAGTAATGTCACCGACAGTATAGATACATTACATACACACAAACATCTAACCTTAATTTTCCTGAAATTCACCGGAAAGAATGGGTGCCCGTTGCTCAAAATTCTCTTTTTGTTGGTGGCACTCCCACCTCAAGCCTTCCCTTCTAGACTCCTCTGATCTTGGTACATGCATATATGTGTATATATCTTCGTTTTTAATGTGTATTCACGTGAATGAGCTGATTGAGATTGATTTTGTTGCAGAGAATGGGGAGAAAAACGCGTTTCCGCCCTTTACTCAGTTCAAATTAGAGGAGCTTAAAGCCGCCACTAATGGGTTTTCTTCAGAGACCATTGTGTCTGAGCACGGAGAGAAAGCGCCAAACGTGGTTTACAAAGGGAAGCTCAACGATGGCCGATGGGTCGCCGTTAAACGCTTCAATAAATCTGCTTGGCCTGATTCTCGTCAATTCATGGTTAGCATAATACACACACACAAAAAAAAAAAAAAAATCAGTTTTTTAACTTTATATTGGGAGTTGGGAGGTTTTTTTGTTATTGATGTTTGTGTGTTTGTGGACATTTTAATGGCTAGGATGAGGCTAAGGCTGTGGGGAGTCTAAGGAGTGAGAGATTGGCAAATCTGATAGGGTGTTGCTATGAAGAGGAAGAGAGATTGCTGGTGGCAGAGTTTATGCCCAATGAGACTCTTGCAAAGCATTTATTTCACTGTGAGTTTTTCTCTTTTGTTTAGTGGTAATGTAGATTATATGAATTGTCTTGTGAATCCTTCATCCTTGTTAGATATAATAACCTGTTCTATGTGATGGGTTTAGGTTGTAGTATAGATCATGGAAAGATCCCATTGCTATTCTTATCTTAATTGGCATATCTATGTGACGGTAATAATCTTACCGGGAAGTAGTTATGTGTAAGTAAACACAAGTAGTATTGCCGATTAGTTCTTAGTACAAGTTTTTGTGTGTCCCCTGCCTGTTACATGGGCCTAGTATTTATATTAGGCAATGGCTAATAAGTACAACAGCCTTTTAATAATTGCAGCGCCCTCCTTCATAAATATGATGACCCTCCATAATTGTTGCTCCTTAATGAGTAGAATGACCCTACATTAAGTGCCTAGGTGACCATTGTGTTTGGTTGCCTTTATTGCTCTAGTCTCGGGTCCGGGTTGGGTCTAATAACTTATCCAATTATCCTGTTACTATGATCTGATATAAGTGTTGTATCATATGGTATAGGGGAGAACCAGCCAATGAAATGGGCTATGAGGTTGCGGGTGGCGCTTTACTTGGCTCAAGCTTTGGAGTACTGCAGTGGTAAGGGTAGGGCGTTGTATCACGACCTCAACGCTTACAGAGTCTTGTTTGATCAGGTGAAATTGGTTGCGCCTCGTTGTTACCTTAATTTGAAATTGTTGGTAGTTTGCAGCTCTCATCTTGGTTGGTTTTCTACAGGACGGTAATCCTAGGCTGTCTTGCTTTGGTCTGATGAAGAACAGTAGAGATGGAAAAAGTTATAGTACAAACTTGGCTTTCACTCCTCCAGAGTATTTGAGAACAGGTAGTTATTTATGATTATCTCTCAATCATTAAGCATGTTTTGGTTTACTTTTCCATATTAGGAGTTCTTGAAACTTGAAGATGACGATTTGCTGTTTTACCTTACCTATAATCAGACGTAACTGGTAATAAAATCTATGATTTGCAGGAAGAGTGACACCCGAAAGTGTAGTTTACAGCTTCGGGACTGTGCTGCTGGATCTTCTGAGTGGAAAGCATATTCCTCCGAGCCATGTAAACTTTTAACTTCGAACATATTAAGTGAAGATTCACACATTGCTTCAATTGTTTGAGAAACCATAGCCCGAGGTTTATTGTTTCTCTTTACCCCGTTCAGGCACTTGATTTAATTCGTGGCAAGAATTTCCTGATGCTCATGGATTCTTGTTTGGAGGGTCATTTTTCTAACGATGATGGAACCGAGCTTGTCCGGTTGGCCACGCGTTGTTTGCAATATGAAGCACGCGAGAGGCCTAATGCAAAATCTCTTGTCAGTTCCCTTTTGCCTCTCCAAAAAGAAACAGAGGTATGAACATGCTAGGTGGATTATATCCCTTTAATTAGGCTTATTTGATCACAACTATCCTCACATTAGTGTTTGGTCCTATCCTGGATAAAAATCTATCCTTATCAACATTTTCACAGTTCTAATTATAATGTTAGCTCCTTGGTAATGCTATATTTGGAATTCATGTACTACCAGGTGCCATCGTTTACTTTATTGGGCATTCCCGATGAAATTGCCACCCCGACAGAACCATTGTTGTTGACTCCAATGGGAGAAGCATGTCTGAGAACGGATCTGACTGCACTTCATGAAATACTCGAAAAGACTGGGTACAAGGACGACGAAGGAATTGCCAATGAGGTTTGTCCCTTTCTTGCTCACAAAAGTTTGCAGTCTTTTCTTTCCTAGCTCGCGTAATGCTAGGAGAGAAAAGTTAAATGCAATCGATTCATCTACATAATGCTGCATTTGTTGATAAATGTGGTGCAGCTATCTTTCCAAATGTGGACGAATCAGATGCAGGATACCTTGAATTCTAAGAAGCAAGGCGATACTGCTTTCCGTGCCAAGGATTTCACTGCCGCCATTGATTGTTATTCACAGGTATGTTCATTTAATGGCCAATTCTCTCTGCATAGGCTTGCTTTGGAACTGCTTGAGGGCTGAGGGGCTTGAATTACTTGCCCACATTAGGCAAAATCCCTTGCCCGGGGCCTCCACACCTCCGCCCGACAGGATTTGTGGAGGTAGTAAATTACGGTGACTCAGTAGCTCATTAGGTAGAAGGACTAGTGCCTGGTGGGGCCCACACTGCCGCCTGCCAAGGCTCGATCATGCGTCCTTACTCACAGTCAACTAGAAACCAACTGAGTTACCCGAATAGGGGCTTGAATTATTGTAACATAAGAAGAATGAAGATGTCCGAGGCTAAGTAACATGTTTTCTTTGTGTAGTTCATCGAGGGGGGGACGATGGTGTCGCCCACGGTCTACGCTAGGCGGTGCTTGTCCTATCTGATGATGGACATGGCGCAAGAAGCTCTAGGGGACACGGAGAAAGCGCAGTTGGTGTCGCCTGACTGGCACACAGCCTTCTATCTTCAGGCAGTTGCATTCTTCAGTCTGGGGATGGAGAATGATGCCCAGGAAGCTCTGAAGGAAGCCACTCGTTTGGAGGCTGAAAGGAACACAGTTTGAAAGTGTATAGATATGTGCTTTTTTTGTTGAGTTTTATCATCTTATGATTTTATTGTATTTATTGGTGTATCCTCTTTTGCAACATCCAAGGATTTTCACAACATTTTGATGTTGATGTCAATATTTAGCAAGTATTTTATAGAAGTCATGTTGCTTTCCCTCAACTTAGTGAGAGTATAATGTTATTTTGTACACCTACCTAGTATTCTATCACTATGGAACTAATATGAATTTACTTGAATTATGCCCTCACAATTTGACTCTTACTCAGTGACGGAGAAATTCACAACCACAATGAGATAAATTAGCTTAGGTGACCAGTTCAAACCAAGTAAAAGAAATTGTCTTTCTGATATAAATTAAACAAATAAAGTTGCATTAAACATTACTTGATCAATACAATAAAAAAGAAAATGAATTCAAATAACATTATAATAAACGGGTTTTCCATTAATGGCAATATAATAAAAAAAAATTCAAAGGGACCACTCAAAAGCACTAGAGTGACTAGACCTTGTTAAAGACCTTATAGTTCAGTGGCATAGTCGTGAATTTACAACATGGCAAGCCGGATACACTCTCATGGGATAAATCTAAATTCCTAAATGAGGGGCAAAACAACATTGCAAGACAATATTAACACTATATCTTCCCATGCTTATATGTTGGTTGCAAGACATTCTTATCCTAATCTGTATAGGAAAACAAATCTTTATGGTTTCACAACCTTTTACTTCATTTCTGCCTACCTAAGATGGAATGTTAAAGTGGAAGAGCCAGGAGATGACAAAGGCAAATACCATACAGGCCAAGAGGAAATTCAGGAACCAGTGTCCATTTAGGCAATTCCGAGTCTCAGGAGCCGAGGATGTTGGTACTGCTAACACAGCATTCGTTGCCAAATCGTTAGTCTCAATTGTTGGCTGCGCTGGCTCTACATCGTTTGGACCGACCAGATTGCGTACTATTGAATTGCAAATTTCACACACCCTGAAAGCGATAACGATATCAGAAAACAAAGGACCATGACTGAATGACTCAAACTAATTTGGCACAGAAATATTTCTTGCCAAATCGTTAGTCTCAATCAGCACTACCAAACAGACGTGAAGCGATATCACAGCACATATCTTGCATATGCATTATGCACACACAAGATGCGAAAACATTGTGGAACATTAACAGTACATGGCAACTGTTATTGTCTAGAGAATTTCCGTTTAAGGTTTGAAAATATCAATAAGAAATAAACGATTACTGCCTTCCCCATACAGCTTTCTCGTTTTCAATTTTCCTTTTGTCGATATCATACGTTAGATGTCTAACCAAAAATAACACCAGACATGGTGGTGTAACTTATAGCATACAAGGATAAAAAGCTCATTGCAGAGAATAAGAAAAATTTCAGCTTTAAGTGAAACTAAAATCCAGCTAATTAATAGTGGAAAGGTCATGTTTGCCATAACAAGTGTGCTAAGAAAAGATCTAGAAAATCAGAAATAAAATATACAAAGTGGAGCAAATAATAGTCCTCTGTCTGGGCAAAGAAAAGAACTTAACTCACAAGGGGTCAAATCTCCACTTTAAGTTTTTGACAAACAAAAGTGCAACAAGAACAAATGAACTGATGGTGAAGGAACTGATAGGTGTGTTAAGTGGTTAGATATCTTCATGATATTTCCCGATTCTTTACATGTTTGCTTTTCATTTTATTCTCTCATCTTCTTATCTATCTGTTCCTTTTCCTTTTCCTTTGTGTAATTAAATATATCAAGTTATCTTCCTTTCCCAGTCTTCCTCCCTCCCCCACCCAACTGGACCCCATGCAAGAATGGAGCAATCTTCTGTGTTACGCTTACTGAACCTATTATTCTCAAAGATCATATAGCAATAGAGAAACCAAAAAAAAAATAATATACTAAAAAGCAAGAATCACAGGAGTTGAGCATTACTTTACAACCAAGTAAGCACTAATGCCTAGTACAGTAAAACAGAACCCATATACAGAGCTGTCTATCAAACCAACAAGCAATTGCAAAAGGAATAAAGCAATCAAACACAATTCTAAAGATACTAGAGTAGTAGGGGCAACCCCAGCCAAGTTGGTCAGTCTGTTAGACTTGGTAATAAAGTTACAAGTTCAACTGAGTTTGAGCTGGTCAAGTATGGGCAATCTAAGTTGGTTTAGCTCCTTGTTATCATTTCCTGGATAGGGTCACAAGACGGGTTTACCTAGAGTACATTCTCGAGTAGTGCTACGAGTTTTCCTCGTAACCAAAAGATACTACACTAGCAAAATTCTACATGTCACCAAATAGGCATCTAGAATTAATCAATGAAAAAGAGGATGCAAATTCTCATGAAATGAAGTAAAATGAAGTTAAAGGCCATGAATTTACTCACTTATTTCCTTTGATTTTGAACCAAGTCTCAGCACAATGCTTATGAGCAGCTGCCAAATCATCTTTACAAGAACACCCCAACTCAATGGCGACCCCAGACTCAGGGCCAGGGCTCTGCAAACTCAAGTGGCAAATCCTACAATCTCTATCTAATTTCCCCAAATGCGCCTTGCTTTCACCAACCCCACTCTCCAAATCCACCGAGCAATCAGACTCGGCCGCAGACGAGGCTCTCCGGGACTCCAACGCCGCCTCCGCTATCTCAAGCTCAGACCCATCAGCCGTGGAATATAACTGGGAATGGCAAGACCCCTCGTCGGCATCGGAGAAATAAAGGCTCCCCTCTTCCTCCCCCTCACTGGTGTCGCCGCCGTGGCCACCGCATTCTAAATCCACGGCATGGGCCATCTCTACTCGCGCCATTGCAAGGACCCAGAGTGAAAAGATAGCACCAAAACCTTAAAGCTTCAGTCTTTGAAGGCTTCTCAAGAGTCCATAACCACCAAAGCCTTCGATCTCAATGGAATTGTAATTTAAAACCGAAAATATTGAACACTAATTAAGTAGGTACACTATTAGGTGATCCATCAACTTCCCATTTCTTATAAATAGGCAGATATTTAGAGGAAAAAGCACTTACAGTGCTGAGAAGAGTGGAGAGGCACGGATTGCGTTTGTGAGGGGGAAGATGACACTCATGACAGACGCACTGCCACTCTGGTCTGTGGGAGTTTGCCTCCTCTATAATGGGTAAGGCATCACACAATTCCTCCAGTTTACATAATTACGTAAACTTATTTCATAACATAGGCATTCATGGGAAATATGTTTTTTTTTTTTATATATTTAATTTTAATATAACTCAGCTATTTTGCCAAACTATATCTTGAACTGTATGAACTTGTTTTCAGCCTATAAAGAGATAAATCATGTCAATTTAGGTAATTAAAATATATTTCTTTTTTATTTATGCATACAATATTCAGTATCTTTGTCAATTCTGTGGCGGGTGAGAAATAAGTTAGTTGATTGTCACTTTTAGTTCTCGATTTATATGTAATCTAATGATTATTGCCAGCATACATTTGATTCTCTATTGTATGGACATTTTAGAGGAGTAATTGAATATTAAAATTGTGAAATTATTATTAGATATTTTAGAAATTAAAGTCAATTGAATAAAGATTATAACAAATAATCAAATATGGTAATATTAGAATAGTCATAAAATTAAATGTGGTTAAATTAAAAGTAAATTAAATGTGATAATACTATAATGATCATGAGATTAAAAGTACAATTTATTCTAACTCGTATATGTGGCACGATTAACATTATTTTATAGAATATTTGTTAAAAAGTTGCAATGTATAACATCTTTTATTCTTTATTCTATTATAATTATAGTATGCAAAATTAAAATATTCTTTCACCTAATATCTGGGTATTTTGAATTGAGATCTATTATTGAATATATATACATATATATATATATAAGTCGGCCCTCTAAATTGAGCTTAAAGTCTTCTCCATTAAGAAGAGGCAAAAAGGTGTATTGAAGTAAAAGTACATATGTACATAAATAGTTGTATCGTACCATTATTGAAAGCAATGCGTGACTTTTTTTATGCGGTGCGTTTCTTCAAGGCAACACTACAGTACATGGCCAAGCTTAGGGCACGTACAAAAGTTATAACAAGCAAGCATTTAACGAGTTAATTAGCGGAGACCCGGACACATTTGTTTCAAGTCGTAGGGTCTGCTTATAAAGTCGGTTTTAATATGTGTAGTTAGTTTTAGACCCGAGCAATTTTCTTACTATGAACACAGAAAACATTACCATGTTTGTAAGACATGAATTAGTTATTGAGCAATGCGTATGGAAAGTAATTGTGTTTGTTAGAGCAACTTATTGTTATTATTATTATTATTATTATTATTATTATTATTATTATTATTATTATTATTATTATTATTATTATTATTATTATTATTATTATTATTATTATTATTAGTATTATTATTATTATTATTATTATTAATCTTAAATAACAAATAAATTTGTTTCAAACCTATAATGCAATGCATTAATATGCAACTTTAAACTTCATAAGCTCAATTCAAAAGACTTCATAAAAATAAAAGTACATAACTTAGTTAAACATAATAAAATGGTAAGCTTTTTAAATGCTTACATAACAAAAAATAGTCATAAAAAGATAATTTTGTCTCAAAAATAATTTTTGTATGTCAAAAAAGAGAATGATAATTTTGTTTCAATAATAATTTTTTTCTTTCCACGTTAAACATAATAGAATGGTAAGCCACCTGTGTTCATCCCACGTTCTTGTTCGCCGGGTCCAAGTTTGAGTGCTCAAACGGCGGATCGAAGCACGTTTTATCCTGGGAAGCCTAGGCCGCAACGTTCCAGCACCTCGGGAAGCGGCAAATAAGGTTTTAAGGACAGTGACAACACGACTCGTGCTTACCACTACCCCAAAGTCCGTTATACATCGTCCCTTATTCCAGGTTTATCTAACCTTTGTTGTAGGTTTAAATTCCTGGAATTTTTCCTTGTATTTCTTTTGTTGTAATCCTTCGTGGATTATTATTTCTTGTAATATTTGTTTTAGTGGATTTTCTATTTCGTCCATTTTCTTGGGTATTTCGAGAATTGTTTCCCAACAGACAATTCATATTCATATTATACAAATGAATGACTAAAATTATTAAACTAAATTTATGACAATCTAAAATAAATTGAAATTGAAGTGAAATTAGTGCAATAATTAAAAATGGAATTAGCTCCTTTCTAGTGGCCGGTGGGTGAACTTAATGAATGCCTAAATTTGGAGGGATTTAATTATGGTTCACACCCTCATATATTTAGTGCAAACTATATAAGTTTGAATTCTAAATTTATCCCCATTGCCATTAAATTAAAGTTCAAATTCATACATTTATCCTTACCCTCCTCCTTTTTTAGTTTATATATCCTTAGTAGGATTTCAAACTTGTACATTGCGGTTGTTTGCAAAACAAAGCTTATGTAGCTATTTTGAGTTAATTGATTAGTTAAGTTATGTTCCGAACTTATGTATTTAATAATGATTTGGTGTAAGGTGTAAAGACAGCATAGCCCATGATTTGATTTTTCTAGTGACATATATATTCAATCACCTTATCACCCTCACCTCATTTGATTAACTATATAAAGTTTGGGAGGAAAAAAAAAAACTATATAAAGTGAAAGATTAGCTTTCTTAATCAGCTTAAAGGAGAGATTAGACATCATGCATGCACACTAAGCGTGAGTCTTTCGATATGATATAGATGGAATAATTGCTAGTTAATTATGTCATTGGAATTATAGATTACATAATTTATTTTCACATATGTAATAAACCATAGGAAATGTGGATTTCACGACACGTTCTAGCTCAGCTAATTATGGCCATGAAATTATGAATTAGTTACAATCCATTACTATAAACTTTAATAATAAGTATTATGCATGAAATGAGTGGTTGAACAATGAAATATGATTTTTGTTGGTGAATAAGTTGGTTTTACAAAAATTATATATATCAAATATTTTGAAAATATACATACTAAAATATATAATTTGAAAACAATAAGATTTATAATCTCGCAAAAATAATCTCAATCAACATATATATAAATATATAAACACAAAGGGATTTAAATTTTATAAACAAAATAATCCACAAACCAAAGAAACGGAGAAAGAAAAAGGGATCCAAGTGGTGTGATACTCACCGTTTCCTTAAAACCGATTCGATGCCTACCGATGGTGCTAGAAGTGTTGTAGCGTCAGTCTCTCGGGATAAAATGAATTAAGGATACTATAGTTCGAGCATTCAAATATAAACCTTCGGCGAACTAGAACAACAAGCTTGAACACAAGCAATTTTTAAGAATGAAAGGGCAGAGAATTTAGAGGAAGAAGACCATGTTTTAAGAGAGAAAAATCAGATTTTCTTGGCTACAAAATCTGCCCAAAAACATAGGATTATAGAGGGGACCAATTAAATTTTAGTATCAATAGTCACAATAAATCTGAATTAATAATTGGATTATAACGTTTAAAACGGTTATACTTAGTATTGAAAATAATATTTGCGATTACGAAATTAATATACAATTAATTCATATCGACCATTAATAACCTGTTTAAAAACAGTGAGTACGTGCTTGAGAAGTCCGTTCAAAAGTAAATAACCTTTCGGAATTAACCGAAGAGAGCCAAAAACAACTTACTCTTCGTAATTAAGTGCAAGAAATGCACTCTTTGTGAGTGCACTAAAATGAAAGCACCACAAGCTAAGGTGCTAGCTTAAGCACAAATTGGTGTTCTAAATTAAAGCACCAAATTAAAAGGTGCTTTGCTTTAAAGATCGCACCGAGTAGTGCTAAATAACTAAGCACCACCGAAGAGTAAATTCTGCAAGTAGCATCGAAAGGTGTTTAATCAAGTTTTAACTTCTCTCAAATATGTCTATTTTGATAATTAATTTTTCATTCATCTATTACTCATTTTAAGTGTATAATATATCAAGTTCCTCGTCTTACTATGAAAAGTGCAAATCTACTTTGACCCGACCTAAATCGGAGGTGGACCTCATATATATATTTGTACCACAAAATAGTCACTCAAAATTATCATTTTAGTTAAAAGTTTCAACAATTTCCGTGCTTTAAGGTAAATAGTTCAATTACAAAATAGTCACTCAAAATTATCATTTTAGTTAAAAGTTTCAACAATTTTCGTGCTTTAAGGTAAATAGTTCAATTTCTGTAAATACATTTTTAGTCGAGCCTCCTCAAATAATAGTTGCATTATAAAATGTATGCAATATACATTCATCATTTGTTGAAATTGGCAAAACTTATGATTATAGAATATTATAAATAATTTAAGAGAAATAACATTTTAGTATATAAATTGTAGGATCAACCGCTTATCACTATATAAAAAACTATAGCTAGTAGAGAAGACACTAGTCTCAATGGACCTATGATCCTGACACCAATTGTAGGATCAAGCGCTCACCATTATACCAAAAGCTATAGCTAAGCTAGTAGTGAAAGTGTAATTTAATTTCTTTATACTTGCGTAGCCGTCATCATCACAATCCGGTGCACTAACAGCTTGTACAAGTAGTAGGGAGTCATAACTTTGATCAGATAAGTCCGTGGACAGCCCAGGTGGTAATAAGAGTGTTCTACCTACAGCCGAGAGGTTGGAGGTTCAATCCTCAAACCCCTAAGTTTGAGCCGGTCAACTCTGAGTAACCTAGGCTGGTTTACCTCTTTGTAGCTCTTTGCCGGCTAGGGTCACAGGATGAGGAGAAAACCTCGTTAAAAGAACTTGGATCAGATAAACATCGGGGGAAGAAGTTTCTAAATACTTTATTATAAAACGCAATAAGCATATATATGAAAACCATCAATTTAACCAAATCTTCATCTACTGCATGTATATTTAGTTGGGTGGCGATGACAAGCGTCCTAATCAAATTACCTCGCATTAAAAAAACAGGAAGCGAAGATAAAACTTTCTCCAACATAGTTTTACCTATTCAACATTTATTAATTGCTTTATGAGAGAATCTTGTTTTGTAGTTGGATTATTCACGGAATTTCTTTTTCCACTTTTAATCTCTTTTGCTCTTTCTTTATGTCATGTTAACGTACTATACGTAGTTCCCTTTCGAACGGGGTTTTCTTTGTCTACGCCCAACTGCTTTAATTTTACCGGTCTGTGTATTTGTCACAAATTTTATTCGATTACATTCTTTTTAAAAGTATAACACAGTTTAGTTAAATTGTGATTCTTGAAATAAGTAATTAATATATTAATTATAACTCAAATAAAATTAAATATTATAATTCTATAGATAATTGAGTAAGTATAGAGCAGATATTACCTTGTAAAGAATCATGAGTATTTTAAAAAAGAATATTATAATTGTAAATAGGATACATAAAATGAAAATAAAGAGAATAATTATGTATGTACTGATTAAATTTATTTTAATTTAAAATGGCGCTAAAGAAGATAAAAGGGATTTTAAAAAAATAAAAAAATCTCTCAGTAATATCACACAGTATAAACATTATAACATGATTTTAGCAAGGGAGAATCCCATCTTTCTTAAAATAAAAGTTGAGACATCCTATATAGTGTTGGATTAGACATCCTATAAAGTGTTTTACTATTTTCTAAAGGTGTGGATCTTGCTTTGTTTACGTGAATGTCAAGTGATTCACCACTGGACCATTCGTACCCTATTTGACAAATTATATCATGCACTATGTAGTCCATCTCACAAGATTAATTTTGATACATACTTATTTTTGATACTAGTGTTTTATATATGTGATGCGTAAGAATATATGCACAACATGAATTAATTTCTTGATTTCAAAAATATATGCACAACATTAATATTCAGTATTAAAAATAATAGTATATAATTTTTTTAAAATTCATAGTTGTAGAATGATATTATATTAAAAGTATAGTTGATAATTTGAGTAATAATTATGGTATGATTAATTTATACTATTAAAGTAAGAATTTTAAATATGATAAATTACTAAATATAATTATGATAACATTTAATTAAAATCTAAATTAAATCAAGCTTATTTTTTATATTACTTCAATATATAATGTCAACCTATATTATTATCGTATTGAAGAATATAAGAAAGATATTGTGTATAGATGTGCATGGCAATAATAATTAAAAAGATAACAAAAGTTATAACAACATGAATATTTTTGTCCAAAAATTTGTGTAGTACAATTCTTATAGCATAATTTATAAAAAAAAAAAAAAAAAAAAAAAAAAAAAAAAAAAAAAACATACAAGAAATTTGAATCTATAGTTATTTTCAATATACTGCAACTTCATTTTTATTGTATTACATAAAATATACTAAAATAAACATAAGCACTGTGCATATTTCAAATGGGCCAAAATTGCTACCATGGCCCAAATCTCTTCGGGGCTTGAAAATAATTGGGTTAGGAACATTTGGTCATCCCATACCACCAATATAAAATGTATTTAAAAAAAAAAAAAAAAAAAAAAAAAAAAAAAAACTTAAATTGAACAGAGTTCATGCAAGTGGTTGCTTCATAAAATGTATGGAGCATTACATTATAGTACACCCATATCACCTCTTGAATGTTGTTTGGGTCAAATAAATATGGTAGAAATTAAATAATTAATTTCCCCAAACCTATACTAGTACGTATGACGACAATGATAGTATGTTAAAACTATCCGGAGAAAACTACATCCAAACTTACTAATTCAGATAAAGTCTTAGATATAAACTTACCACTCAAAACATAAAATTTTCAGCCAGAAATGACATTTTGACCACTTTGAGGGTTCAAAAATTACTTGTTACTATTTTTTCTTTTATCATAATATTAAAGTGATATATAGATAATACTAATCACCAACAAAGATCGTCGAAAAACTTGGTTTACACAACATGAATTCACATCCATGCATGGCTAGAAAGCCGAACTTGTAAATGCCTTTATTTTACTAATTGCATGGATCACGAGAACTCATTACAAGAAAAATCATATTTATGTACAGATTTCCTTAGTAATATATAGATCAATAAAATTCAAATGTATTTAATCTATATAAGTAAAATCATAGTTAATTTTTTATTGTAGTAATAACAATAAGAATTGAAAATGTTAGAAATAGACTGGGTCACATATACTGATATATAACAACAGGTAAATTGTTTTTGGGTTTGAATGCGTATAGTAATATATAGTGCAGGAAAACTGGGGATAGATATACACTTCAATCCAATCATACTTTTAAAATAGGAATTAAAATGTAATCATATACGTAGAGGGAGTAGATCCATTTCAAACTTGCTGACACCCGGCCATATCATATCCATGGCTTAACCAGAGCAGGTGACTTCTCTTCTTTTTTTTTTTTTTTTCTTTTTTTTTTTAATAAGAGATTAAAGGTCTGACTTCCATTATAATCCGAAGGCTTTGGAATTTGTCAAGGAAATCCTTTTTATATTAGCTTAATACGTAACGTTGCTGATGGCATACTACCAACCACTATCAGCAACATGCATGTTAAGAATTGTTGGTACTATATATGTGGATGGATGTTTTCTGAATTCCAATGATCTTATGCACACAAAAATGGCACAACATACATCCTTAACACTTCCATGCGTTTTAGTTCTCAGTTTTGCTTTCTCGGTGGCTTTGGCTGATGTCGTTGAGCGTTCATTTTACGTATGTAATTCTCTCCACTTTTATTAATTATTGGTTTGAGCCAGTCAATTATGAACAACTTAGAATAATTTATTTTCTAGTGATTTTTTCTTATCAATTAATGTCCCCAAGACAAAATTTACCATGTGCACAGTCTCAAGTGGTGATTATGATTTTCCTCATCATTTGCATCTTATATGGCCTGTTTGGTTAGATGTAATTTGGAATGAATTGCAATTCAGTGAATTCACAAACTACAGTGTTTGGTTGGAGGAAATTGCAATTATGTGGAATTGCAATTTCCTCCAAATGATGAATTGCAATTCGGCGGGGAGAAGGGGCAATTTGTCGGTGTAAAGACAATTTTGCCCCTCCTCCCATACTCTTTGTCTTTTTTTTTTTGTTTTTTTTTTAATTTGAAAGAATTATTATTATTATTATTATTATTATTATTATTATTATTATTATTATTATTACTATTACTACAACATAAGGGCATTTTAGTTATTTTGTCGCTTCTTAACTTTCACTTCGCTGTACTCCTATTTCTGCAAACTAAACAGTGTAATTTTAATTCGTACTTTATTCATTGAATTACAATTCCACTGAATTACAATTCTTTTTCCCCTTAATTCTCTCAACTAACCAACGCCCCTGTTAATTTTCTAATGCTGTTGCATGTATGTATATGTTACAGGTTGAGGATAATGTGATAGTGAACCGGCTGTGTAGTCAGCAAGTGATTACTGCTGTGAACGGAAGTCTTCCCGGTCCGACAATAGCCGTCCGAGAAGGAGACACCCTTGTTGTCCATGTCTTTAACCTTTCCCCCTACAATCTTACCATTCACTGGTATTCTATTTTTTGTTTCATATGATAAAACATTAATTTATTACGATGAAGTATATAAATACGTAATACGGAGTAATTAATAATTTCTAAAGTCAAAACACAATTGCTAATTTCTTAGTCCTATAACTTACTTCAAATTGCAAAATTGTACACTTTACACAATTTTATGATATTTTTTAGAGGTAATAATAACATATGTTATTGTTAATTATATTAATCCAACAGGCATGGAATTTTTCAGTATTTAAGTGGGTGGGCAGATGGGCCAGCATATGTGACACAGTGTCCCATACTCCCGGGGAATAGCTACACCTACAAGTTTACCATAACCGGTCAAGAAGGAACTTTATGGTGGCACGCTCATGTTTCCATGCTCCGAGCCACTGTTTATGGTGCTCTCGTTATTTATCCTACGTCTGGTCGTTCTTATCCATTTACACCACCAGATTATGAATTCATAATTCACCTAGGTAAAATTTATTAAAAATTCCTAGTGTGATTTGTTTCTTATGATTTGTGAAATTTACCCCATACATGTCTTTTGATAGTGATAACGTGTTTTTCTGATCACTCAAATAAAATAAAATTAATCGAATAATATATGACTATTTCTATGGACAGGGGAGTGGTGGAATAGCAACGTTATTGATGTTGATGAACAAGGGAAGCTTACAGGCGTAGGACCAAATATGTCTGATGCCTTCACCATTAATGGCCAACCAGGCGATCTTTACCCATGCTCTTCTGACTGTAAGCATTATATTATATTAATCAAACACATAATATACCTACATGGATATATAATAATTTTTTAATCCCTAAATAAAATCATTATATGAATTAGAATTAGACTGAGTATGATACGAATTTAAAGGTGTCACCTATAGTTAGGACTTAGGATCTGCTCAGGCCGGATATCTGACAATTTTTTTTATTTTTTTTCTAAATGCATTTGACTATAGCTAAAAGATATATATTATGTACCAGCTACATTTAAAATGAACGTGGTCTATGGCAAAACATATTTACTACGAATCATCAACGGGGCACTTGACAACCAGTTATTTTTCAAGATAGCCAACCATAAAATGGTAGTGGTCGCCGCCGACGCCGCCTACACAACTCCGTACGAAACCGACGTCGTACTTCTCGGCCCCGGCCAAACCACGGACGTCCTCATGGTCGCCGATCAGTCTCCGGCGGCGTACTACATGGCCGCCAGAGCCTACGCCAGTGCCAAGTCGGTGCCGCCGCCGCCGTTCGACAACACCACCGCCACCGGGATCATTACTTACGTCGGCGCGGAGATTTCGTCAACCCCGCCGACCATGCCTGTCTTGCCGGGCTTTGACGACAAAGATACGGCCCAAAGATTCCACAGTAGTTTGACCGGGCTGGTTAATGGGCCGTTCTGGAGGCCCGTCCCCGGCCCGGTGGACGAAAACATGTTTATTACAGTTGGATTGGGCCTTCTCCCCTGTGCAAACCCGGGTAACATTCCCTGTGCTATCCCGGGCGGGCTTTTGAGACTCACTGCATCTATGAACAACGAATCTTTCCGATTACCGACCACTTTGTCTATATTGGAATCACATTTTAACGGCGTTGGTGGGATCTACACCGACGATTTTCCCGACCAGCCGCCGGTAACGTTCGACTATACGAATCAACAATTCTCCAACCTTAGTGTTCCGGCCAACATAGCGATTTCTATGAGCAGAGTTTCAACTAAGGTGAAGAGGTTGTCGTACAATTCCACGGTCCAAATAGTGCTTCAAAATACCGCATTGGTGGGAATAGAAAGTCACCCTATACACTTGCACGGCTACAATTTCCACATTTTGGCTCAAGGCTTTGGAAACTATGATCCCGTTTCAGACTCCAGTAATTTCAACTTGTACAATCCTCAGGAACGTAACACCATTGCCGTCCCAGCTGGTGGATGGGCTGTCATTAGATTTCAAGCTAACAATCCAGGTATACATGTACAATTTTACTTGTGCAACATAACATTTATAGTACGTATTCAACAAAGTTTACTTCCGTAACGTAACATTTATTATATGTGCTCAACAAATTTTACTTGCGTAACGTAACGTTATTTAATGTATAGGTGCATGGATAATGCATTGCCACTTAGATATGCACCTGGAGTTTGGTTTAGCCACCGTTTTTGTGGTTGAGAATGGACCGACACTGGAGACATCGTTGCCCCCACCGCCACAAGATCTTCCTCAATGTTAATAGTTTTAGCAAAAAAAATTGAGATGATGTGTTTAAGAAACTTTAATTTACTTGTCAATAAAAGTGCAATATTTATTAAAATTTTAGTAAAATTGCACGACAGTCCACACTGCAACACGTATAGTAGAATTGAATTTTCAAAAACTTTGTAACTATGCTTCTAGAATTACAATTTGCTTGTCAATGAAAACGTCATATTTTATTACACGTATCACTGCATCAAATCCGCGTTGAATTTGTCAAATGCGTTGGGAGATTGACTTTGCTATTTTGGTATTTGTTTTGAATTTGAATTTATTTTCAACAAATGTCATCTTTCCGAATAAATTTAAATGTAATTTATTTACTCGAGTTATAAGATCTGTGATACGATTTATTTAATTTGTACCTTATAAAGAGAAATGAATATGAAAAACTACAAAGTATATCTATATAGAAAAGAAAATAATACATCACTGACAAACCCAAATATTATTATGGAATTACATATGCTCTTCATAGTGCGACAAACGAGTGTCTAATGTATTGTAATCCGACCATATTCATCTCCTTTATTTAACATGGGAAAACGAACCAACAAATTACTATATATTATTATGCGTACATGGAGAAAACGATTGAAATTACAGAGAAGCCGGTGCCGGTGCCGGTGAAGACTCCGGCGCATCAGCAACAAGGCTTTCACTGGTGGCAGGGCTTGCCGCCGCCGCTCCACTGCTGGACAGCTCCGCCATGGCTCGCCGGGGGTTGCTCCTTTGCTTGTCACACAGGTCAGGCAAATACACTCCTAAAAATATAAATTAATCGCGACATATTATTATCACGTGACATGACATGTTATAATTGATAAAATATGTGACTTATTTTTTTGGACTTTTAAGTATAGAAAATTTTAAATAAGGAAAGAATAAATTAAATTGAAAGTTGATTCTTACCTTCACCGGCGGCTAAGTTGAAGTAAAGGTCAATGATGTTGGGGCAGTTCTGGTGGCATGCCGGAGAGCAGAGTTTGGCGGTGAACTCTGGCTCAAGCAAGGAATCCGACGAGATTCCGACGGAGTTCCTATCAACACCGCAATCTCCGACGCACTGGTCGGTCTCTATGTACTCGGCCATCTTCGCGACCATCACGTCTGACGTCTTACACTGGTACTCCACCTTCCCTTCATTAGTAGCCGAGTTTTCCAACAGACATCTCTTTCCAGAAGACGCAATGGAAAATGCACAAACATTTGTGGGTAATTCCTCACAAATTATCTCCCCTAAACAAAACCAATAACACAAAAACATTATATTAAGCATCAATCTTTCAAGATATCATAATATTACAATCTAATATATATACATGATCCATGCAATACATATATAGTATATTGAATAAGAATAGGAAAAGGAAGCAGAGTATATATATTTACCAAGAGTGGCTTGAACGAAGAGAGAGCACGCAAAGAAAAGAATCAAAGATGCTTTCAAAGAAGCCATTTTTGTTATGTGTTTGGTGCTCTTTTTTGTGATGTAAAGGGAGAAGGAAAGAGAGATTATATGATATGATGTGTTGAAGGGTTTGTGAGAATGAGAAATGGCGATGGAGGGGCAATTGTTTATATAGGGGAGGGCACCGATATCATGGGCGGTGACTAAGTTTAGAAGCTTTGTGGACCGGTAAAACCAACATTATTCTACTACTAGTACTTCTATACGTAGATTCTTTCATAATTTGTGTTCTTATAAGTTGATTATTACTACTTTAACCTTTTGACCATTTCTACGTCGTTTTAAATGGACAAATTAAATAATTGTGTGAATGTGAAATCGCGTCTTTTGTTGTTGATGTTGTTGTTGTTGTTTTTTTTTTAATCCTGTTATCGACTTCCATTTGTTTCATGCATTAATATTTGATAAATATTTTTAAATCAATATTTATTAATTATTGTGTAACATAAATCGTTTATATATACTTAGTATTTATAAAATTTTAAGTGAGGAGGAAACCTGCAATTAATATTCGAGGATGTATACTTGATTAACTTTGCATTATAATCCTAGCTGGCGAAAGACTGTATAAACCAATTTAGGTTGTCCATAGTTAATAGACCCAAACTAGAAAAGGTTAATAGATTACTCACGTTGAAAGTTGTTCGAACTTATAATCTTGTACTTATCAAATTAACTATTTGTTTATCTTGATTTATAAATTGATTTATCTCATATAATAAATTAACAAAATAAAAACTTACCATATTACACAACATTTTATAAAATTTGTCCGATTATGTATCCTTATTAATTACTTGTGAGTTACTTAACTCACTAGTCAATACAAATTAACTAGACAAAATGACAATCAACAGTACAAAAGCATTTTTTTACTACTATTGACTCTGTTACAATGTAGTATCTGTTCATAGCTGCTTTCACAATCTATTGAAGCACAAAGAGTCAACATCATTCATGTGAGAGTGTTAATCGGGACACCGGGTGCCACTAGACCACAAGGTCTTTGGCCAGTACAAAAGCATTTATTAGTGCAAAGAATATATATTCCCCTATTTTCAGATTATTTTTTAAAAGCATCACTTGTACCAAAATTGTGGACCATATTTAATTTTGCGTCATTTATATGATTTATATGATGTGTAACATTATCATTCATATTCATTGATTAGATATATATGAATCCATCAATACAACCATAGTTAATTTGTTAGATCAGAGCTACATGATACATATATGATTTAATAATGTAAGTAAATTATAAAGCATACTTTTACCTTGTAATATATTTACTACCTCTTAATGCTCATAACCTTACGCTGTAAATTCTTTTTTTTTTTTAATAATCACCAAACACTATTAAATAATTGATCTTATCATCACAACTTAAAGAATACAAAAAGAACAAATAAATATTGTCATATAAAAATCATGCGTAAAGTCTAAAGTGCACCACAAAGAGCTACAAAATTCATTTTATGATACTAACAAATGCAACTCAAAAGTAAAAATTAAAAATTAAATTTCCAACAAGTGCACAACACAAACACAAACAGTAAATATGCTTGCACACCGTGATATTTACAAGTGCAATTCAAATGTGCACAATATAATAAGTAATTAAAAATAAAACACAAATTCCATAAAAGGGCACAAGTTTACACGTTTGTACCTGGACCGAGCAATACTCTAGAAATTTATATACATATATACTTCATTTTTTTTCTTATTGCTTTCAATATAATTAATTTGATGTAATATGCTTTACATTGTATCAACTACCAAAAGAATAGTTAATTTTATTGGAAATTGGTGAAGAGTCAAGAAGACCCTTGTGGAGCCCACGCGCTGTCTTTCGTCCAATCATTTTTCGACATTATATTTTTCTAAATCAAAATTCTAGGCTGCTTTTCTATTGAGTCTTTGACAAGTCATTTTGTTAATTAGTAGACTTTTAGTTTGTTTTACACTTTTTAATTCCAAACTTTGGGGTGCGTTTATGGCTGCCCCTATGAAGTTTCAACCTCTCAAGTTTCCGTATCCGTGTTCGACTATTACTATTTTCTTTCTGGAATCTTATAATTCTTTTTTGGCCCAATTAATTGTATGCAATTCGAGAAAAATGAATTCAATTTTTAAAAAGTATATTCCAGTCTTGTAAATAGTATAACTTAATATAACTTTCTTACAATAATATTATATTATACTCCGTATTAAGATTTTCTCCAGTATCTTCGATCTCTTCGTCAGTGGTGGAGTACTTTAGTTTCTTTTTTCCTTGTAATAATCTAAACTTTGTTTATAAATAGTAATGCCCTTTTCATTTTTGTTTCCTCTTTGTAAGGGACGACGTCGTCATTCATCATTGCTATCAAATATGAAACTTCAATTCACACAAACTCTTAACTCCAACCAGATTTTGTTGCTAAGTGTGTAGCTAAAGAACCGCTACACTACAATAATTGTAGTCGGCTATTCGGTGTATGCTTTAAGACGCTGATCGCAAAATATATCAACTATCTATATTTTATAAATTATGTCATAATATATCTTTTCATCCATTCTTATCAATATATATATATATATATATACACACATATACACGGTTCAAATGCGGATGATGTGGTTAGATGCGATTTTGCGGTGACAAGAGACTCATTGATCTTTTTAAAATCAACGTCCAGGATTAACAATTATTAAAAAAAATGCAATGACAATTTGGTAATTTTTCTTATTGGTCAAACTTGAGGTGCATAGTTAAGGTGCGTGGTTTTCCTTATTTAGGTGCGTGGTTTCTGTGCTTAAATGTGTGTTAGTTCTTCAGTGATGAGAACTTAAAGTGTGTTTTTGTTGAAACTTAAGGTGCATTCTAAAGTTTTAGGTGCCTTGTTTTACTTCTTAAGGTGCGTAGTTGGTGTGTTTAAGGTACATCAGTTGTTGAAACTTAAGGTGCGTCACTTTAAAGCTTTAGGTGTTTGATTTTCCTTTTTAATGTGAATGATTTCTGTACTTAAGTGCGCTAGTTATTATATTTAGGCACCCATTTTAGAACTTTATGTGCGTGATTTGTGTTCTTAAGGTGCTTTATTTGTGTGCTTAAGGTGCGTGATCTTAAAGTGCGTTATTTTCTTGCTTAAGGTTAAGTTATTTGATTGGTTCCTTCTTGATGCACATTTTTTAAAAAAAAAAAATCATTGATTTGAGCTGTTGATCTAGATTTGATCAATGACTTAGATTAAATCGCACGTTCGCACCTGAGCAAATTCCCGCACCAGAACCACTCACTATATATATATATATATATATATATATATATATATATATATATATACACTCATTATATACTCGCGTCGTCACAATGATAAACATAGAGTGTATTTATTTATCTCTTTTTTTTGAATGCATATCATGTATCTAAATTTATAAAGTATGTCGTAAGGTATCTTTTCACCATACATACATATTTTAATACAATTTCTCATTTGAAAATTTAACTTTTCATTATTTTAGTTTTTTTTTAAAATTAAAATCTTACTTTTTCTAAAAGAGTTGAAAATTTTGCATTTAGAACCATAACATTTTTTTTTTTAATTTGTATCTTACTTGATGTACAATATATGAATTTTTAATATTTTTTTGAGTACTACTGACTCTATTATAATGTACTATATGTTCGTATATACTTTCCCAACCAACTGAAGCACAAAGAGTCAATAGAACCACTTCATGCTACTTAACCACAAATTCATAGGCATATGGATTATTAACATATTGTAACAAAAATTTCATTTCATTTATTATTGTACGTAGTATTGCTTTTAAAACTCTAAAATATAAAAAAAATTATCAAAGAAAAACTATTTGCATTTTCTAAAGTATATAATAATTTGAAACACAATACCTACAAAATTTAATTCATTTAAAAAAATTGTGAGATAATAATCTTTCTTATTATCAAAAAAAAAAAAAAAATTGTCTTCTAATAGCTATAAAATCTATTCGTTTTAGTAAAAATCATTTCAATAATGAGATTTTACTATCTTTTTTCTTGGGGGTTTGATTATTAAACATTTTGTGATCTCACACCGTGCATGTTTATCATTAGTATTATCTAATACATAGGAATAAAAATAGTTGAAACAAAAAAAAAAAAAAGGAATAAAATAGTAGTTTCTCCAAATACATTAAATGGAGTGGAAACTTTATGAAGGGTATGACTTATTGACTTATGACTTGACTTCACAGAGTGTTAGTTGGGGAGCATTTTCCAAAGTAGGAATTTTGTAAATTTTACTTTTTAAATAAAGATGTTTTAAAGTTTATTTTCATCAATAGGTTTTAATTCTAGTTGGACCTAGCTAGATCATAATCATCGGCAGATTTATTGTGGGAGATGTGGGAGCCACTGCCCCTACTGTTTTTAAAAGAGTTTACATGAGAGGGAGATAAAATGTGTGTTGAGAGGTAGTGAATTGAATGATAAAATTATATGTTAAACATTTTATTGAAGGGTTAATTGATAAAAAAAAAAAAAAAAAGGACTAATTGGGGTAAGTGAATGAAATTAAAGTCAAAGTAGTAATTAAACAAAATTAAAAAGTACGAATAAATATGACACTGCTACAAAAGACTAAAAGTGAAATTTACTCATTTTACAACTGATTAAATAATACATCAAAATGTAGAAAATTATTATTTCATATTTTTTTACGAATGTTATTTAAATATTTTTTATATTCCAACCATTATATACTTAATTAGAGGTGTTTCATATTTGTTATAAACAATTTTTTTTATTTGTTTGTTTATTCTGATGCTTATTTTCTATGAATTCCGAGAAAAATTATAATGAATGGTTGTGCATTTGCTATACGCTTGGTTGATGGGATATACCTATAAAGGAATATTATTTTTGAAAATAGATCTATCGTGTTATTTGATAAGGTTCTTTTTTATTTTTTAATTTAAAAATAAAATTTTTGAAAATAACTATTTCCCTAATAACGGGAATATCTATTTCAAGAAAAGTTTGATATTAAGTTAATAATGAGTTTTTAGGAAATGCTTATTTTTGTTAATGTCTAATTTGTTCAATTCAGATCATATCAAGACTTGATTATATCTTGCATATTTAAATTTTTTTTATTTTAAACTTAAAATCTTATAATTATTAAATTAATTATTTAATTAACTTGGTTGAGAACATATTATTTCTAATATATATGACTAGAAATATATATCTTTAATTTCAATTACATATTGGTGTGGAAATTTTGTAGGGTATGATGATTTATGACTTTGACTTTGACAAAGTGTTTACGTGTTAGTTTGAGAGCATTTTACAAAATAGGGGCATTTTAAATTTACTTTAATTTTTAAGAGACATTTTAAAGTTTATTTTTAAATAGAGTATTTTAATCTTGATAATTAAAATGAAGCTTTTCTCTTCAAAAAAAAATACTTAAATACGTACGAAGTTTATTTATTTACATTCAAAATTTCCCATCGAATCCAATAGCCTATCTACTTTCAGTGAAAGTCAAACTTGTAATTTTATGGTTAACAAGTTAACAACTCAACCAACTTAGTTGGGTTCACCCATCTATGATGTTTATTCGTAGTGTTAAATGATTGCTTAGTGTTGTATTTTGAAAGGACATCTTTAACGTGTTTTTGAATGAGAAAATCTTGCAATGATTTAAATATATTTTGATTTACAAGAAAATCCACATGTGCTATCTTAAGTTGCATTTTGGGCGAAACCTACCTTGTAACGCTAGTCAGCAAATGATCTTAAGGAGGTAAGTCAACTTAGGTTGTCCATAGCTAACTGATGATTGCCCATGTAAGCCAATCTAAGTTGCTCATATCTAATCTACTCAAATAGAAAAGGCTAATAAGCAACTCTCATGGATAGTCGAATTTAGAACATTATATTGTAATTATCAAGTCAATTGTCTGATCAACTTGATTAAGGATTATCACGAATATAAATGCACTTAATTAATATTAGTATGGTCGTGAATGATAATTAATATAAATAAAATGCAAATAATAAACTAATTTAATGGCTATGATGTAAACATGCAAGTGGCTACGCCTTTTATTGGCAAATAATATATTTTATTTTCTAATATGGTGTGAAATTTGGTGAGATATGAGCTATGACTGGCATGCATGACTTCACAAAGCTTATACGTGTTAGTTTGGTGACTTCGTCGTCGTCGGGGGTTCATTATCACATAGGGTAACATAATACCAGTAGTAAAAAAATATAATACTAATTATGAATAAAATGTTTGTTACTTCTAAGAAAAAATATAATATATTATACTGTAATGTAAAAGTATTATTATTATTTTCACCAAAAAAGTAATGTTAGCAAGTGTTTGTTATTTATAAAAAAAAATGTAATACTTTTACGGGAAAAGGGTCAAATAGACCCTTAAACTTTACCCAAAAGTGCAATTAAACCCTCGAACATTCAAAAAGTTCAATTAAACACACGAACATGTCATTTTGGTGCATTTAAACCCATATGACCGGTTGTTCCAGGTAAACAACCGGTCATAATTTTTCCGATCAACATTTCGGCGGCCGGCGGCCGGAACTCGCACCGTTCGTGATGATTTGTTGAGCGATCAGCAGCATGACTTTGCTCGATTTCCAGAAATAATTTCGCAACCACAGCAAGGGGAGAGATCAGACCTTCGCACACCTAGATCGAACTAACAATCTGGAAACAGGGGAGTCGACAATGAGATTCTCCGCAGAGGAATGGGATGCGATGGTGGCGAATGAGGAAAACCTTACGTTGGTTGGCCGATTTGTGAAGGAAATACCGCATCTGGACACAATACGGAGGACGATCTATGCAAGTCTTCATCTAGAAGGAGGTGTTCAGGTCGCATCATTGAATCGAAGAACAATATTGCTTCGATTTGATTTGGAGTTTGATTGCCGCAAAATATGGTTGCGCCGAGCAATGTTGGAAGGGGCTAGGGTTTGGATTTCTCGGTTTCAACTCCCTCACCTGCCTTGCCTTATCATTTGTTTAATCCTCAATTAATTGTAGTATGGATTCAGATTGTGAGTGAGAAAGGAGGTTGGGAACGATTGTGGCAGAGTATTGAATCGAAGAAGCTTCCAACGTACTGCGCTAAGTGTGGCCGGAATGGTCACTTGGTTGGGGATGAAGATTCCGGCCGCCGGCCGCCGGAATGTTGATCGGAAAAATTATGACCGGTTGTTTACCTGGAACAACCGGTCATATGGGTTTAAATGCACCAAAACGACAAGTTCGTGTGTTTAATTGAACTTTTTAAATGTTCGAGGGTTTAATTGCACTTTTGGGTAAAGTTTGAGGGCCTATTTGACCCTTTTCCCTACTTTTACATTAAAATATAAAAGTATTACATATTTTCCTTCAAGTATGAAGTATTACATTTTTTATATAAGTAATAAGCATTTTATTTATGATTTAGTGTTACGTTTACTTGTATAAGTATTACATTTCATCATGACTCGACTCGCCTCACGAATACGAATTTGTGAGACGGTCTCGCACAAGTTTTTTACTATCAGATATAATACCGCAGCTTGCTTGAGTGCTTGACCAAAGGCCACAAAGACTTTGTGCTTTTTCTTGCAGATTTCGTAGAGGACGCTGCAATGATACTTCCATTTCCACATTAATTAAATCCAACCTTATTGCCATGTTGATCAAGGAAATTAATGTTTATGTGTCGTATTGACTGGTTCAATTCAATTGAGATAGGTTCTTTATCATATAAGTGGATGTATTTATTGATCTTCTAACTAGTTGAGTTATATGGGACCAAGGGCCTTGTAATCTAGTGGTATCAAACCCTTTCCTGTATATGGGAGATGGTGGGTTCGAGCCTCAGTGGAGGCGTTGCTGATGAAATTATCCGCTTAACCAAATATGCAAGATTTCATATTACATATTATTTATTGATGGAACGGTTAGTTCAACTAAGTACTTTCAAACCTATATCAGTTACGTACTACCTAAACAATGGTAACCCCAATAATAGTAGAAACAATGGTAACCCCAATAATAGTAGATTATATTCCAAGAATCGTCTCAAATGAACACAGAGTTATTCAAGCTAAGGCACAATCACAGTTAAGACATAGCTTGATTTGACACAAAATTTCTGTGAAGAATTGACCAATTGATCTCCCGATTGATTCGTGTTGAAGCTCTCCTCAACAGCAACATAACCTAACTCCCGTCACGTTTCCTTGTGACTTTAAGTCCAAATTTAGTGATCAGGGTATTGACTTGATCTTCAATGACAACTTCAAATCTTCGTAGGATTTTTCAAGTCCTTCGTTTAATCCAGTATATATGTATTTCTTGAGAGTGAAAATCTATCTTAGCTCAGTGCATTTTTCTTTCTAAATCGCTCAACTGAAACCAAGTGTCCACCTCTATCATTTATATCAGCTTTCCACAATCTTCATAACAGCCTTATTGCCTTAACTCTCTTGTACTGTCTTCTAAACTAATTGAAAAATAGTTCATCTCCGAGCAATTTGATATGCTAGACCTTAGTAGTTCAGGCTGTAGATCAGACCTAAAAATAAAATACGTAGACTGAACTTGTTGAACAACTTCTTTGTTCTACAAAACTTAACAACCCAAAGGAGGTATACACGAGTGTATTCTTTTTAAAGTCCATTTTATTAATTAACATATGGTATGTTCAGATTTCTGCAAAAAAGTAAGACACATAATTGTTAGTAGGTATGTCAGTCCAACCCCATTCATTTTGAGCCAACCTTGTCGAGTTATTAGACTTATTAATTTCTGATTGATTTTTTGGGTTAAAATTTTTTTACCTTAACCCTGAACGGCTGAACCGCTAGATTGTTAGATTTATTAGGCAAGCTCAACTAAAATTTTTGACTTTTTAAACTTTTAATTTTAATAAATTAGTACATTTTTACTAATAAATATGAACTTATACTTTATTTAATCAATCCAAACCTCCATTTTTTAAATTACAACTTAAAATAATTAATATATTTACACTTATAATATAATAATTATAATAAGTTTGTATTTATTGTTATTTATTTTTATAAAAAATCATTTTGTAATAAGTTTGTTAATATATTTATATATTTATTAAAAATACTTTAAGAAAAAACTTAAGTATAAATTCAGATGTATATTTTGTTTCACATCACTTGTGAAACAAAGAGTAGCATTGAACAACTCGAGCTATTATGCCAGTCCACTAAATTTCATGCTAGGGCGTTCGGGTCATTGAACTTTTTGATTTTTGGCTAACTGGCTTGATTTTATCGGACTAAATTTTTTTACACTAACTCTAAATTTTTTTGATTTTATCACACCAACACATTGATTTCGGGCTAGGATTGACATTCCTAATTATTAGGATTTAATTGGGCTCACTGCGTAACCAAATCATAATATACATGAATCAAATCGTACTAAAAATTGAATCTAATTATTTGTTAGCCTCACCCACCCATTGCATTATAAATTCATGTGTTTTTCTCAAATTTTCAATGTGATATTTTTAACAATATTCAATAACATATGAAATACTCGAATTTGTAAAAGATAAATACTCCAAACATCCACCACTACTCTTGCTTAGCCCGATAAATATTGGGCTCAAAGATGCCCAACTTCATAAGAAACCCATAAGCCCAAAACAAAGAAATTTGGAGTTGTAACGTAGGACACCAATTGTTATACACTTATACTATGGACCATAGTCATATTGCATTGTGAATCTTGATATAAAAATTACGTATTTTCAGTTAATATATTTTGTACTTAGTTAACTATTTATATACATGTCAATGACCTTGTGGTCTAGTGGCACCCGGTGTCCTGATTTACACTCCCAATGTTATTTTTGAACCAAATTCTTTAATGTAAGGTAGACTAAGAACCCGAAACTGATGTCACCTCGAACCTCCCAAGTCCTAAAGGGAACCACAAATGGAAGAGGAGAAGATCTCTCATGGAAAAGGATAAGTGGCCCCCACCTTCATTCCTAGTAGCCTTTCCCCACCCCACATTACCCAGCCCTCAATCTCTCGCCACTCTCTACCCCACTTCCCCAGCATTCAATCTCCAGAAACAAAAAGAATGCAAGAAAGCCATAAATTTTGAGGTCACAAGATTTGCATAAAGAAAACAAAAAAATCCCAGGAAAAAGAAGGGTAGAAGAGTAGAAAGTTTCCATGGCAGCCTCCGCTGCAACCTCACAGCTCCTCTTCTCGAGCTCCCGCTCCGTTTCTCGCCGTTCTCTTCACCACCTCTGCGTTCTGGGCGAAAAGACTCAATTTTTATGCCCCAAGAACCGAGCCCACAGTAAAGTGAGGAGGCAAGCGGGGAATAATGGAGGGGTGAGATGCATGGCAGTGGAGACAGAGGCTCAGACAAAGACGAAGAAGAGTGGGTATGCGCTTCAGACCTTGACTAGCTGGCTATTACAGCAAGAACAAGCTGGGGTTATAGATGCTGAGCTTACCATAGTGTTATCAAGCATTTCCATGGCTTGTAAGCAGATTGCCAGCTTGGTACAAAGGGCTGGCATTTCTAACCTTACTGGTGTCCAGGGTGCTGTTAATGTTCAAGGAGAGGACCAAAAGAAGCTCGATGTTGTCTCCAATGAGGTTTGCAGTCATACCCACATTTTTTCTGTGAACCCTGCATCTGATGCACCTTATTTATCTGGATGATGAATATTTGAATTGTAATCAATGAACATTACATTAAGTAAATTCTTATATTCTGAATTTCTGATGATGAACAAGTGAACAATCCCCCTGACACTTGCCATGTTTTGAGTTAATAGAGACATAATTCTATTTTCCCCCAATGCATAGTTTGTTATTGTAAAACATACCAAGCACGGGTAGCTTAGTTGGTTCTTGGGTGACAAATTGTGTGCAAGGACATAGCATTAGCCCGACAGTTGTAGTGTGAGAGTTGCATTCAATATGATGTGCTTCTTGTGAGCAACAGACACTACTCCTTCCTTTATCACCTCCACAAATCCTGTCAGGTCGAGGGTGGGGTCCAGGGGGAGGGATTTCGCCTTTGTGGGTAAGAGTTTGTGAAACATACCATGTAGTGTTTAATTTATTGGGGGTGACAAGTGATGTTGATACTATGGTCCATGAAAAATTGATCATTAAAACCTGCCATAATAGCATTTATTGCCAATGGACTGAGATGCAGTTCATTTCTTGAGAAAATATGCCATGGTTTTTACAAATTAATGTTTTGGTGATTGATATCATGATCAGGTGTTCTCTAATTGTTTGAGGTCAAGTGGAAGGACAGGGATCATAGCATCAGAGGAAGAGGATGTGCCTGTGGCAGTGGAGGAGAGTTACTCTGGGAATTACATTGTGGTATTTGACCCCCTTGATGGATCATCAAACATAGATGCTGCTGTGTCTACGGGCTCCATCTTTGGCATTTACAGCCCGAATGATGAGTGCCTCGCGGATATTGGTGATGATGCTGAGGTAATATGCATAATAATCTCGAAAACACTCACAAAGTTTGTGTTGTTTCCTTGCTAATCATATGTAATGCAGAAAATTAAACAATCCTGTAAATATAACATTATAGTCTAATGAAATTCGAGAAATCAAACGTTTTGTGGTGATAAAAATTGCAGCTTGACACAGGGGTACAGAAATGTGTAGTGAGTGTGTGCCAGCCAGGGGATAACCTCCTAGCAGCAGGCTATTGCATGTACTCGAGCTCTGTGATCTTCGTTCTCACCTTGGGAAAAGGCGTTTTCGCCTTCACCTTGGACCCTATGTATGGCGAATTCGTTCTCACCCAAGAAAACATTCAGATCCCAAAGGCGGGGAAGATATACGCGTTCAATGAAGGGAACTACCAGCTCTGGGATGATAAGTTGAAGAAGTACATTGATGACCTTAAGGACCCTGGCCCTAGTGGCAAGCCTTATTCTGCTAGGTACATTGGCAGTTTGGTGGGAGACTTCCACAGAACTCTTTTGTATGGAGGCATTTATGGGTACCCAAGAGACAAGAAGAGCAAGAATGGGAAGCTAAGGCTTCTGTACGAGTGTGCCCCGATGAGCTTCATCGTGGAGCAAGCCGGTGGAAAAGGATCGGATGGCCATAAAAGAATTCTTGATATCACACCAGTTGAGGTGAATATAATTAATGGCTGTCTGCAAAAATTATGAGTCTTATATTTGCTGATATGAACTGAATCTCTGATTTTTGTATTTGCAGATACACCAGCGAGTTCCTCTATACATTGGAAGTGTGGAGGAAGTTGACAAGTTGGAGAAGTTCTTAGCTTAATCCAAGAATGAAATGCAGAGATGAGTGCATTGAAGCCATGGTGTTGTTTTGGACCACTCTCAGATGTATATCAGAATCTACAACTTAAAATAATGCATTGTAAACACTTGAAAATAAAATATTCTTTTGATCTTTTCTGAGTCAGGCAATATGATTGTACATCACTAGATGTTTTATAAGTACTGCAGTTCATTTATGCAAATAGTTGAGTTTTTCTTTAAAAACAAACAAACAAACAAAGACTCAAGAGCCAAAGCCAAAAAACATAGTTTATTTATTTAGTTTCTTATTTATGCAAATAGTTTTGAGTGATGAGAGAAATCTATATCTACTACTTCAGTACTAGAGGGTGTATATTGGGTAAATCAATAGTTGACGGATTCAAATTAAGATGGTTAATAGGTTGCTCTAGTTGGAAATTGAACTTGTAACTTAAAATATACTAAAAATGGTTTAGGATTTTATTAAAAGTGATTAAATGGATAATAGCAAAGAAAATATTTTTTTTTTTGAGAGTCACTATCTATGGGTGTGTATGGGTAATCCCGTCTTATGATCCTTACCAATAAAGGACCACAAAGAGATACGTCAATCCAAATGTCAGATTATTCTATGCAAGGTGGATTCGGGTAAAAAATACACAATTTACATACAGAATATTCACAATTATAATATACTGAATGTTCACAATTTACATGTTTGCAATTTAAATTATGAAAATTCAGTATGTAAATGGGCATGGATCCACCTTGCAAGGTGGACTTGGGTCCATGGTATAACTATTAAACCCAAATTACTTATTGCTGGGTGGTTGAAATTAGGAAAGTGAAATTGAGGGTTTGAAAATCTCATTTTTGTTTGTAAAGTTTCCATACCATGTTTGGCGGCAGAAGTTTCGTAAGTACGTAAAAGTTATAAATTTAAACAAGGGTTGCAATAGTGAATTTCAAAAAGGGCATGGCTCCCCCATTAATGGCTACTACTGCGATTTCCTAATCTGCATTAGGTTTCGTTTTACCGCTATAAGTAGACCACATACATTACATTGCCTAATTCTAACTCACAAACATCTCACCCTACTTTCAGTTGTTTAGTTGTTCAGCTTACTTTCTGATCAGTTCAGTTTCTTCCCTTGAACATGGCGGCTTATAAGTCTGTTTCCACCGACCTCGGCCTCTCTCTACACCCATCGCAGGGAATTTCTCGTTTCCAGGAAGGGAGGCCGGGTGTTGATCTCTGTCCCTCTGTTTGGGGTTTCAACGCCCCCAAAATACCTGATCAAGAACCACCGCTTTCCGCCCTACCCAATCTTCAAGATTTCACCTTTACGCTCTTGTCTACATCAACGCTCTCAAAACCCTCTTCTCTTCTGATTCTTATTCCGGTTTCTGCAATAATTGGAGATTTCTTGCCCGACAAGAAACAAAGGGTGGAAGGCGATGATGGGCACTGGATAAAGAAGCGGCTGAGTTTGAGCGACGTGAACGATTCATCAAGATTGTTGCTGGGTAAAGAAGATGTGAAGAAACACATTCTGGCATTTATGGACGAGGAAAGGAGCGCAGCTTGTGAGAGTTTGGAAGGGTTGAGAGTGAAAATGTGGGATTTGGACACTGGTTCTGAACATGAGCTTAGCCTGAAGAAATGGCAGACTGGCAGTTTTCTGCTCACTAGCAACTGGTCTAAGGAATTTGTAAGGCGAAGGAATTTGCAGGTGGGTGACTGCATTGGGCTGCGCTGGGACGTTGAAAATCTAGGGTTCTTCTTCCACAAATTCAATGCCAAATCTTAAATAGATGTTTCTCTGATTAGCTAACTGAAATTTTGGTAGGCTGGATTCTCTGTGCTTCAGGGATTATTATTCGATCTACTGCTTTCACTTCTACTACTCTTGTATGAATTGATTAGTAAATATTGACTTGGTCATAAAATAAATAAATAAACATTGAGTTTAAATATTTGTTTTGTTGAGATAGATTGTGAATTGCTTTTCAGTTGATTACAATACTCTATAGTTAAGTACAATATACCGGATCACGATGTCTTTGGCGAGGATTTTATTATAAGAATGAAAAACCAAAACTGTGGTTTTGTTTGTAAAGATTCGGATCCATATATAGCATGCATTCTGATCTGTATTTGACTGTATGTATAGAAGATTGAAGTTACTTAAGTGATTTATTTGTATAATAAGGATCGGAGTAGTTCTGAATTTGAAAGATCAGAGGGCGGCCATGGCTAGCTTAGCATCAACAACGGATACTACGACTATTACTATAAGGCCATATGGATTCCGTTTTAGCGCTATAAGTAGAGGGAGCTGAGATTGTCACTCAGAGTTCAGAAACACCGATCTCCCTCTACTTTCAGTTGTTTATGCAGTGCTTTTAATTTGAATTTCTTTCTGATCTTCCCATTAACGAGAAGATCGAGTGGAGAATTGAAGCTGCAAGCTGTCTGTCTTTATGGCCCCGCCGGATAAACATAATCTTCGACCATTCACCTTTACGACCTTGTCGTCACCAACACGTTCACAGCCCCCCTCTCTTCTCCATCTCTTTCCGGGTTCTGAAACAATGGAAGGGCAGTGGATAAGGAAGTGGCTAAGTTCAAGCGACGTGGACGCTTCATCAAGGCTATTGCTGAATAAAAAAGATGTGGTGGAAAGCGTTCTGCCATTGATGGATGAGGAGAGGCGTGCAGCTTGTGAGAGCAGGGAAGGGTTGAGAGTCAAAATATGGGATGTGGACACTGGTTCTGAACATGAGCTTAGCCTGAAGAAATGGAATACTGGCAGCTTTGTGCTCACCACCAACTGGTCTGGGGAGTTTGTGAGGGGAAAGAATTTGCAGAAGGGTGACTGCATTCGCCTGCGCTGGGACACTCAAAATCTACGCTTCTTATTCCAAAAATTCAATGCCCAATCTTAATTAGTTCTGCTCTGTGTGCTTCAGGGATTATTATTATTATTCTGCTTTCACTTTCAATTCTGGTCTCTGTGTGTTGTATGACTTTATATTACTAAATATTGATTTTGTCCTAAAATAAATAAACATTTGATTTGTTTTGCATGTGATGCATGCATGCATGCATGGTTATATATATATATATACACACACATTGTTTCAGTTGGTTGCAGTTACAGTTACTAACCAAAACATGCATTATATATATTCCACCTTACCCAGGCCAAAAAGCCTGGAAAAAAAATCCAATTTCTGATATTGTTGGATATGCTCTAAAGCTGATGGTAGAAAAAGTAATCTATTGTTGATCATGTTGAAGCTATCTAAATAAAATAAGACTTTCAAATTGATGGTCAAGTTAGTTTTGTTCTTGATTTGGAATAATATAATGATGGTCCTAAGTAGAGATGAGTGTAAAATGGATTGGAGTAGATTTGGGGTGAATTCACATCAAATCCACTAAAGGTGAACTTAAAAAATTTCATCCCCATCATCCATTAAGGGTGAGAATCCAACCAATATGCTAATTGTAGATTTGGCAGAATGGATACAGATAGGATGACAGATTTTAAGTTTACAAATTAAAATAAATTACAATACAAAATTTCAAACACTCAAAAATCAAAATCACAAATTTCCAAGCATGTCATTCAAAAAAAAAAAAAAACAACAACAACAACAGCAACCAAATCTCAAATTTAAAAAATACAAATCATTAATTTAGAATTCAAACAAATTTAAATCACAAATTTTTATTCATTTCAATTCTTCATTATCTTCAAACACAATATTTATTGTACGACACTCAGCCGTGGGCTACTAGGCCTATACATATAATGTTAATCATGTCACTATTTTTATTTTTATTTTTTATTTTGTATAAACAGTAGATCTTCTAAAATCTAATTATTGTACGTGTAAATGATTTGTTCGATTTCTAGTGAGTGAGTAGTTGTGCATAAGAATGACTAATTATTTTCAAACATTGATACATTTTAATGGCGCACCTTAATTACACAAACTACGCACCTTAAAAACACAAATCACGCGCACCTAAAATTTTTCCCACACCCACATTAATTACCAATATCATACTATACTATCATGCAAATATTTTACTACCCCTTGTGGTGGGGATATATGTAATCCTATTGGCCACAAGTAGAATTGTCATCTCCTAGTTTTGAACAAATCAAATTAATGCTTACCATAAAGAATAAAAGAGTTTAAAAAAGAATAAAAATAAATAAATTTACACGAGATCTATTTTGTGTACACTAATTTAATTGTTATAATAATATTATTTAAAAAAATACAGAACAAAACAAAATATTTTTCGTATTGTTATTGTAGTTGTTAAAATATTAGAAAATAGTTTGCAAATGAGTAACTTAAGAATAATAAATAGTTAACTGAATATTCCGTTACTAAACATAGGAGTATTGTTTTTATTCTAGTTATAACCTTAACAATATTGACTCTTATTATATTTAAACTAGTTTTATACGTGCATTACGCGTATGGGTTAATGCCCAATGTTTATATTTAAATAAATATTTGAAAGTATATCAATGCAAGATTATATAGGAGAAGTTTATACATGGTAATTGAATGTCGAATTTTTTTATTTAAATATCTAACTCAAAGTATATGAATCCAAGATAATATAGAAAATTCATTATAATTATTACTAAAATAAATGTTTGTAACCTTGTAAAATCGATTGTCTAAATATTTGGTCTAAAAATGATAGTCTAAACAAATACTACTTTTCATTTGAATTTTTCTAAGTGTTCTTAATTCTCTTTTGAGTAACATTGTCATTGTCTTTATCTTTACTATTTGTTCTCTTCCTTTTTGTTGATAGTGTGTTATTTGCAATTCGGTTATTGTTGGTAGCATAGATGACAACGTCATGCAATGAGATTATGATATAGAGTTATGGACTTTCCTTTAGGTGTTCTGCTTGGGGTTCATTTGGTTCAACTATTATTGTTGAATGAGTTATTGTGGATAAAGAAATCCCTAGTTTAAGAAAAAAGATTAAATAAATTAATAAAAATTTGAAAATTTAAAATATTATATATTCCAAAGATATTAAAAGGTAGTTTCTCACTTCAATTTGCGGGGTAATTGGTTATTTAAGTACTTTCATTGTCAACAAATCCCCAAGTAGTTAATATGATTGGTTTCAAACTATTCTTTTTTATTTTTTTCATGGTATTAAAGAAATAAATATGTATCATTTTTTGGTGTAACTACTAATTTATTTAATTCATTAAGAGTAAAATAGAGCGATTCCGCTTCAATTTGTTGGGTTATTTGAGTACTATCTTTGTCAACCAATCCCCAAGTAGTTAATATAATTAGCTTCAAATTATTTTAAATTTTTTTTCTTAGTATTAATAAAATACTTGGTAAATAAATATATAACATTATTTTGTACAAGTTTGATATTTAATTACAAGATATTGTAAAAATAAGATAATGGACAATGTAATGAATATCAATTGATAAATTTGAAGGTAAAGAATCTTTGCATGAGAGAAAATAAAGACAATATAACTAATGAAATTATTTCTCTTATTTAATTTAATTTTTTGATAATGAATAATTTTTTTCAAATAAAGGTATTGTAGACACATAATTCTAAATTAAAGAAATACATATTTATCATTTTTTGTTGTAGCTACTAATTTATTTAATTTAATAAGAGTAAATAGAGTGAAAAACTTAATTATCTCAAATTTGATTGAGATGATGTTCGAACCTAAGATCTTTCTTATAGAAATTAATGGGTAAGTTAAAAGTTAACGGAATATTAACAGAGAAGAGAATATTTAACGGAAAACTTAACGGATAATCATAAAAGTAAGGTTAAATTAGGTAATCTCTATTAATAATATTAATCTGAATTATCTTAGCCATCTATTTGATTAAATAATTAATCTGAACCATCCATTTGATTACCGCCATTTTTTCTACCCATTTTAGGTCTAACTCTCTTTGGCTCTTATTAGTATAGTAGATATTTATATATATTATTATATTATATCTATATTTGTAATAGAATTATTTATTTATTTTGATTCTAAATCACTAAAAGAGACTTCATCTACTTAAATCCATTACCATTACTAAGTATTTGATGATGGGGTGCTCAATGATATGATTTGAAGGGGGGTGATGGGATGATGATGATGATGATGATGATGGCAGATTGGCAGCTTGGTGGGCACTGGGCAGTATGGTATGCTAGAAACCAGAAGATTTTCCAAAGTAAGGTTTAGGCTGATTTCAATATCCTGCAAATGTTGTGCTGGATTTTAGTGACCTGTGACGACATTCGAATTTATTGACTGAGTTCTGCAGAAGAATCCATTTGCAATCATGGACTTTTATGATTTTCAAACCTTGATACATTCCGATCCGTAAAGAACCTATCTTTCATAATAAATATCTATAAGTGCCAACAAAAAAAAATCAAAGAATAAAGATTTCACTATCCAAGCAATAGCCCCTGCATCTCTGACGGAAGCTACCTATCAGAGCCTTGTAAACCAGCTTTTCTTTGCATCCAATTTGGTCGATCTGTTTTGCCATGTTTCCATCCTTAGGCAAAATCCCATTGACATGCAACCTCCATCTTTATGTGTTCTTTTTCCTGTCTGGATATCACAGTGCCATGAAGAAAGAACAATTCTTTCATCCACCCACTAATGTTGGCAGTGTAAGTGTTTGTGTGTCTTACAACCTATGACTAAACCCTATCTTTGTGCAGCAACGTTAACCTCTAAGCTTGGCTTGATGATCTCAGACCGCTGCTTGCTGCTAGCTTGGTCCTGAGATCTATCACATATACAACCCGGAAAAGGATTCGCATAGAAGTTCTCCTCTAATCTTGGTGACTCTCCGATTTGTCTAAGGTAAGGGGCTCCAAGCCTGTTGGAATGTAAAGATTTCACCTCTGTGGAAAATTCTTCCCAAGTTATAGCACCCTTGTCCAAGAAATCTATCAGTGTTACGAAACTGGCTCTGAAAACAAACAAATTAAATACAGAGAGATTATTAGACTGATTGAGTGAGTGAATAAGCACAAGAAGTTGAGGACTGAGAGGCAACAAACCTGTCGGGGCTGATCGTCTTTCGAAAACCTTCAAACCTCCTATGCCCCTGCACTGCCTTAGCCATGTTTCCATCATATGTATAAACAAACAAATCACTTTCAAGTGCCAAAATGTAATCTAAGGCGGCCAGACGGTTCTGGTACTGCTTATAAGCTCCCAATTCTTCTTCTGTTGCTAGCGTCGAGTGAGAGAAGACGTTAGGGTACTCTAAACGGAACGCATCCATGCTGCTATTTCCATATATTTCCCCTGCAACAATATAGATTCTTGTAGTGGAGGGGTACCCCATTGCCTTCAAAAACAAAGCAGCTTCCCTTGGTGTCATAGGGCAGCCTCCAACCAGTCTCTTTGCTTTGCTGTCTATCTCTTTCTCCTTCCAGTGCTTCACATTATACCTCATCACGCGAAGTTCCTCGGCCTCTGCTGCTGTTAGATTGTGGCTGCAGCCTGTGAATGCAAGCATGTCCTTTTCATATCTGCACATATACACAATCAGGCTAAGTTTTAGTCCATAAAACATAAAATTCAGAATCTAGCCAAGAGTGACAACAGTCATTATACCTTAGATGAAGTGCAATATACGGCTCGCCATTATCCCTCAATCTATCCACCAACCTCTTCCCAAACTCCTCAATCTCAGGGCTGTATTTAAGAGCCTCATAGTTTGCCCGACAGCGAAGCCTCTGGATAGAGGAAGCTAGCCCATTGTTGGCAAGTCTCGAATCGGTGTGGGTAAACTTGATGACTTTATGCTTCTTCAGTATAGGAATAATCTCCTTTCTATAGTAACTAGCCTGCAGAAAAAAGAATTTCAGCTCCAACACTCATAAGAAGAAAGATATGGCTTCAAAGCTTTATAGGTTTCTGTTTCAGACCTTAGACCAGGACACAGGTGCCTTTGACAGAGGCTTCACTTTTGCATATTTTGGAGGCAAAGATTCTACTATCTCAATATCATCTCTCAGAACCTCAATGAAATGCTTCCAATCAAATATATCCTTGAAACCACTACAAAAACAAATGTAAAAACTTAGAACCCAAAATGCTGAAAAATACTAAAAAGGCCTCAACCAACTGCAAGGACTAAAGAATTACCTAGGATCCGTCCAGAACGAGTCGTGATCAAGAGAAGGAAGAACCAAAGTGGCATTCATGATTTTAGCTATAGCAACCATGTCACATATCTGAAGTAATTATTACCCAAAGTTAGCACAAAGATTCAGCTTGCATTTGCCCAAAGAAATGGAAAAGAGAGACTAGATTCACTTACCCCTGCTTTCATTTGATTCAATCCTCCATTAGCATGAACTAAGATATAGCCATTTGTTCCAGTCCCTGTCCCTGAACCAAGAACAATTCTCTATTAAAACCCTAATTCATGTGCCAAATAAAATTGGAATTCCAAAAATCAGAGAAAACCATTTACACACTTATTCTATTCTTCGGTCGAGTAATGCATTGATAATAGTTATCACTATTTGCTTTCTTCCATATTTCTGGAACCTGTTAAAAATCACATTAAAAAAATGGTGAGCTCCTCTCAATAACCATAGTTCATCAGAATATTCTCTGCCTCTAAATAACCAAGAATTACAAAATATGTAATCACACTTTCACTGTCAAAATATGTACCATAAAAGTTGGCAACATAATCTTCTTCTACAATACACCTCCTATTAATTGTAATTAAAACTAAGTTTGAAAAACGTTACATGCACCTAATGGTGGTTATATGCTGATTCAAGCTCAAACTGCCTAATACACTAAACAATGTACCTTATGCAAGTGCTATAAATTTTAGTATTTATTAATAGGATGGATATTGATCAATACCACTATAAATTTAATTAATTAAATAAATAAATGAAATACGTAATATGAAACATTCCAAATTTAATACGCCTCACTAACTATAAGTTTAAAAACCATTAAACTAAATTAAATAGATCCTAGGCAAATAAATTACTCCGTAGTAGATTATTAGTAAAGTCAGCGAGTCAAAGAGCGACTGCGACTCAGCGAGTTTATTGCCACCCACTAAAACCCAGGCAGGCTGCTCAAAACACAAACGCGCAATTCCGCCTAACTGTCACCGGTAAATTGGATCCCGAAAATTCTATACTCAACAAAAATTAAACAGAAAAATTAAATAAAAATAAAAATTCTCAGACCCCACCCCCCCCCCCACCATCCCCATCCCTTCCAACTTTCCGCCTTCAAACAGACGTGGGTGAAACGCTAGAATTGCAGGACGCGCTATTTGGAAAAGTATTCCATAAAAAAAACAAAATAACTGAATTTATGCATTTATTTAGCTTAATAATGGTATTTTCAGGAATTTAAATTTCACTAAAATATAATTTTAAAATTAAAAATAAAATAAAATAAAATTTAAAAAAACTTACTGGTAATTCCTTCATTTGACGATTCCGAATAAGGTCGCCGGAGGAGGAGGAAGATAATGAATCGGTTTCCGACACGATGTTCTGAGCATTCGCCCATTCATTTTTGAAATTCTGAAGGACTAAACGCGAGCTAACCTCTTCGCCATTGTCGCTGGCGAAGAAAGAGAATCTGAGAAATACAGAGACCACGACGAATACTAAAAGCAATCCTGAAACCGTACGCCCCATTTTTTTCCTCGATCTCAATGTCTGCGAGATAGAGCGGAGGCCCAACAAGCATTCATCCAATTCCACAGCCACGCTTTCCGGCATCCGTTTACGAACCAACAACTGCCTTATCACCGGATGCTGGTGGAGGACAGGGTGGTAGCCGGCACCGCCACCACCGCCGCCGCCGCATCTGCTACTACTATTGCTATTGTTCGATTCCGGATTGCCGGCGTCGCCGGAGGAATCCTCGCAGGCGATTTGGACGTGATCCGATGATTTTTCGTGGTCGTTCAAGAAGTCGGCGAAACGGCGACGGTGGTGCGTGGTGGGGCCGCCTCCTCCGCTGGCCGCGGAGGAGTTGGCGGTGGTGCCACCGGCTGACATGTCACCGTATGTTTGTGCGATATAAATAAACAGTTACAACTGAAAGTCAAGAAACCGGAAAAAAAAAAACAAAACCTTGAGAGTGAGAAATGGAAGGGAGAAAGAGAGAGAATTTTCCAATTGTGAACCGTTGCTTTGTCTCTGTATATTTGTACGTGTTTGTGGGGGTACACAGTACACTCACGCAGTGGGGTCTGGTGTGGCCCAACATTCTTATTATTTTTATAAATTTTATATTTCGTAATGCGTGAATAAATAATTGTCTAGTGATAAAAATTAGGAAAATTTATTAAAAATAATAAATACATAATAAATGTAAAAGGAGAAAGTTTTTATAGTGTACAAGAAAATAAGTACAATATACAAATTAATACATTAAATGGTGTTATTTAATTGTGTTTATTATAACTTAGAGCTAGAGGAGAAAAGAAGAAGAATGAAGGAATAAAAAAAAATAGTTATACTTGTACAGTTATACTTGATCAAGAATTAATTAATAATTGCACTACGTCATCTAGCCTCTATTCATATTGTTAATCTTATTTCAAAAAATAAAAATAAAAATTCGCATATTAAACATTGTCACCGTTTTTTTTTTTAAAGAAAAAAAAAGAAGTGGTAATTATATTGTCACATAATCATGTAACAGGAAAAAATTTACAATAAATTTATAAGCTTTATTTTCATTTATATAATATGTTAACTGAAAATACGTAATAAGCTAACTGTATGTATATAATTTAGACTATGGTCCATAATGTGCAACGTAGCCCGCAGTATAATTTGTGCTGAATTCTACCAATGATAAAAAAAAAAAAATGAGGTATGAATTTTATTTTTTTATGGTACTAATATACAATTATTTGGGGCTTAGTGATCAATTGAGGTCCATTGCGTGATTTTCCTCATTCACCGTGCCTTCAAGCTTGGAGTGGTGATGGACTCTTAAATTTAGAGTTCAAATTTATATGAGAAAATTTAAAAGGTAAAATAGTTTTTTTTTTAACTGATAATATTTTATTTGATAATTTTCATGATGGGATTAATCTATTTATTAATCAAAAAAAAATGTAATTTGTAAATAAAGATTTTGATATATTGATCATAGTATTTGATTATTTTAGTGATGTTGTGTGGTGCGTTGCCAGTTTCCACTTTCCAACGGTAGAAAGATTGGACACTTTTTACTGTTTTTTTAGCATGAGTCATCACTTTCATGGGCAAAGTAATTTATAAATTGGGAAGAAAGAAAGAAAATAATTTATAAATTACCAGGCCATAACTACAGTTTAGAATTAGATAAAACGTTTCCTGTCTTATCCAACGGTCTTTGATCGACCGGTTTTTACATATATGCACAGAATTACGCAAAATTACCGTTAGAAATTATGGTCATAATTTTAGAGGTAATTACCATATATAATATTTAGAAACCGTCTATTTCCCCACAACTACCGCTACGTTTACGGTTTACCTGAAAGGATAGTTAACTTATACGGAGTAATTTATAGGGAGGCATATTACGTGTAATAATAAATTAATACTGAATATTAAAAATAAAAATGGTATATTATTTAATTTAAGAATTTTTACCATTCATTTAATTTTATTAAATTATAACCAACATGGTTGGTGTGGTGGTTCAGCACCTTGTCCTTTAAGCGTTTTGTTGAGGGTTCAATCCCCGCTAATGTAACAGAACAAATCATTTGGCCAGTATCACTTAGCGTGATGTTGGGGGTTCAACTCATATATTATTTTATAAATATTTAAGATTACTACTAATATATATTACATTAATTACATTAATATGTTCAAAATAAAAAATTACATCCATGCTCACATTGATATTTGAACAGTACTCAACCTATTGAGTAACAAAAACTACCCACCACCACTTTACTACACACTATTTTGTCAATTTATTGCAAAGTATAATTAAGTACTACTCCGTATTATAAAATGAGATATATATGTAGAAGTTTACATTTATATTAAAAAGTTTCATAAGAATAAGAATATATTAATTAATATAAAAAATTATTTATTTTGATAAAAAAAAATTAATAATGAAGATTAAATTTTAATGCTTCAATTTATTCAAAATTTAAATTTTTTAACAATTAAACTTTTAAAAATTTATATTAAAATACATGTGAGTAAATTTATTAAAATAAATTAACATTTGCATTAAATAAATAAAATTGTATTCTCTTCAAAAAAAAAAAATTTATTAATGTTACTATTTTTTTTAATAAACTAATAAGTAATATGCATTTTCAATACAAAATATAAAAATGTTGATTGTTAAATTAATATTATAGAGTAGAAAAATTATCAATTTAAAATGTTTTACATGTCTTATTTTATTGTGTTATTTAATAATACTTTGCAATAAAAGTGACAAAATGAATGTATGGTAAAGTGGATGTAGGCATGTATGTAATTATTTATTTTAGACATATTAAAGTAATATACTGGAGATAAAAAGAATTAATTTTAAATATTTATAAAATGAGTAGGCATGTAAATACATGATATGGCAGAGATTATGTCAACACCATTGCATGTTAGTTAAGTTAATGGTTACATACTTACATTACAACTGTTTATTATTATCTTTAATTGTATCATTTTTTAAAATACATAGACTAAATTAAACAAAATTAAAGCATAAGAACTAAAATGAGCAAAATATTATAATATACTGACTTTTTATGTACTTTGACCATAAATTACAAATTTACTGTTAGGTTTCCCCTACTCGAGCTCATGCGTGTGGATTGAGAGCTAAATATGTATTGTAGTGAACAAGTAGTGATAGGAACTTTTTATATTTATACATAGCAATAAATTTTACCAACCTAATAAAAGTATGACAAGTGCACAAATTAGTTAGTTTGTTGTATTATTAATTTTTAGAGCCTTAAAATGAGTTATAACCATCTTACTTGTCTTTTATTGAAATTTTTAATTTATCTCTTTGTCACTCCTCCTCAATCGAAAACAAAATACTCACTTTAGTAATTTAGTAGTGAGGTGTTAACCTTATCGATCAATAACAACTAATTTGTTGGTATTGTTTGTCTTGATCCAATAAGTTATGGGTAATAACCTGAAAGCTCAACACATACCTTAATTTAAAATATAAAATATCAATATCTTATCAACTCACTAGAAATTAAATTTTTTAATTTATATCTTTTTTAACTTTTTTTTTTCTGTTCAGATTAAGAAGGAGGGGAACAGTCGAGATCAGCGGCGGTGCGAACGTAGGACGATGTTTCGGAGGTTAGGTTCCGAGTCGTCGGTGGTTGGGTCATCAATGGCTAAGCCACGCGTCATTTGTTTTAAGGAGAAATTGCCATTCCGCCAGACTAGTCCGTCACCACTCTTGTCGGCGGCTGGGCGCATGACATTTACGTTGTTGGAATGTAGCCTTTTCAATGCATATCCGTTGACGACACGCCATTATACTTCAATATATTTCTGGAACGGTGGGCAAACTGTATCCATTTTTGCTTCGTCTTCATCCCCTCGGTTGGTATTATGTCTCGCCCCACCCATCTTTCTCTCAAAAGATTGAATTCTGAGTTACGATAATTCAAATCTAAACATGACTTTATTACAACATAGTATTTGTTCATATATATTTTTTCAATCTATTAAAGCAAATGAGTTAATGTTCCCCTTGAGATTCAAACCTATAACTTTTCATTTGAAGAGTCACTCACAACTATACCGCTTGACCACTAAGTATTTGGCTTGCATTGATTATTTGTTATTCATTTAAAATAAATAGTTTGTATCATATATTAAGAATACATTATACTGTACTCATAAGTGATTAAAGTAGTATATAAATTATAAACGCGAATTAATATTACTCGTAATTCTGCACCAAGATAGCTAGCTATTTTGGTTTATTTTGTCAAGATATTTTTCTAATTACAAATTTTTTTAAAATATATTTTTGTTGGTGGTGTTAATGACTTAATGTAGCAAACCGACTAGTCATACTAATTACTCAGCACTAGCAACGATAGGGTGAATTAGGTAATTAAGGTAGAATAAGTGCAAAAATTTCTTTTATATATCAAAGTAAGAATAATTACAAAATTTCTTTAATATAAAATATTGTGTAAGTACAACTTATAGCAAATGACAGCATCTACACCGCCCCAATAGTGGGTTGAGTTCAATTGTCCATTTGTCCTACTACAAGCCTTTAATACAATTAAGAAACTACATACGTTATATAATTGTTCTAAACAAATTAGGGAATTATTAGAATTTCCGAAGAAAAACAACTATTACAAGCTATTAAACATTGCTTATTGAATAAAATGGACAAAAATTGTGAGGGGTAGAAAAAATATGCACTTGTTAAAACTTGTACATTTTTATAAAAAATTTCATTGAAATTTGTGTTTTAAAAAAAATTGCAAATTTCAATGGAGTTTCTTAAATTAATGAAAAGATTTTTTTTTTCGTGTGAAATACAAGAAATACAAGTCATGTTTCTCATACGCAAGTACAACTTGTGTTTCTTGTATTTCACACGAAAAAAATCTTTTCATTAATTTAAGAAAAAGAAAAAAAAAAAAAAACAAACAATTTGTTGAGTTGATAAATGGATTTTTGAAGGCTTGTGATACTAGTGAGGGTTGGAAATCCAGAGAGCTAGATAGAGAGTGGATGTCAACTAACAATAATGATGGTGAAGTTTTTTCATGGCGGACTTAGAGGAGTGCGTGGTGGTAGTTGAGGAATTGAAGTGCTCAACTCAATCATTAATAACAAATTCAAAAAGTTAATCTAATTAACATAACTTCATTATATTGAGGTGATCACTTACATCTATCAATTAAACAACTAACAAATTCAACAACAAACTTGAGCATGCTTGCTATTAGTTTATAATAATTTTAATAAACGGCACCTAATATTTTATTATCATGCATGGCATCAAAATTTCATTAAAAGTAGAAAACTAATACTACTAGTAGTTAAGTTGGTTGAGACATGTATCGTCTCATCACTGTCCCAATAATTTTCTTTTTACCCCTTGATCCTAAAATATTTGGTATGCTTATGATTTTGAATTAAAAAACAAAAGTATTCATTTCTACAAGTACAACAACATTTATACTTTTATTACCTAAAATATCTAATGTTTTTATGAGAAGCAACATTAGGAGGAGAAAATTTTAAAATAAATTAACTGATTGAAAAAAAAAAAAAAAAAAGCATCATTTAGTTAATACATTAATTATATGCCTCTAAATTTGTGAGTCTAGTCGAGGGAAAATAATTTTGAGATGGAAGAATTTATTAATTATTATTTTTAAATTTCTACAATTGTAAAATGACAAGCAATAGTTTCGTCATGAAGTTTCGTCATGAAGTATAATTGGTCAATATGTATTATCATGACTACTCTTCTCAAAGTTGAATCCGTTAGGATTTTATTTTATTTTATTTTCCATGATATGGACCTTAGAAGTTAATTAAAACTCCACCGTTAAGTTTCAGAGTTGACATTAGGAATCAAGATATGATTTTCCATTCCAAATCAGCTGCAAATAAAACTACTAAAAATAAAAGAGTAATAATACTAATAAATTAAGGAATTGGAATTGAATGGCTGGAAGAATTACAACGTTATTTATCATATTCATTGTAAGTTTTTTATCATCATCATGGTCACCAATGGCGTCTATCATATTAGTTATATCAATGTTTTTTTTTTTAAATATTTGTCATGTTTATTTCATTTAGTTCAATAAGAGATATGTGAAGAAGAATTTGTTCACGGGTTTAAAAACAAAAAACAAAAAAAAAAAAAAAACTTATAGGAAATAGTAAAGATTTTGTAAAGTATGAAGGAAAAATAATGTAGAGAATATATTGGAAGGTTGTATAGCTAGCAAATTAAATGTGACTTTAAAATACAGTAAGGAATACCAATGGAATAATAATGTTGTTGACTCAAAGCTTTTTCCAAATTTGAAGCAACCAACTGGCTCAACATTGCAACAGGTGAATCCCTAAGTAACTGAGTATATATTAATTTCAATTTTTTTTAATTATAGTTGTATTTTTATTTTTAAGCATCGATTGTAATATGATTTTAGCTCACGACTTTAAAAATGGTTTCACTTTTAGTCTAAAATGCCTTTAAATATGAAGTTTTTACAAAGTGTATGTAGTGTTTCGGACTAAAAGTAGAAGCTTTTTTAAGTCGACAACAAGAAATAAAACAAATCAATATTGATGGCCAAAAGTGAAAATATAATGTCACGTTGTTATAATCAAGAAGTCAAAAGTGAGATAACTCAATGATATTATCCAACCTAATTTTTTTTATTTTACACCTAAAATCAAGAATATAAAATCCAGTAATTTGCAGTACGTAGTTGGTAACTAGACGCTTAACGTAACTGTAAGGTCTGTGATTCGGCTCTTATATATAAAGGGTGCGTCATGTTAAATTCAATAAATTGTAAGAGAAAATTTTGCTAGTATAGTGGAAATACCGGACGTTGTATAAAGAAAAAAAAAATTAAGATAAGAAACTTTTTTTTTTTTCCTTTTAAATTTTCCCTCCAATCTTCCTCTTTCGGATATAGCTAATTAAAAAAAAATAGTTATTTAATGAGATAATATCACTTTATTAAGAAGTGAAGCATATGAGGGTTTTACAATATTACTCTTTAGGAAATTAAGTGTTAAGCATTATATTTGCCAAAAAAAAAAAAAAAAAGTGTTAAGCATTATAACCAAGTAATAACCAAATGTGTTTGGAGGAAAATGGCTTTGACAAAAGGGGGAATGACTAGGAGAAGCAAACTTAGTTATTTTGTGGCTATGGAAGAAAGATTGCTTTGCATTAAACGATGCTTTTATTCTCAAAAAGTGTCACACAATGTGATAACCCTACATGTGTCACCATTTATTCATCCAAAAGTAATTGAAATGACTAAAAGTATTTTTTTTCAAATAACTGAAAATACAAATCAAAATGTTACCATAATGCTCCGTATAATTTTTGTAATGACCCGAGCTAAAAATTGCTCACAAAATTTCTTATCTACAGTATCACTTTGCGATTAGTGAGCTTTGATAAATTTAACTCATTTATTTGATTAAACAAACAACTATAATAAAATCATCAGCAGACAATAAAATAAAATTAAAAACAAAAAAAAAAAAAACAAGGCGTATTGTCGGAGCAATGGTCGGGAAACATCCTAGTATACATATGTTAAAATTTGAGAATCTAAGTTGATTGAAAAATTTAGGTCCCAGGCCACCCATAAATATATTCCCCATGTCCCACTGCTTCATTTTTACAATTATTTATGTGAAATATTGCAACTTTAATCGTTGTTCTAACACAATCTTTGTTCCAGGTACGCATCAATATATTATTTCCTAATGATATTAGAAGAACCTAAATAATTGTGAATTATAATATAAGAATTTCCGTCTTTTACTATTTCTATATTTTAATTATAGTAATTGAGTTAGAAAAAAAAAAAAAGGCGATATGTGAGGTGGGGGCTACCCCCACTACCTCATACTAGCTCCTTCCCTGGTACTAACAACTCAATTCAAATCATGAATAATTAATTAATTAAATCTACTACACTTGATTTATAATTTGTGAGATTAAAAATATAATTTTTCCCTAATAAATTAATCACTCCATTTATATTTATTATCTATGTAACGCCATAAAATTCGTCCTAAAGGTATAACTTCTGCTTTGACTTGGTCTCTTATACTATCTACATAATGGGAGACTTTTCTAAAGTTGCAACCTGCTACAATTATGCAAACTAATGATGTCTCAATAATGAAATTAAAGTATATTAGCGGATGACCTATTGCTTATATAAGAAGAAAATGTAAGAGTTCAAAAAAAAAAACAATCTATATAAGTTAATTTAAGATTTTCTTTTGCAAATTTCTTGTACATGCATCTCACTCAATTAAGCAAACAATATACAAGTAATACACTACAACTAACAGAAATTAACTGAATTTGCTCGGACTATTATTATCATTTTGTAAGGCGGGTGGTATGCAACAAAACTTGAAAAAAAGGTATCATATGAGTGTATTTTTATATTTTTGGCATAAACGTAAGCTTTATGTTATGTGATTTCCTTTAATTTGAGTTACCTTTCCTTGATTTAGGAGAAAAGCAATGAGATTTTGTTATGAATTAAATTGGGATAAGTAATTAGCTTTGGATGTTATTCTCGATCCTCACCCTCGACACGGCTCGACAGAGCACTGTGAGGATGTAAATAATGATAACTTAATTGAACATATAAGTTAGACCTTTGTTTACTGAGTACAATGACTCCCCCACTTTGAGAGGTTGCTTCCACACTGTCACATACAAACGATGCTCGATTTTTCTTCTCAAAATTAACCCCTATGATGACCAACTGAGTTACCCATGCGGGCAATTTTATTCTTGATCTTAATTGACGTAAAGGACAACCTATTTTTCTTTTTGAAGTAGGTGACAAAACGTGTTTGTAGGACATTTCTAAGTCAAGATTAATTTCACTTGTTGATTCACTACACGGTTGACTTTCTTTCCAGTCTTGCACGCAATACAACTTTAATTCGAGTAATTTTAATTGACAGTGATTTTTTTAATTAACTTCTTTTTAACTTGTATGCAGAAGCTAAAGAGTACCCTATAGTTTAGCTATATAACTTAGCTAGCTTGTGATTTTAGATTATGGTTGTGAGCATAAATGTGCAGTTCAACTATAAGCTTAGGCTTTTAGTTGAGATGGAGCACATGATTTAATTTGGTATCAGAGCCATGCAAAAGGTTATGGGTTCGAATTTCCGCGCCACCCGAAAAAAAGACTATGGTATGGTCCACTTATTGCTTGGAGCCCATCAAAATCAATCGGCCCGCACACGTGAGGGGGCGTGTGATGGAGCACATGATTTAATTATGGTATCGTATGATTAATCTCCTTCACATATACTAATAAAAATAAAAATCTTAAATAAAACACTCCGTGCTTATTGTTATTAGTTCGTCATCTAATTTAAACGTGATGACTGGAAATAGTAGTGTGGGGTTCGAATCTCACTAGAAACATGTATGGAAAAAATCTCTCATCCCCTGTGCGCAGCACATGAAGACTATGATCTGACCAGAGTATGATTCTCGTAACAAAAAGTCACAAGTTCATTTCTAGTCAACATTCTCTCGATCGAGAACAAGATTTTCTTAATATAATTTAATTTTTATGTGTGAAACTTTCTGGTTATATTTAAAATTTTCTCTTGGGAATTTGATCAACTTTAACATATTGATTTGTTCAAATCATTAATTTACATGAGTGTGTGCAAAATTAGTAAGACTTTGAAGTTTGGTGTGAATATTTAATAATAATAATTTGTGTTAGACTACCCCCACTCTTAATCTAACCTATAAAAATAATAATAGAATAAAAGAAATTAAGGAAAAACAGGGCTGCCTAACCCAACTTTGTTTGGTGCAGGAAGCCCAGTAGGGTGTACTGGTAATACATAATCAGTCGTGTCGAAAGATAAGCGGTGGAGAATATGTGCGCGTGGGACCATTTTCCAGTCAACTAACGATCATTGTGATTTTCCTTAGTGGCCCAAATCAAAGAGATTTTTATTATTAAAAAAAATCATATAATAAGGTAAGAGAGAAAAAGGGCGCCGGTAGATTCGGCTAAGCTGCCATCTGTCAGCGGAACTTTATTTCCTGTACTTTACGCGGAACGTTTGCGGTTTTCCGCTTTAAGACAGACAGACATCCATGATTGGAATCACGTTTGTTCAAACAGCGATGCAGAAGAACCTTGTGCGGCTCTTGGACGGAACGAATATGGCAAACCAAATCTCCGACTACAATGTAGCCAAACAATTGTTCTCAATAATTAAAACATTAAACAGAATTTTTGTATCATGAAACAAATTGTCGCACATCCTTAATTGTAAACAATTAGAGCAATATTTACTTACGCGTACATTAACTTTTAATCGGTGTTATTTTTAAAATAATCGTAGTAATCGTAATTTTATATCACAAGGCTTTGTGTTTTAACCAACTGCTCGTCGAAGCGGATTAGGGTGAATGGAATTTCAACATTGCACGAAAATTACAACTTTGCACACTTTTCCTCCATTTTTACCATGGTTGCAGTAGGCGCTAGGCGCTAGTCGGGCGGTAGACTAGCGCCTAGCGCCTAAGCGGTCTAGGCGGCGCCTAGGCGGTATCTAGGCGGTTCTAGGCGGCGACCTATAAAAACAAAAAATTAATTCATGTGTGTGGTGTATGTCCTATATTATATTATATATATTATATATATCTCTCTTACTTCTCTTACTTATATAAATAAATAAATTTAAATATATATAAATATAATAATAAAATTAACAACGCCGACTCGCTCGAGTTAACTCGGCTAACTCTGCCGAGTTGGGCGAGTTAACTCGGCCAAATTCGACCTAGTCGGCTGCCAACTCGGCCTAGTCGGCCGAGTTAGGCGCTAAGCGGCCTCCTAGGCGGCCGGCCACCTAGGCGGAGGCCTAGAGAGCAATTCGCCTCGGTCTTGGAGCGCCTAGCGCCTAGGCGGAGATTTTTGCAATAGTGATTTTTACATTGGTTTACCCCTATGATCAAGACCATTCAAAATACCAATTTTAGACTCATTAAAGGGTGTTTTAGCCATTTTGTTAACTTCACAAGTTACCTAATTTTGGCACTTTAATCAACAAATACATTTTTTTTTAAATAGCCTCAAAAGATAGCTAAAACATGCAAAATTGATAAGTTAGTCCATTAAAGTCAAGAACAAACATACAAAATAAACTTAAAAGAATGATGCAAAAAATGTATAAATTATGCACTTTACTTATCCGTCCAACCTAACAACCCATAAGATTATTAATCTACAATTCCATGCAAAATAATTGAAGTCTGTGGATAAATTCTAAAGTACCGATGGACATTTATGTTGTTTCTACTCTTGCAAGTTGCAATCCTAAAGTGATTTGAACATAGTTTTGGCTTGTACTCGATGTTATGAGAACGTATCTGGTGCAAATCAAAACCTTTTCTAAAGATTTTTAACTTATAATTGGTACAAGTACCACTGGTATTATGAACACCAATACACCATATATTAAGATATATACCTCAAATTGAAAAAACCATGGGCAGTGTAATACTTAACATATAGTTAAGACAGAGCTCTTGATTAAAGCAAAAGGGCCTTATCCTATATTTTTGAATCTCCGGACATTCTTGGAGGATCACGGGACACACGAGATGTCTTGATTTTAACGTCTTTCAGAAGCAACTTAAAGCTACATTTCGATTAGAAATACCGTTGGGTTCATTTATGGATTGAAGAGGAACTACAAGTTTGACAGAAAAGCTGTAAACGTCGCATTCTGGTATACATAAACAGCGACTGTTGCTCTGTTTACAGCCTGGATACTCATATGGGTCTGGCCCATTACAACCACTCGGCCCTTCTTTTTCAAGCCCAATTTCATTCCTCTACGCAACTATTTCAGCGTTTATACACTGATGAAATCAGCTTCCCAAATTTTTGTGTGCAATTCAATTTACCCACTCTTTAAAATAAGAAATTTAATGAATAATATTTTACAATGTAAATCATAACAACATCTAAGGTTAAAATTTTCAAATGGAGAGGTAAATTTGTAACTTCTATAGTTTGTGTAATTTTTTAAACATAAATTTGTAACTTTTATACAATGTTTAAATTTGATTGATTAAAATATTAAGTGATTTTTTTTTTGAAAGTCAATTAAGTGACTTAATATTTCAGTAACATACAATTCTCTCAATTTAGTGAATTACACAAATGAGAAGTAAAAACCGAAGAGCTTTCAACTCCTGCTGCCCATTGGTCATTGGGTCATGTGAAAGGTCTAAGGCTTTCAAGATTATGTAAAGCCCAATATGTGAAGCACAACATTCACCGGTCGTTATACTGTGGATCAGGGTACACAGTGCATTGTGGATCCCGGTCCAAAACGACGTCGTTTCAATGTTAGTGGACACGGACGCGAATAATTCTAAGGAATCCATTTTCTATAATACACACAATCATTATCTAGAATACACAGAATTTTTGCCTAGAAGACACATAATGTTTGCCTAGAATACACTAAATATTGACACAAAATACACACAACTCATCATCCTAACATTCGAATGTATAAACACATCACAATTTGTATTAATAATATGAATACACAGAATATTTACACAAAATACATATAACTCATCTTCCTAAATATTCGAATGCACAAACACATCACATGTGTTACTAACATGAATACACAGAACGGTTGCCTATAATACACAGAATAATTGCTTGAAATACACATAACGATTACCTAGAATACACAGAACTTATTTTAGTACGGAGTACACAATGCATTGTGCGTCGTGGTCCACGATATAAATAAAGCCCAACATGTGAAGCCCGACATTCACTAACCATTTACTTTTATAGTTAGCTTGACATTTTTAAGATTGTTTTCGAAGAATGATTAAATATATGAAATATGCAAAATTCATTGTTATTGAGCGGCATAGTTGTGACTTCTCAAATGAAAAATAGAGATTATTTTTCAAAAATAAAATTTTCTCAAGAAAAAAGGCGGGCGCGTGAACTCACGCAAAGAAGCGCATGATGCATACCATGCGTTACTCTTTTTTTTCTTTTTTTTGAAGTTTTTTATTTGAGGCTAAAATGAAATTCACTCCACTCAACGGAGAAATTTGATCGTTGAATGTGTATTTGTTTTTTTAATTATTATTATTATTATTATTATATATAGAGGAAGGGTTCAGGTGTGGTTGTGCGGGTATATCTTCCTTGCGGTACTCACCTTAATTAAGCATTAGAACAGCGCACCTTAAGCACACAAGCCACATACCTTAAGCTAAAAACATAAATCACGCACTTAAAGTTTTTAAATGGTGCAGAGAATACACTGCGCACCTTAAGTACACAAATCACGCAACTAATATTTTAAAATGGCGCACCTTAAGTTTCAATTCACACACCTTAAGAAGAAAACAATACACCCTAGAAAGAAAAATTGAGCACTTTAAAATTTTAGGTTAACGCATTTTAAGTTGTAACACCCACGCACCTCAAACATAAAAATAACTCATAAAAAAAATTAAGCATCTAAAGCTACTGCACAGTCGCGCACGAGAAACACACACTGTATGTCAGATGATGTATTCCACCAATATGTACTCGATTTTTTTTTTTTTCTTTTGAAAATATCAAAAACGGTCTCTATAACACGGATTCTTCTCCTCTAACAAATGGTCTAGCGGAAGTAGCCTTTCATTGTTTGACGTTAAGCCCCATTTTGGTATCGATGCTGCATGACCTTCTTCCTCGGAGAATGCACCGGAACTCAGAAGTATGGGAAGAGAGAGAGAACTTCTGATGTCCCTTAGATACGCGTGCAATGTAAGGAAATGGGTTAAATTAAATATTTAGCTTCCTGCCAGACCTAGTCATCATCTCAGTGAATCAAGCTCAGTTCAGTGCTCGCAGAAATCCCATGGCAGCCAAGCAAGAACCCAAAGTTTCCTTGAAGCTCCTGATAGATGAGAAGACCAATCGACTAGTTGGTGCCGAAGCACATAAGGACTTCGTGGATATACTCTTCAGCTTCCTCACTTTGCCAATGGCAACTGTTATCAGGGTCACTAAAAGCGTCACTATTGGTTGTATGAACAATTTGTACCACAGCATTCAGAATATAGGCGCAGAAAATTGGCACACAGTACATTGCAAAACCATGGTTCTGAATCCAAGAAACCCACTTGCCAACTACTGCAAAAAGTTGAAAATGAACGTTGATGATTCTGGGTCCGAGAAGAAGTACGGGTGTTCTCATGGGTGCAAGAGTTTTAGCATGTACCAAAATGTTAAATGCTATTGTTCTAATGGGTGGACTACCAAAGAAATGAAGTCTGATGATTCTGGGTCTGTGATGAATTGCAGCTATGAGGGTGTGTTTTTGCAGAAAGGGTGGATAGTGTTCTTAATCAGTGATGATTTACAAATCAGACCTGCTTCTCCAAATGTTCTTGATCAACTCATATCCGGCCTGGGTTTAAGTGAAATGAATCAAATCAAGGAGATACCGGTAGAAGTTAGCAAGGAGCAGGTATACTATTACTTTGCTTTGTCTGATTTTAGAAAATATATATGAAGCTACTATAGGGTTATGACGATTTTCCCTTCATTTGCAGGTTATCTGTCTGCTTGCACGTTCATTGGTTTCAAAGTCTCCTCTAAGTGATGTCTTTCTCCCTAATCATGGTGCCACGAGTATTCACGCTAACCCCGATAGAATATTGCCATCCTCAACTCATCAAAAAACTCACACTCTGAATCTCAATGTGAAAGTAAACAAGCATACCAATGATATACTGTTTGCTGAAGCCACAAATGAGTTCTTTGATTTCCTTTGCAGCTTTCTAACCATTCCTATTGGGACAATGATTTCCGTTCTTGGGGGAAATTCAGGGATAGGATGCATTGACAACTTGTACGGAAGTTTGGCGGAGTTGGACGTCAAATGGTTTGGTTCGGCCGACGTTAAATCTGACATACTTCTCCCTGGGATTGCGACGCATCATAACTGCACAATGCAGCCTCTCAATTTGGTTGAACGACAGGGGGTATATAATATGGTTAACCCTAAAAACCATTACTGTTCTAATTTTTGTGTGGAACCATCTGTATTCATAGTTTCACGCGATTTGGAAGTGAAGCCTCTGTCTTTTGCATCTAGTTTTGGTGTACTGAGGGATGCAAAAGTGGCTTTAAGTGATACTGAAGATCAAGTCATTGCCGTCGGTATGAAAGAGGTAATTAAACCCTGCGTGCTCATATTTGAATTTGATTTAAGGTACGTCGATCCATACACATACGTATGTATTTAAGTAGTAAATTGACAGTTTTTTTTTCTCCTGCTTACAGGCACTGTGCTTACTGAAGGCGGCTCTTACATCGCCATCATCAGCTTTAACCAATGGCTTGAACTCCTTCGTGCAGAATCAGAAAGCGTAGTATGTAGTAGATGCAAGCTTTGAAAGTCTAGGGTTTGCTAAATCATATTTGAAGTCTTTGCATTTTGGTTATTTCAGGTGTTTTATATTTCTGGAGTCATTGCTTTAAATGTAGTTTTGAAGTGGACAAGACTTCTTTTTTTTTTTTTTTTTTTTAGGTTTGAAACCCTAGACAAAAACACAAAATATGTATTCTGAAAATCGGTGATGGCATTGTCTTTCTTTCATCCTCTTTTATATATATATATATATATATATATATATATATATATATATATATATATATATATATAATATTAATGGTGTGCTTGGAAATTCCGAAAATAATTTCTGAACATTATTTTTTGAATTTTCAGTATTTGACTAGAGAATGAAAATTAAAGTCAATGAAAAAATAAGAGTGTGATAAATGAAAAATAGATGAAATTCTTCCAAGAATGACAGCAAATTATATCGTGGACCGTGGTTCACAATGCATTGTGGACCGCGGTCCCAAAACGACGTCGTTTTGATTAATGAAATAGACGGATGAATTCGCGTCACTCACTTTCTTTTCATATATACTGTAGTTTCTTTTCATATATACTGCAGTTTCTTTTCATATAAAACTACAGTTGTATATTATCGAATGAAATTATAGTTATATTCAAAAGTAACTGCAGTTGTGTTGAAAGGAAACTGCAGTTATGTTGAAAAGAAACTGCAGTATATATGAGAAGAAACTGCAGTATATATGAAAAGAAACTGCAGTATATTTGAAAAGAAAGTGAGAGTGATATATATGAAAAGAAACTGCAGTATATATGAAAAGAAACTGCAGTACATATGAAAAGAAAGTGAGTGACGCGAATTCATCCGCATGTTTCATTAATCAAAACGACGTCGTTTTGGGGATCCGCGGTCCACAATGCATTGTGGACCGCGGTCCACGATATAAGAACTGAAGAATGACTCTTTTTTTTTTTTTTTTTTTGAGAACAATCAATAATTTTCATTTGAAGCAAGAAAATAATCAATCACCTGCCACCCCAACCCCACCCCTACCCAGCCGATCTTGTGCAGTTGTATTCGCTGGCTCGCTGCACAAAGCTGTGCGGGGAAGGGTTGAAGGGTGAAGTGACCCTTCCCTGCAGCGCAATTTGCGCAGCACAACTGCTTGTCTTTTTTTTTTTTTTTTGTTATTTTTTAAATAGTAATTATTTATTTAACTAATACTCCGTAATTATTTACTTTAAATTTTTATTTATGTAAATTGCATATTATATATATATAATTAGTAATATAAATTTAGTTATAGACTCCGTAATTAGTTGCCCAAATATCTTGACACCTTATAAAAATATAAATTTTTGTACAGAAATTATTCGACCTAACATGATAACTGAGAGTATTTGATCGAGAAGGATTATAAATGACAACTAATACATTTTTCAAGAGTGAGTTCCACAACTCGGTGTTACACGCGTTCGCATCGATTGTCGTAACAGAATATCGTCTCCTTCATCTTCTCTCATAATCATTTAGCGGTGCAAGTGGGAGTTTCAACTTTCAATCCCATCCCAGATTAGTCGGAGGCTTGCTTTGTTTAAAACTCTATAATGGGATGGTATGCGGATTCATTGTTAAATTCTGATCATGTGAGATAATTGGACTTGTATGTGGGGGCGTACACCATTGGTGATCGAGAATGATGATAAATGTTGCTACACAGGATAGTGTATTGATTGAACCAACTACTGCAAAAAGTTGAAAATGAACGTTGATGATTCTGGGTCCGAGAAGAAGTATGGGTGTTCTACTCATGGCTGCAAGAGTTTTAGTATGTACCTAAATGTTAAATGCTATTATTGTTCTAATGGGTGGACTACCAAAGAAATGAAGTTTGATGATTCAGGATCTGTAATTTGTTTGAACGAGAGCGGGAAAATAATTATATGCTAAACCCTAAAACCTATCCCTATTCTAATTTTTCTGTGGAACCATCTGTATTCATTGTTTCAGGCGATTTGGTAGTGAAGCCTCTGTCCTTTGCATCGAGTTTTATGGTACTGAGGGACGCAAAATTGGCTTTAAGTGATACCCAAGATCGAGTGGTCACCGTCGGTATGAAAGAGGTAATTAAACCCTGCGTGCGTGCTCATATTTGAATTTGATTTAAGGTACACCATACACATGCGTATATCAAATTTACAGTTTTTTCCCCTGCTTACAGGCACTGTGCTTACTGAAGGCGGCTCTTAAATCGCCATCATCAGCTCTAGCCAATGGCTTGAACACCTTCGTGCAGAAGCAGAAAGCGTAGTAGTAGTAAATGATTTCGAAGTCTAGGGTTTGCTAAATTATATTTGAAGTCGTCTCTGCATTTTGGTTATTATTTCAAGTGTTTTCTATTTCTGCGATTTCAAATTTGCAATTTCAATACAGTAGTTGTTTTGATGTATTTGGGCCCATTGTTTGGTAACCTCACCGGTTAATCGTTTATGCTGATTAGATTGTAGTAGCTTGTGAGTGAACTACGAGCTACTTGGCATTAGCTTAAGAAATATAAATGTAAAACAAAAAAATCAAAAGACGAAATAATAATAATAATGATGATGATGTTACACACTATATTATAAACAAAATAAATAAATACATGTATAATAAATAACATAATTAAATAAGGATAAATTATGTATTACCAAATTTAGCTATTTCTGAGAATTTTGAAATAGTCTAATACTTTGTATATAGAGAAAAGTGTCAAATTGGCCCCTAAGTCGGATGAATAGTGCAATTAGGTCCCCTAACTGAAAAAAGCTCCATTTAAGCCCCCCAAACCGGCAAAAAAGTGCAATTGAGTCCTAAATGACTTGTTTATCAGGTCAAATTCAGTTAGGGGGCCAAATTGCACTATCCACCCAGTTTAGGGGGCTAATTTGACACTTTTCATTTTTATTTTATTTTTCAAAACAAATATTTTTATTTATTTCAGTTCAAAAAAAAATATTTTTATTTATTAAAAATATTATTTATTATAAATTTAAAAAATTAAAAAACAACCACCGGCCGTTTAATAATTTGGTCCTACTGGCAAATTAATTTGTAGAATTCATCCCCAAGTGTTAGCCATACGCATTTTTCGTTCCTAAGTTATAATTGATGTTGCACTTTTTGTGTCTTTATTAATAAAACATTAGGGACGAAATTTACAATTGTAGTATAACTTACGGACGAATATGTTGGCATTGCATTTTTCGTTCTTTTGTGCTCACTTCTCCTTTAAAGACGAAAAATATAATTTTCTATTTTTTGTTTTTTTTTTTTAAATTATTTAAAATAATTATTTTTAAATTATTTAAAATAATTTTACAAAACTTTTTTAATAATATAAAAACAATTATTTAAATAATTTTTTTTGAAAAAAAAAAAAGAAAAAAAAAGTCGGCAATGCCCAGCTGGGATTGCCGACTTTTGTTTTGTTTTTTTTTTTTTTTGGTTTTTTTTTTGTTTAAAAAATTAAAAATTATTAAAATTATTTATAGAATACAAATTAATTTGACATTATGACCAAATGTGATACAAATTACAAAGTTTTGCACTTAATTTCAGTTCAAGGAGTAGTAACCTAATAAACAAGTCATTTAGGACTCAATTGCACTTTTTTGCCGATTTAGGGGGCTTGAATAGAGCTTTTTTCAGTTAGGGGACCTAATTGCACTATCCACCCCACTTAGGGGGCCAATTTGACACTTTTCCCTCGTATATATTATGATTCTTCTCATAAGTCATAATAGCTATTTCTCTTTCAAGTAGGAAATATCATTTTTCTGAATAGAATGACTTATCAAATGACGGAATATGTTTATTATTAATAATATTGTTCCATTCTCAACGTATTTTGTGAACCAAATATGTTAGTAGAGGAATATGTGCTTGCACTAGTTGGAAAGAAACATGGTTCTCCCTTGTTTGGCATGGGCTTGACATGGTCTCCCTCGGCCTAATAACTCCTTGCATGCAAATTTTTTGTGGATCATAAATTAAATATGAGGTACACTTTTAATATACTAAACGTACATTATTTGTATACTGAATATAAATTATTTGATAGCACGTATTCAATGGAGTTAGCTTGAGCGGTACGGTTAGGTTAATCAATATAAACTTCTATTTCTAAATTCTAATTAACTAAAAATAATTAATATATTTATACTATAATGTAATAATTAAAATAAGTACTTATTATTATTATTAGGAAAAAGGTACAAATAAGCCATTGAACTATTTGGGAATTAGCAATTAAGCCATCGAACTCGAATAAGTTCCAAATAAGTCACTGAACTTAGGAAAACTTAGCAATTAAGCCATCTAACTCCAATAAGCTCCAAATAAGCCATCAAACTCAGAAAAACTAAGTAATTAAGCCACTAAATTGAAAAAAAATAATTAACAATTAACATTTTTTATGTCATTTGTCTATTCCGGTCACCGGCGACGATTTTTTTCGGTGACCGGCGAAAACTTCCGGCGGCGACGGTCGCAGGAAAAGTCGTCGCCGGTGGTCGGAATAGGCAAATGACCTATAAAAAATGTTAATTGTTATCTTTTTTCTGATTTAGTAGCTTAATTGCTTTATTTTTCTGAGTTCAGTAACTTAATTATTTGTAGCTTATTTGGGTTCGATGGCTTAATTGCTAATTCCCAAATAGTTTGATGCCTTATTTGTACATTTTCCCTTATTCTTATTATTATTATTATTATTATTATTATTATTATTATTATTATTATTATTATTATTATTATTATTTACTCCGTATTATTTACTTTCATACAAAATATTTTATTTTGTAATAAATTTAACAAAATTGTACTGATTTTATAAAAATTACTATTAAAGATGAAGTTATATATAAATTCTATTATATATATATATATATATATATATATATATATATATATATATATATATATATATATATATATATATATATATATATATATAAATTCTATTTATATTTTTTTCCACATTCTTTGTGAAACAAAAAATAATCTTAGATGGCTTGAGCTATCGACCTATCCAACTAAATTTTTGATTTCCCATTCAAACTTCAAACCATCCAGCTTATCAATTTTGGATATTATAATTAGATCTGACTGATAAAATAAAGTAAGATTACAATAATATTCAAACAAAAAATAGGAATCATTTATAAAGTTTCCTTCTCCTGATTTCTTGCTAGGGTTTTGTATTGGTTTTCCTGCCAGGTTCAGATTCTGTTCTACTTTCAATCATCTCCTTATCAGTTGAATGTTTTCGGAGATCACATTGCATTTAACATGGCTGACAAGCAAGAATCCAGTGTTTCCTTGAAGCTTTTCATAGATGAGGAGACTGATGGATTAGTTATTGCCGAAGCACCAATGGAATTTGTGGATATACTTTTCAGCTTCCTCTCCTTTCCGATGGGAACGATAATCCGAATCACCAGCAGTGGACAGGTTAAGAACCCGATCACAATTGGCTGTATGAACAATTTGTACCAAAGCATTCAAAACCTAAGCTCAGAGTATTGGGACACAGAATATTGCAAAATCATGGTGTTGAATCCAAGAAATCCACTCGCTTACTTCTCCAAGAAATTGAAAATGAACATTGACGATTCAGAGTCCGAGATGAAATACGGGTGTTCTTGTCCGAATTGCAAGTATTTTAGCAGCTACCAAAATGTTTGCTGCAGTTGTAATTGTGGGCGGACAACCAGAGCAATAAAGCCTGCGATGAATTGCACGTATGAGGGTGCGTTTTTGCAGAAAGGGAGGATAATGTTCTTAATCACTGATGATTTACAAGTCGGACCTGCTTCTCCGGATGTTCTTGCCCAGTTTCTATCCAATTTTGATTTAAGCGAAATGAAGCAAATCAGGGAGATAACGATAGAAGTTAGCAAGGAGCAGGTACATGCATTATTGTTTTCTCTGTTTTTTGCAAATTTGAAAATATGATTAGAAATCTTTCATAACTTTTGGGTGAGTCACTGCGTGAGAATGTACTGTATAAATCACTCATTTTGACACTAGTTGTCAAAAGATTAAAAGGAATCTTCTATAACTGACTGACTCAAATTAAAAGTCTAATTAACCTCTCATATTCGAACTTGTACATTGTAGTTACCAATCAATCACCTGACTAATTTAGCTGGGGTTGTCCCAACTTTCCATCTTCATTTGCCAGGTAAATTGTCTACTTGCACGGTCATTCGTTTCGAAGACTCCTCTAAGTGATGTCTTTCGGCCGAACCAACAGGCTAAACCTGAGAGAACATTCTTGTCATCCCCAGTTTGTGAGATTCAGACAACTGACCAAGATGCCCCCTCTTTTAATCTTAAAGTAAAAGTAAACAAGCATACCAACAAGATAGTGTATGCTGAAGCCACAGATGAGTTATTTGATTTCCTGTGTAGCTTTCTAACCATTCCTATTGGAACAATGGTGCGCATTCTGAAAGAAAATTCTGGGTTAGGATGCCTTCATAACTTGTACACAAGTGTGGAGAAGTTGGATAATAAATGGTTTGTGAGTGGCAGTAAGGCTTACATACTTGACCCTATGATTGCGCCGCATCATAACTGCAAGAAACAACCTCTGGAATTGTTGGAACGAAAAGGGGAATTTGGTCTGATTAACCCCAGGCCAAGAAATAGATTTTCGTTGGAACCATCTGTGTTCCTAGTTTCAGGCGATTTGGAAGTGATGCCTCTGTCTTTTGCATCTAGTTTTGCCGTACTCAGGGAACTAGAAGTGCCTTTCAGTGATATTGAAGAACAAGTGGTTGCTATCGGTGTGAATGAGGTATTTAAACCGTGATACATATATGCGTATATGTATGTGTGCCTCTGTATATATAAATTTGATTCAAATTACGATTTCGATTCCAATGTTTGAACCAAAGGCACCCTTAATTTTTACTCTTGCTTGCAGGCATTGAGCTTATTGAAGGCCGCTCTAACATCTCCCTCATCAGCTCTAACCAATGGCTTAAGCTCCTTCTTGCAGAAGCAGAAAACATAGTTTAAGATCCCCATGAAAATCGTAGGACTTCAAAGACTCGGCAGTTAAATTCTATGTACATTATGTAGTTTGAACCCAATGTTTTTTTGACAAAATCTCCCAAGAGACAATCTCAAAATTTTCATAAGTATTATACTCTCTGCTAAGTAAGAATCAATCAATTTATCTCTAATTAATATTACAATTTTTCTTTTAATTTAAAAGTAATATATTTTCTCCCAAAAGTTTTATACGGTTTGACAAGAGACTTACTCATTTTTTTGAGTCTTCAAAATATCTCATTTTGGTCCTACTATTATTGTGGTATGATCATTTTTTATTCTCCATCAACAAAGCAGTTTAAATTCTGTAAAATATAATGACATTTAGGTCTTCAATTATGAATTTATTTTTAAAAAATAAAAATAAAATATAGTAGGTACACCCACTTTGTACAAAAAAAATCCAAGGATTTTGTTGACGAAATACAAAAAATGGTCATCTGACAATAATACTATGATCAAAGGTGGGTGTTTTGAAATAGATAGATTAAAAATAGTCTTCACTTTAAATTTAAGACCAAAAGTTGAATTAACTCTACACAATTTTAAGAAAAAATCATGATTTTATTCAATTAATGATACTCATATTGTAGATTCAATCAATAAAATTATTACCATATACAAAAAATTCTTTTAATTAGGTGTAAAGTGACATTTTTCATCCACCACTATCAAATTATGCAGTAGGTTAATATTAACAACGCAATTTAAATTATTGGAGACATTTGAATGTGCGAATAGCAAGGGCGTGACTGTGGACATATTCAAGTGAGTGTGCAAACAACAAAGGGAAGAAATCATTCAACCAAACAATGAAATTCAAAATCTATTTTATTCTTTGCATATCCAATTTCTAATAGAATAGAATTTCTATTCTTTCAAAATGTCTTCGGTTAACCAAAGGTGCTATAAGAGATTCAGATGATATTTCTAAAAAAATCTTACTCTGTATTTTTGAAGATTTAATTTACAGTTAACGAGTTTGGGAAATAGTGAATGCATAGGGAAAATAAACAATTCCACTCTAATTTATGGGGAAAGAGTGTCTAATCAATGTGTGGATATATCCGTGATCCGCGTTGCATGTTCGACTTCTCGTATTCATATATAGTCCTTTCATCTTCACTTCATTGATTTGTGTGCTTCAGCATTAAGAAATGCCCAAAGCACTCCATTTACTAGTCATCTTGATAAAATGGAAGCAGATTAAATAGACTTGGATTCTGTTATATATAGTGCATGCCACTCATCTCTTGTGTTAAAATGTGAAACCAGTGATGAATAGATGAAGCAGAGACTGGAAATGGTGAAGTATATTATTAGAATGAATGAATACAGTGACGATATAAACTTTGGATTGATATATATACAGACTATGGATGGTGAAGGTGGTTATAGCTAATAGTAGAAAGACGCATGTGCCCTCCTTAGCAACGCATGTGCCCTCCTTAGCTGTCAGCTCCGTCTTTATGCTCCAACACCCCCCCGTAAACTGGAGCATACATATCTTGGATGCCCAGTTTAGAATGAAAGGGAGAGAGGCAAGATGCTTATCATCCTGAATAATTGTTTTCCTCCAGAAACTGGTGCAAAATGAAGAGCATTCTGCCCACTAAGATAGTCTGCTCTTGTAACATTGTGTCTAAACAGAAAAAGAATTTGAACAACTTCCCAGTGGCCAAATCGACATGCTTGCAACAATGCCGTCTGACCGCAGTAGTTTCTAGAATTCACATCTGAATCAATATAGGCTCCATCCTTCTCCAAATCATTCTCAAAGAATTTTGCAACTTTTTCGTTTCCTTTCTTGACTTCAGCAGCAGAAACATTAACATCAGAATTTGAGATTCCAACAGCAGTGAACAAAACAGCGCGAACCACAAGTTCAATTTCAGCATCATCCATGATGACTATAGCATGATTTCCATTTAGTTCAAGTAGGCATTTACCAATCCTCTCAGAAACTGCCATTGTGGCAACTATGATCAAGTACTCTACATCAGTAGCTTCTTTCTCAAATCTCTCAATAACACACTTGTCAATTCCTCCAAGCTTATTCGGCTGATCATTTTTGCTCTTTGAATGAGAACTTTCACTTCTGTCATCAATTGTTTCTGAATGTACAGATTCAAAAAGGGAATTGGGAACAAAATCATCCACAACAAGGCTTATGCACCTAACACGTCCATTCAACAAAAGCAGTTCTATTCTTTTGGATTTAACTTCATCTCCAAAAACAATTGCTCCAGGGAACTTTCGTTCAAGGTTAACCATCACTTTGCCCATTATGGACTTAAACAACATCTGATAGCTTTCATCATCAATTCCATCATCTAGTGGAACATTAAGAATAGCTGTAACTGTAAGTATTGCTCCTCCAATTTTCTTTCTGTATAACAGAGAAAGGAGATTGACTCTTACTGGCTGATAAGGCTTCATCAATGCCTCAAAATCTAAGTGAAATGTTTCACATAGCTCGTTCTCCTTATAATCATAAGAGCAACGATTGCAGAGGTCGGCAAACTCGCCGGTCAAGCGGCGCCAACCTTTCCTCGGCCAATCAGAGGCCTCTTTGCAGTCAGAATTGAGGCAAACGTTCGACGGCTGCGTCGAGATGATGATATCAAAATTCTGCGAACGGCTAACCATGCAAACTAAATCAACAAAACTTAGCTGGTTAACGAGCGTTGTGCTCGTTCTCTCCACGGATCTGCTCCGGGAACTATTGCGATGCCATCGATCGAGGACTAACGAGCTCTGCGCTCGTGCTCTCCATGGATCTGCTCCAGGAACGATGATGGCGGTTGATAAGGGATTGGCGAGCTCTGCGCTCGTTCTTTTCGCGGATCTGCTCCGAGAATGTCGATTAACACCTGCAAACAGTGGATTGACGAGCACTTTGCTCGAATACTTGACGGATCTGCTCCATAAACTTGATTGATTTGATTTGAAGAGCACTCTGCTCATATTGTGAATGACTTCGCCGGATGCATCAGCAACCTCCTTGCTGACATTGACGAAGAAATTAAGCTTGGAGTCCGACAACTGAAGGTTAGAATTCATAGTCATTGTCTTAATTGCAGAAGATTTGAGCGGTGACTGCAAATAAGAGAATCGCGTTGCTAGATTGATGTACTGCCGGCGGAGCAAGGATCCTCTGCGGATCGATCGCCGGTGACAAACACACAGCACTGCGTGACTCGCCGGTGCCGGAAGCTGCGGCGGCACAGCTCCCTCACCGGCGAGCTCTGATACCATGTTAAAATGTGAAACCAGTGATGAATAGATGAAGCAGAGACTGGAAATGGTGAAGTATATTATTAGAATGAATGAATACAGTGACGATATAAACTTTGGATTGATATATATACAGACTATGGATGGTGAAGGTGGTTATAGCTAATAGTAGAAAGACGCATGTGCCCTCCTTAGCAACGCATGTGCCCTCCTTAGCTGTCAGCTCCGTCTTTATGCTCCAACATCTTGTTTACTGTATAGAGTGAGTTAAGCTGACTTGATCTCCTCATATCATGGCGGCTAAACAGCAAGAATCGCGACTTTCGTTGAAGCTGTTGATAGATGAGAAGAGCAATCGAGTAGTTGCTGCGGAAGCGCACAAGGAGTTTGTGGAAATTCTTTTCAGCTTCCTCACCCTCCCCATGGGAACGATAATCAGGGTCACCAGCAGTGGAGACACAAAAAACCCTGTAACAACAATCGGTTGTATGAACAATCTGTACCGTGCTGTTGAAAAACTGAGCATTGAAAATTGGGAGACAGAGAACTGCAAAACCATGGTGCTTCATCCACGAAATCCACTATGGAACTACTGCCAGAAGTTGGATGTTAACATCGATCATTCTTGGTTCGATACGAACTACTATTGTTCTCGGTGCTATACATGGATGAGCTGGTACCCAAAGTTAAGCTGCACATGTGGAGGGAAGACAACCCATCGATTTACGGCTGGGATAAATAATGAGGGTGCGTTTTTGCAGAAAGGGAGGACAATGTTCATAATCAGTGATGATTTACAAATCAGACCTTCTTGTCCAAGCGTTCTAGCTCAATTTCTATCCAATCTGGGTTTAAGTGAAATTGATGGAATCCGGGAGATGTTGGTAGAAGTTAGGATGGAGCAGGTAACGCCCATCCTTTACTCTCCATCTCATCTCATCTTTATCTATTTTTTTGATAATATAATGATTAGGAATGAATGAATGAATCCCCTTCCCCTTCCTTGCCGGCTTGCCCTTTTGCAGGTAATCTGTCTGCTTGCACGTTCACTGGTTTCAGAGTCTCCTCTGAGTGATGTGTTTCTGCCTAATCCTACAAAACATGACACAAAATTCCCTAAGCCTGAGACTGAAAGGAAATTGCAGACAACTGAACAAAATGAGGCCCCCACCCCCTCTCTGAATCTTCAAGTAACATTAAACAAGTCAACAAACAAGTTATTGTATGCTAAGGCCACAAATGAGTTCTTTGATTTCCTCTGTACCTTTCTCACCATCCCTATTGGATCAATCATACGTGTTCTTAAAAGAAACTTGGGGGGGTTAGGAGGATGCATAAACAACTTGTACACTAGTGTAGATGAGCTAGAAGAAAAATGGATTTGTTCTAGCATCAAGTCTGCTATTCTCAATCCTCGTATCGTGCAATATTATAACTGCAAGAAGCAGCCTCTTAAATTGGATGAACATATAGAGAGCGATAAACTGCTTGACCCTAGGCCTAACCAGAATTTTGCAGCGGAACCTTCTTTATTCGTAGTTTTAGACAATTTGGACGTTAAGCCTTTGTCTTCTGCTTCAAGTTTTCTCATATTGAGGGAACTAAAAGTGCCTTTCAGTGATGTTGAAGATCAAGTGATCACCGTTGGTATGAATGAGGTAATTGAGCACTGAACATATTTGCATTTAAATATGTGTACAGTAACTACAGTGTGTATGTATATAGTTATATTTATAGTTATTTCTCCTGTTTACAGGCATTGAGCTTACTGAAGGCTGCTCTTACATCACCATCATCAGCTCTAACAAATGGCCTAGCCTCTCTTTTGCAGAAGAAGAAGCAGGAAGTATAATAGCAGATACTATGAAAATTGTTGGTGGTTTAATTTTGTTAATTAAAGCCTCAGTTCAGCTTTATAATCTTGTAGTATTCTTGTTATACTTCAGCGTGCTGCTTTTGTAATTTGAAACCAATCTATCTTTGTGTTCTATAATTAAGTCCGCTTTCTTTGGTTTGCGTAATCTGCTCATGTTCTTCTGTTTTAGTTTTTCTTTTTCACTGTATTCAGGTCATTTTCAGCGGAAAAAAAGATCCAGAATTATAATACCTCAGTTTTCAGTATGCTATATTGATATATTCTGGCTTTGAAAACTTGTGATTTTTAAGCAATATCCAATTATTACGGAGTATGATTTAACATCAGTCGTACGTTATCTGCATTCTGTGGGGAATGAAAACTCTGGCTAAACACTTTAATAAACATGCAGCACTTTCTATATATAACCAAACAATACAAAAAAAACACTACCAGTTGAAAAGGGAGTGACAATATATTTGAAGCCTTTATAAATTATGTAATTAACTAAATATATGCATCATTTTCTATTTCAAATTATTGTAGAATTTTCCTGCAAGATATAACCTCTTCTACTCTTTGTCCTAACTCTCGCCTTCTCCAGTGGGAAGGTGAAGTATTTTTATAAATGTTTTAATTTTTAAAATTTTAATTAAAAAATTATTAATGAAATCTCATAAATTACATTTGACCGAGTTGGTGTAAATAGTTTACACCTTTTTTGCTATTTACACCACATATGTAATTATTGAAAAAAATTTCACCTTTTTACAATTTCAAAATTATTTACACTTTTTTTTTTTTGAAAAGGAAAAGTTATTTACACTTATTTTTCATTAGAGGGGTACAAATAGCAACATCTTTAAAAACAAAAGTTAGTAATTGGAAACTGAAAAACTATAAGTTAGAAATTGAAATCTAAAAAGCTATTATGCTAAAAGTGTTTGGTAAAATTAACTTTTTGATAAACTGATAAATGTAAAAATACTAAAAATGATATATTCATAAAATTTAAATAATTTTAAATTTAAATAGGTTTATTTACATATTAAAATATAAAATAATGAAACCAATGTATTTTAATAAAATATAAAGTAAGAACATATATTTAAAAATATATAAAGTAAAACAAAATATTTATAGCTCATAAAAGCATTAGGAAGCTATTAAGGTAATAAAACAAAATATTAATGTTCAAACACACAAATGTCAAATTGAAATTATAACCAAATTTATTGAAGAGAAAATGTTAAAAAGGTCTACATTGACAGTTCAACTGGTCACATGTGCGCTCTTTGGGAACAAAGATTAGGGGTTGAGTCTCACCAGTGGCAGTGATGATAAACTCTTATTTTAAGCTATAGCAATTAGGATGGTACAAATAGGATTTATGATCCCAACGGTAATATTACAAGCTTAGACTCCCATGGGAGATAGAGGTATATATAATTCCATCTATAACTAGTTTACAAAAGCCAAAAGTTTAGTATACAAATGACAAATGAAGATAGAGAGCGGAAGACCTCCATTACAACTGAATTGAAGTCGGAGGCGTTTGCTATTACTTCTTTTCAAAAGTGTTCAAAGCACGCAATTTAATTCACTAGCCGTTTCATTACAACTGTTTAACTCAATTCTGAGATGTATGTCCCTTAGATACTCGTGCATGAATAATAAATACTATACATTCCTGCCCGACCTTTCAAGTTTCAATTCGCTTTGATATATACCCTATAGCAGGCAAAGCGAGCTGAGCTCAGTGCTTGCAGAGATCAATCACACTGCATGTAACATGGCGACCAAGCAAGAATCAAGTGTTTCTTTGAAGCTGTTGATAGATGAGAAGACGGATCGAGTTGTTGCTGCAGAAGCAGAAAAGGACTTTGTGGATATACTTTTCAGCTTTCTCACCTTCCCCATGGGAACGATAATCCGGGTCACCAGCCGTGAACAGGTGGAAATCCCTGTCACTATTGGTTGTATGAGCAATTTGTACCGTAGCATTCAAAATAGCCCAGTAAATTGGCACACGGAACTCTGCAAAACCATGGTGCTGAACCCAAGAAATCCATGTGCGATCTATTGCAGCAAGTTGAAAATGAACATCGATGACTCAGGGTCGGAGATGAAGTACATGTGTTCTCGGCAGGGTTGCTGGTATTTCAGCAAGTACCAAAATGTTAGCTGCCGGTGTTCTACTGGGGGGACTACTAAAGAAGTGAAGTCTGATGATTCCGGGTCGTCAGTAATGAATTATAGGTATGGGGGTGCGTTTTTGCAGAAAGGGTCGATAATGTTTTTAATCAGTGATGATTTACAGATCAGACCTGCTTCCCCACACATTGTTGCTCAACTCCTCTCCGGTTTTGGTTTAAGCGAAACGAGTCGAATCAGGGAGATGGCGGTTGAAGTTAGTAAAGAGCAGGTACCTTAGTTCTCTCATCTGTTTGTATTTTGAACATTTGAAGCTATAGTTAGAAAAAAACTTGTCATTCATTTGCAGGTTATTCGTCTGCTCGCACGTTCACTGGTGTCAAAATCTCCACTAAGCGATGTCTTTCTACCTAATCAAGGGTCAACGAGAATTCCTGCGAAACCCGAAACAACTTCGCCATGCGCCTCTATTGCTGTGAGTGGGGCTGTTTATCGTCGGCCTTCGGTTTTGAATCTTAATGTAAAAGTAAACAAAATTACAAACAAGATAATGTATGCTGAAGCCACAGATGAGTTCTTCGATTTCCTGTGTAGCTTTCTTACGGTTCCCATTGGGTCAGTAATAAGAGCTTTGCAAGGAAATTCGGGGTTAGGATGCATTGATAACTTATACACAAGTGTGGAAGACTTGGACGAAAAATGGTTTGGTTCGGGTGTTAAGGACATCATACCTCACCCTGGGGTTGCGCAGCATCATAATTGCAAGACGCAACCCCTCAATTTTTGGCATTGTTTCGAGAGTGACTATATGATTGACCCAAGGAACGGCAATAATTTTGCAGAGGAACCTTCTTTATTCATAGTTTCAGACGATTTGGAAGTGAATCCTTTATCTTTTGCATCAAGTTTTCAACTACTGAAGGAAGTGAAAGTGCCTTTCAGTGATATTGGAGAACGAGTGATCACTATTGGAATGAAAGAGGTAATTAAACCCTGTTAGATTTGCATTATAATACACAACTCGATCAGATGCATATATAGGTAATAAATCTGAAGTTTTTATTCATACATGCTTACAGGCATTGAGCTTACTGAAGGCAGCTCTTACATCGCCATCATCAGCTCTCACCAATGGCTTAAGCATCTTCTTGAAGGAGCAGGAAGATCTTAAGTATGAGTTTGATGAACTTTGTCTTTGATCTCAACTCTCGATGTAGCAGTGTCCGTTTGCTTTACGTTGTTGTTTGAAGACGTGTTTTTTGGAGTCCTGGAATTAATTGTATTGTCCTTGGTTTGGTTTGGCTAATTTGCTTGTTCTTTTCTTTTTTCTTGCTATTTTTCCATCGGAGTAAAAATCTTTCAATAACCATACAAACTAAGAAAAAACCCAAATGGAGTGTTTGGTTGTGTGTAATTTGATTGTAAAGGAATTGCAATTCAATGAATTGTTCAATTACACCTCAATCACACCATTTGGTTGGAGAGAATTAATTCTAAATGAGGAATTGTAATTGATGGGTCCTGAAGTGACCGCGATTCGGTTCCAGTTTCGAACCGGTTCACAATTCTGAGATTACACAAACCGAAACCGGAACCTTATATTAAGGATCCGGTTCCAGTTCAACCAGAATTTTTTTTTTAAACTTTTTTTGTATTTTGGTTTTTTTTTTTGTAGTATGGTGTGTGTGTAATAATATAATATACATAAATGTATATATCAATGTGACAGTGTGTGAAACTGTGTATATAACATAATATATTATGTGCGTGGGGTGTGCGTATGTATATATATATATATGTCAATCACTCAGTGTGTATGTATTAGTGTGTATATATTAGATAAATAAATATAATATAATGTATAATGTGCATAGCTAGCCTAAATATATATATTTTTTTAATTATTTCACGGTTCCAGAATCAGAACCGTACAGGTGGTTCTGGTTCCGGTTTCGGTTAGGTTTGTCTAGTACACGGTTCGGTTCGAAAACCGAACCGTGGTCATCCTTAGTATTAGGTGGAGAGGGACAAATTTGTTTGTGTAAAGATAATTTTGCCCCTCCCCTAATACTCCTTTGTCTTTTTTTATTATTATATTAGGGTGTGTTTGGTTTGTACATGAGAATCAAAATCGGTACGAGTATCAAATATTACGTAAAGGTAATGAGTTTTGTTGAATGTATTTTACATGTTTTATAGTATGGTGGAATGTGAATGATTATTAATATTTGCGGAAGAAAGAAGTAAGAGAATTGAAACCCTTATTTAATAAGGGTATGAATTTTTCAATTAATGGAGTATTTCAAACCTATAGTAATATTCTAAAAATCTGTCAATCAAACGCATCATTACTATTCTTATTATTATTATTACTACAACATAAGGGCATTTTAGTCATCTTATCACTTCTTACCTTTTCATCCATGTACTCCTATTCCTACCTACCAAACACTGTAATTTCAATTCTTACATTATTTCAACCTTATTTTTCTCCCACCAAATTACCATTCTTTTTACCCTACTTCGTTCGTCCCAACCAAAGGCGCTGGTATTATTTATCCGGGTGAAATACTAGTTTAGAGATAGAAGGTCTTTGTGTGTTGAAAGAGACAGACCCTTTCTTTTTTGTTGTGAAATTTTTATAAGTATCTGAAAATAGATGTTTGAAAAAAAAAAAAAAAAAAACCTGAAAATAGACAAAATAGTGGTCACATCATCTGATTTTTGGCTGAATATTTTTTTTCTTGAAACCCAATTTGTCAAAAAGTTGGTAATAATTTGTTCTTCACTTTATTGAAACAACCAATCACCATGTTGCCTCTGTTGGGTGCTTCATCATTAAGAAACCTAATTCCTGCTTAATTAAAACAAAGCACTCAATTTACTAGTCATCTTGATAAAGTGGGAGCAGATTGAATATCTTCCTTCCAGACTTTGATTCTGTTATACACTTATACCTGATACTGCACCACGCCAATCATCTTGTTTTTTTATATAGAATCGGTTCAGTGTTTGCGGAGATCAGATTGGTCATAAGTCATAACATAAACATGGCGACTAAGCAGCAAGAATCGCGACTTTCCTTGAAGCTGTTGATAGATGAGAAAACGAATCGAGTAGTTGCTGCAGAAGCAGAAAAGGACTTTGTGGATATACTTTTCAGCTTCCTCTCCTTCCCCATGGGAACGATAATCCGGGTCACCAGCTGTGAACAGATCAAAATTCCTGTCACTATTGGTTGTATGAACAATTTGTACCGTAGCATTCAAAATAGCCCAGTAAATTGGCACACACAACTCTGCAAAACCATGGTGCTGAACCCAAGAAATCCATGTGCTTGGTATTGCAACAACTTGAAAATCAACATTGATGACTCAGGGTCGGAGATGACGGTGTACATGTGTTCTCGCCAGGGTTGCCGGTATTTGAGCAAGTACCAAAATGTTATGTGCAGGTGTTCTAATGGGAGGACTACCGAAGAAATTAAGTCTGATAATTCGGGGTCGTCAGTAATGAATTTCAGGTATGAGGGTGCGTTTTTGCAGAATGGGTCGATAATGTTTTTAATCAGTGATGATTTACAGATCAGACCTGCTTCCCCACACTTTCTTGCTCAACTCCTCTCCGGTTTGGGTTTAAGCGAAACGAGTCGAATCAGGGAGATGCCGGTTGAAGTTAGTAAGGAGCAGGTACCTTAGTATGTAGTTCTCTCATCTGCTTGTATTTCGATTGAACATTTGAAACTATTCATTTAATTTGCAGGTAATTTGTCTGCTCACACGTTCACTGGTTTCAAAGTCTCCATTAAGCGATGTCTTTCTGCCTAATCAAGGGGCAACGAGCATTCATTCGAAACCTGAAACAACAACTTCGCCATCATCCTCTATTGATGTGATTGGGACAGATGATTCCGTTTTGTATCTTAAAGTAAAAGTAAACAAGAATACGAACAAGATACTGTATGCTGAAGCCACAGATGAGTTCTTCGATTTCCTGTGTAGCTTGCTAACCGTGTCCATTGGGTCAGTGATAAGAGCTTTGCAAGGAAATTCGGAGTTAGGATGCATTGATAACTTATACACAAGTGTGGAAGACTTGGACGAAAAATGGTTTGGTTCGGGTGTTAAGGACATCATACTTGACCCTGGGTTTGCGCAGCATCATAATTGCAAGAAGCAACCCCTCAATTTTCTGGATCGTATCGAGAGTTTCTGTATGATTGACCCAAGGAACAGCAATAATTTTGCAGAGGAACCTTCTTTATTCATAGTTTCAGACGATTTGGAAGTGAATCCTTTATCTTTTGCATCAAGTTTTCAACTACTGAGGGAAGTGAAAGTGCCTTTCAGTGATATTGAAGAACAAGTGATCACTGTTGGAATGAAAGAGGTAATTAAACCCGGTTAATTAGATTTGCATTATAATACACAACTTTATCAGATGCATATATAGGTAATAAATTTGAAGTTTTTATTCCTGCATTTGTTTCAGGCATTGAGCTTACTGAAGGCAGCTCTTACATCGCCATCATCCGCTCTCACCAATGGATTAAGCACCTTCTTGGAGAAGTAGCAGATATTATGGGTTTGATAAATTGTAGCCTTATTTCACTTCTTTGTATTTTGTATTTCCTTGACATTGTTGTTGTTTGAAGACATGTTTTTTGGAGTCCAATCATATTGCCCTTGGTTTGATTTGGCTAATTTGCTTGTGCTCGTTTCTCCTGTGAATCTGAATTATTGGATTGCTTTATTGACTATAACAATGAGAGGCAAAAGTAGGAAAAGAAACGCAATACAATTTCCACTATCTCTCTACCTAAAACAAACTTTATGATACAACGATCACTTTGCCAAACGCCAATAATTATCGGCACTTGGATTGGACTGTTTCTTAGTGTATGTAGCCTTGATCATTCAAGAAATTAAAATTTGTCTTGGAGATCTTTGGTTGAAGATGAAGATGATTGTTTTTTTTTTAATGTCAAATGTGGTTACATCATTCTATTATATGGCATTACTTGTTATTTATTTTCCACCTAAGGGGTTTGGTTGGAGAGAAGGAATTATGTGAGAAAGGGATTTTACCAGAGATGAATAATGTGGAAATAAAGTAGTAATTTAAATTTCAGTATTTAGTTGAAGGAATTAAATTACTGAAAATTTCAATTTTAATGTTTTGGTATACATAGAAATAAATAGTATACAGTAAAAAATGCTGCCCAAATTATTATTATTATTATTCATAACTGACCAAATTCAAATTTTGCTTTTGAAAATTTATATGATGCACTGTAAATAAACTCTATAATTGTATAACGAAATTATGAAAGCAATAAAATATATATAAGGTAGTTTTGAAAAAACATATTTTGATTGAGGTTGATCTACTAATTGGTGTTCTGTGTTGAGAGTAGAAAAAGACACTATAATCGAAAGAGAGATGTCAAAAATCAATTTTAGGTTAAAAAGAGAGGCAATTTTGTCTCAAAGTTTTTTTTTTTTTTTTTTTAATCCATGGAATTGAAATATCTGAGGTAAGAGATTATAATTCCATGAAAATAAGGCAATTTCAATTCCACATAATTGTAATTACTTCTAATCAAACAAAGGAATTTACTTGCCTTCAGAATTATGTGTGAATGAAAACCCGATTATATTCTACATTTTTCATACTTATTTTCCAACAGTTTGTTAATTTTGGTGGAATCTGATGCTACATAGTACATAGGACATATTCTCTTCTCAATTGTGAGACACAATATGCGTTCAGCGTTTCCGCCAATTGTCGTGTACCTCCACTATGTGAACCAAAAATTCCTCTCACGATTTCATGAATGTCATGTCCATACAGATAGTAATGCTCCCAACTTGCACTAAATCTTGGGACATCTAAAGCCTAAGATCTCCCCGTCATTAATGCAGGTAAGGTTATTCTTTTTTCTTTTTTTCTTTTTTTAGTATTATTGACTTAATTATAATGTTGTATATATTTTTTAAAACGTTTATCTTTTGTTTACATTGAGAATTGAATCATAAACCTTTCATTTGAATTCCAAGTTTTTTACCATCAAACTATTCCAAGTAAGGGTATTCTTATCTCTAAAATTTACTCCCTTTCAAAGTAATATGATAGGGCATATAGATTAAAAGTTTTTTTAAACATGATGTGGCTTGCAGGATTAGAAAGGATTGCAAGTCTTGAAAAGTGAAAAAGAAAAAAAAGTACAATGTCATTAGGCCTTCGTCAATAGTTAAATTTGGGTGTGATTTTTGAAGAATTTTTGTAAGTATGATTAGAAAAGAGGAAAAAAAAAACTGAATATATATAAAATTACGCGCCTGCCTGGGCCCACCATAACCTGCAAATGGGGCCCACCATAACTTGCAAAAAACTCTCATTTGCAGGAGAAAGAACCCATAATAAAACACCCGTTCCCATTAGTTTAAAATCCATTGCATTGTGTTTTATTGTTCCAAAATCCATCCAAAACATACTATTGAGAAAGGCCTTATTGGAGAGATTCTAAATCCACTATAATCTGACTCTGCTTTTTATGTAATAAATGATCAAAAGAAAAAAAAAATCACAACTTAATGCTTAATTCATGTCATTGTTTATAATTTTAGAAAAAATATTTTTATTGCCTGCTCGTAAATCAATTGACTATATGCACTACAAATTAATAAAAAAGTTCACATAAATAGACACATCAACAAGTGAATATTATGAAGTGATTTTGTAAGGAATGTGACATTACTCTGATAAAATCACAATACGCAAATGTCCCAAAAAAAGAATTAAAAAAATAAAAAACTTGAAGCCCCTATCCACAATGTTTTTGTATTATCTTTAAGACCTTCGAAAAAAAATATGTATCCATATATTGTATGTAAAATTAAATTCAAATTACCTTTAATACATATAAATTTTGATTTGAAGATTTAATATTAAGGCTTGTGTTTGACAGAGCTTATTTAGGAGCTTATAGCTTATTTTAAGCTATTAATAAGCTATAAGCTTTGTTTGGTAATGTTCTCAAAATAAGCTAGTAGCTTAAAATAAGAGCTTATTTTGAATATTTATGATATACATTTAGTTAATTTTATAATTTCATTTCCTTAATTATATTTGCTATTGTGGTTTAGCCCTACCTTTTCAGCTGCAGTGCATTCCAATTCTCACAGAAAAGTTTTGGAGATGACGCAGCAAAAGACGGGAGGAAAGAATGGGATCCCGAGTAACGAAGCCTGTGGATATAGGGTAGATTGTGGTGAGTAGTTTACAACATCCCGAGAAGACGAGTAATTGAAACTAACCATATATTTTTGGTGTATTGCATTATTACGTTATTCTATTATGTTAATTCACTTAATTGTATAATCTTCTAAAAATTTATTACAACTTATTTTGACGACTTTTCAAGTGTTACAATAATATTATGTTGTCTTTTTTTTTTTTTTAAACAATAATATTATGTTTTCAAAACAATCCAAACATGGTAACGCATGCTTTCAATGTATATATCAAATATATAAATAATAAATTGATAAAGTCCTGCGGTACACGTCGTAATATATAAAATCATTACCATACAATTTAATATTAATTTCTAACCATTTATAATCACTTATAACCAAAATTGAAATGGTATTCGAAATGGTATTCAAAATTTAAATGGTATTCAAAATTGAAATACAAATACAATACAATTAGCACGGAATGGTAATAATATTCGAAATTTATTATATTTCAATTTTGAATACCATTTCAATTTTGGTTATATCCATTCCGTGCAAATCCATTTCAATTGAAATAATATTCGAAATTTGTTGTATTTTAATTTTAATTTCTAACCATTTCTAACCAAAATTGAAATGGTAATATCCTACTAACATGTCAACCTTATTCCATTTTATATTCATATAACAACTTTACAAAAATATCTTCAATTTTCTGAGTTTAAAAAAGAGACACATTAATAGAAGGTATTTTTAAAATGAATAATGACATTCTTTTTCTAATTTTATCTCATAACGTTCATGACAATAAAATCATTTTGAATCATTGATACTATAAATTGATTGAACGCATCATGCGTTTAAGTTTTTTTTTTAATATTTTTTTAATTTATTAATTAATCAAATACTATTATTTAAAAAATCAATCACATATTACCAAATAAAGAGTTAAAAATTAAGACTCAAAATTTTTTTAAAAAAATAGAAAAAAGAAAAAAAATAGAATTTAGCATCACTCTTATAATGATCACACACATATATAACGTCGCATATTATAGAATGGCCAATATATATTAAAAAAACCAATATATATTTTCCCTTCTTTCAATACGGATGTACTATTATTTTTATATATAAAATGAGTAATTTATGGAACGGGTAAGTGTTATTTGGGACAAAATTTATTGTATTTTAATTTTAATTTCTAACCATTTATAACCAAAATTCAAATGATAATATCCTACTAACATGGTCAACCTTATTCATTTTATATTCATATAACAACTTAACAAAAATATCTTCAATTTTCTGAGTTTTAAAAAGAGACACATTAATAGAAGACATTTTAAAAATGAATAATAATATTATTTTTCTATGTCACCCCATCTTCC